>JBCNJP010000025.1:6583599-6612189 GCA_039602395.1 Deinandra increscens subsp. villosa | reverse complement strand
ACCGCAGCTAACCCACCACACTACCAGCATGTTGAGGGTTTACCAATTACCTTGCCATTCCTGGCTATTTGACAAATCTTGTTAAATAATATACTTGAAAATAGTGTATCTTGTGTTTTTCCCCAATACTTTTGAGTTGAATGGGAGTGAAAAATTTGAAATCATGCAGCATGTAAAAAAATTTGGATCTTGTGAGAAAAGACTTTTCCATGTTTTCGTTTGGTGGGTCTTCACCCACGGTGAGGATTATCAAGAGTTTAGCGTACGCAACACGAACATCAATACTATTTGAGTTTCTGAAATGGATTCAAAGGATAAGGTAGTTTTTCATGTTTATGTTTAAGATGGGCTCCGCTAATATGGGATATATCGTTACGCATATTACTCTCCGGTAAAGATTTAAAATAAGGGTGACGTTCCAATGTTCGAATGGTTCTTTGTAGAAACATGAATAATATCAATTATGGGATTACAGATTCAGGATGAAGAGCGAGGTAGCTAGTGTAGGGTAGTTGCAACTGCGCGTTACAAAGAAAGTCATTCAGTATAATGGACGCGGATTCAGAGAATAATGATTTGGGTCAACCGATATCAATGCGAGTGTCGGAGTGTGTCAATGGTCGCACCGTCTAGTAGAATAAATATCGTGTAAGAACATTGGTTTACATCGGTGCTCAAGAGTAAGTAAAGGTGCGAACGTGAAGTAAGTGCGGGTTCCCGAAACATTGAGCGTTGACGAGTTCAGAAGAATACGTGGCTTTTCATGAGTGTAAATTCGAACTGTAGCCAAGGTTTCGCAAGGCCTACTGCATATCTAAAGGTCGCGTTGCATACGAGATGTAAAAATATCGGGTACTTGGGTCACTTTCAGTGATCCTCGCGTAGCTCGTCGCATATACGATTGATTCAACGTGCCCTCGTTTAGTAAGACGTCAAACTACTTCCTCATACATGTTTTTTTAAAAGGTTTGAGTTGATCATTCAATCAGTCACCATCGGTTAAGAAGTAGGGATTACTAGTGAAAGTTTTCTCAGAAAGAAGGTATGAGAACAAGAGGTATCCATGTATTTGCAATTTTTCTGTCGTCTCGATGTGGAATTTGTGGAAAATTTCCCAACATACTGCTGCCTGTTGTATGTTGTCGATGTTTGTCATGCAGAAGCGCCCGATGGTAAGGTACAAGGTAGTGTCATCAGAGAGGTTAACTAGCCGCAATGGCTCAAGGCTGGTAGTTGAATTCACAGATGATTTGAGTGTTGGAGACAAAACAGATCGTACAGATTCAGGAAGTTTACATCACTCCGTTGGGTGAAATTGTATTGGTAGTGAGGTATAAACTGTGTGAGATCATGACGTGAATGTTAACAACAAATTGAGGTGTAATTTTCCATTCAAGATGTCTGGGTTTTCATCAGGTTAGCGTTTATGGAGTCGTTGCACAATTTTGAGAGCTTGAAGAATGGTTATAGCGTTTAAGACACAGGAGTAGAGTTAGGATTGTGAATAAATTAGAATCAGTTAAGAATTAAACCATGGATCGCTCGTCGCGAGGGGAGATCTCGTCATCGGATGGTGTGAGTAATACGGTGTCTTACTGGGGTTATCATTTGCACAAATATTTTAAAGGAGTTGATAGGTTGGAAGCCAAATCTAGAAGAAATGAGAGCAGGTGTGATAGAGAAATGAACATTGATAAATGACCTTAACCATATGCTTGAGTTCCTCATACTTGATAATCGATGTTATGAGGTTTTTGAAAGGAAAGGTCGTATCCAGCGGGTTGCCGAGCAAAATTCCCCAGGGCTTCCATACACTGCAAATTACATTTACGTGTGCACCTATAACGGTAATTTACCTTGTATGGTCTCGTTGGTTCCTCTTACTTTAGCTACCAGATTTAGTGAGGTAGTACATGGTTTCCATGGGGTGAGTTTTAAGGATGTGGTCACTAACTCAAAGTTAACTGACCGGGATTTTCGAAGGAGACAAGTTTTGAGAATAAACAGCTCATTCAATTTAAAATTTACCGTTGGTACAATTTGGTAAGAAAGTGGTTCAGCGGGGGTTGGGTAGGGCATGCTACAATGCCCCCCAACTTAGCTTAGACATATAGAGTAGTCATTGCCCGACTCGATCATAAATCCATTATGCATACACACATATATATATATATATGAGAGAGAGAGAGAGAGATTAGTATAATAATCTTAGTCATCACATACCCAATTTCATGCAGGTTATAAAATTCAGATCCATGTTGAATTATCACACAACAACTATGCAATTAAAATGTAAGGTCCAAAACGACCAAGGAAAAATGGTGTCAACATTTTAGGGTTAACAAAAGCAGTTACAAGCGTCCCATGAGTAACCATCCGGTTCTATACAGTGCTGCCCTACACAAGGCTAAACAGCGCTCTTACTAGCGCATTTCAATGGAGTTGCTCTCAAATTGTGTTAGTGGGTGACTTACCCCAAGTAGGATCTATAACAGCTCCTATTTATGCTATAAAAGGGTATGAGCATTTAGCTTAAGATATGTTGGATTATTGCCTTAGAGTATAGACTATCATGAACTAGGTCATAAAGAGTAAACTAACCAAGGTTGTTAAACAAAGTTGTAAAGCACATTACACTACAAGTCATATTGTAAGGCCGTTTGGTATAAACAAGGTTGTTAAGGATAACCAATTTTGTTAAGGGTTTAAACAAGTCCATAAAGATGTCAGGACCCTAAACAATGGGTCTTACCCTAATTATGAAGCTAGTACAGAACTACAAGTACTTATGATTAATCATTCAAGTTTTGATGAAGTAGCCAAGTAAAAAGATGGTGTGATAGGGTTCTCGAGGGTCCAGTATACACTACATCGAGAGCATGTGCATCCCAACACATGGTACAACAATCGCCACACCAAAATTTGTAAATCTTTTCAAGTGTCCCCTTGAAGTTCGCTAAGAACTATTTAAGTTCGCTAAGCACAAATTAAGTCAGCTAAGATCCGCTGAGGTTCGCTAAGAACAACTTAAGTTCGCTAAGCACAATCCAAGTTCACTAAAAAGAAGCCAAGTTCGCTAAGAAGAATGATCAAGTCCGCTAAGCACAAGTTCGCTAGGAACAACTAAAGTTCGCTATGAACAATTCCAGTTCGCTAACAACAAAGTCAGTTCACTAAGATCAATTCTAGTTCGCTAAAAACATAATGAAGTTCGCTATGAAAATCTCAATTTCGCTAAGAACTAATCAAGTTTGCTAAGAAGGAATCAAATTCGCTAAGAACATGTTAAGTTCGCTAAGGCCTACTGAAGTTCACTAGCCAGAAGTTCGATAGGAATAGTTTAAGCCACCTAAAGCAACAGGGAAGTCCGCTAAGACTAGTTCAAGTTCGCTAAGAAGGAAATGTAGTTTGCTAAGGCCAAATGTCAAGTTCACTAAGAGTAAAATGCAAGTTCGGTAACTTTGTACTTAGAGAATTTCCAACTCAAAATCTCAAAATTTCTAAGTCTCTTGGAAGAAAAAGTTCTTAACCAAAATCCATTCCCTATACTGAAAAAAAGAAAGGAATTCTAAGTGAGGATCATCTTCGGCACGTGGGGAATACTTTTGGGAATATGTTGTAACTAAAGCTTTCAAAAACAGTTACAGTTCAGAAATTTTACTTTTAAAACGTTCTGGTTGGCTGTCACCAAGGGCTCTGATACCAATCTGTCACACCCCCAATTTCCACTAACAGAGTATAACCGTGTGGGGTGTGATCCAGACCAGGATCCAAGTCTTTAGTTACAACCAAGCCATAGTTAAAGGATAAACCAGTCATGTATTACATTTAATAAATCAGAGTTTACATTTGCAATTCAGTGGAAGCATTAAAAGTTTACAAGGTTGCAGTTTAGCAAAAGTAATTACTAAGGTATTTGAAATACAATTCCCAAAAGGTTTTACAAAAGGCAGGTATTGCCAACGCCCGTGCCATCCATGATCCTCCAAACAACCAGAAAAGCATTCAATAATCAAGTGTCAGCTAAAGCTGGTGAGTTCACAAAGGCAGTCTACACTTACCTATGTAGACCAAAAATGCATACGAATAACGAAAGACCAATTCATAATTTTTACAAGTAATACCCATATCGTTAGGTAGCTAGCCTCTGCTTATGTTCACCGGAATTTCATGACCGAAGCTAACTATGCATCACAGGTTTAGCCTGTGCGATTTTCCTTCCCTGTGTCTTTCCCGATCACGGTAGTCCTAGGCTAATATTGTTCTCAGTCCGACCATCAGTCACGAGGGTGCATCATGTGCACCGCTGAGCGGGGGTGTCAATCTCCAGTAGTACTACTCAACATTACCTCGCTATTTTATATTAACGGCCCGAAAAGTAAGGACTTTTTGTAACTAAAATGCAATTCAGTAAATCATGTGATATTTAACGGATATTCATATAAGCGAACAAAATACCTTTGTCATAGCATTTCCATCCCTTACCGGATGCAACTAATTGTGTGTTATCGTCCTCAACGGATATAACTAAAAGAAGTAGTGAAACTCACATTAGGGTGGACTGGTATGCGGCACTTGACATTACGGTTGGGTTCAAATCGACCTATTTGGGTGAATACGGTCTTAACCAAATTAGAGGTTGTCGCTAGAACGAAATATAGCTTACACATTCAATCATGTTTTCATATATCATATAAGTCATAACACTTACACGCAGGTCCTAATCTTGGAATAAAAGATAGATTCACATCCCAAGTCAAAATGCATACATACAAGCCTTGAAAGTCAAACATAGAACACACATTTGGTGGCACGCCTAATTTACTCATTTCTTGGAGTTAAATCCTAAAATTTTGCAGGAAAAAACTACACAACATTTAGGACATGTTGCAATAAGACTCAAGTCAAAAAGTTAAGTATGGAGAAAGTTACGCGCGTCGGAAGTTGACAAAATCAACTTTTGTTGTCTTTAATAGACCATTTGGAGACACGCATAATTTGCTCCACACTTGGATTTAGGTTCTAAAATTTTACCGACATATACTTCCCAATGTTTAAAACATGTTTCAAAAATAATCAGATCAAAAGGTTAAGAATTGAGAAAGTTATGCGCGTCTAAACTTGACCAAAAATCAGCTTTGTTGTAGAAAGTCCAAGTAGTGAAATTGAACCAACTAAATTCATAACTTGATCAAAACATAGAGTTTGGTTACCAAAACTTCCAGATCTTAGTTTTAATATATAAAAAACATTTTCATTCAATAATCCCTTAATTAGAACACAATAATCATGTCCAACCAAAATGCAAGGTTTACTTTTAGCTGAAAATTACAGCCCTACACACCTAACTTGCAGCAGCCTTTTGGGTGACCAAATGGAGGTTTTAGAAAACGTGTGAGTAGCCGACTTAAAGCTAGGACATGGAACTTTACTATGGAAAAAGAATCAACCGATTTTGATAAAAATTGAGCAAGTTATGACCTGTGCAAGATGACCCAAATTTTGGACAGAATCTGTCCAAAAACGGGAATTGCAAAAATTGTGTTTTTAAAAATTTTGGTCAACAATTTGATCTTCAAACTTTTTGTAGAGATTTGTACTATCATAAAAAACATTTCACCTCAGAATTACATCCTTCATAACACAAATATGATGATCA
This sequence comes from Deinandra increscens subsp. villosa, assembly GCA_039602395.1. NCBI lineage: Eukaryota > Viridiplantae > Streptophyta > Magnoliopsida > Asterales > Asteraceae > Deinandra > Deinandra increscens. The sequence goes on along the minus strand of JBCNJP010000025.1, from coordinate 6,606,530 downwards.
TAGAAAATTCATGTTCCACTACACAACAATTTGATCTTCAAACTTTTCATGAAACTTACATATAACAACACATACACCTAAAATTCATGTTCCACTACACAAGCTTTCACCAAAGAACATCCATGGAAAAATTTTACCTCGAAATACAGCCCCTAAATCAACCCATAATCATACCCAAATCATCATTCAACTTATCTCAACATAAAACATGTTTCATGAGCAGTTTTACATATCAAATTGCACATAATCACAAGATTAACACACGCATTCAACAAATTTCAACATGAAGATTTCTAGGGCTTACTAGGTGAAAAAGAAGGAGACGGATGATGATGATGAGGTGGAATTGGAGCTTCCTCTAGCTTTCTTGAAGTTACTTGAGCTCACAAACCCAATTTCTTGCTTGATTGATGGTGGAATTCGAAAATCTCCAAGTGTGTGTATGTATGCATGAAGAACCGTAAAGAAGAGAGGAGAGAGGAGAAAATGCGTGAATGAGGGAGGGGAGGAGGAGTTAGGGCAGATTTCTTAAGTTTGTTAAATTACACATTTGGTCTCTCTAGTTTTCTTTTTAAGCATAAGCATCTCAAAACACAATATAAATGGGTTTTAAACTTAAAACTTGTAAAATAAAACAATAGGAATGTTTCTATATATTTTTAACTCATTTAACATGAGATGTTTAGTCGGGAAAAGTCTAATTATCATTTACACACATAAAACTCAAATTGCGCACAAAGCCCAGTTTCACATGAAAATACAAATTTTCAAGTAACACATAAAGTCACGATATTAGGTCACGAAATATATTATTAAAATTAATTAGTAACTTAAATATAAATAAATAACTAAATATTTAGGTAACGGGCTACGTATTTGCTAAAGAAACTAACGAGAAAAGTTAACGGTGTTAACTGGGGATTTGGTAGTTTTCACACCGAGAGTTGAGTGATCACTTGTGAGGTATATAAGTTTGTGTAAAAATTAAACTTTTAAGTAGGCTTGTCATAATTTTTTATATTTCAACAAAAGAAAAATAAAGATTCAATGAAAGACAAATTAGAAAATAAATGGAGGAATGATGTTTATAGTGCCCGGAATCTTAATTCCACGAACTGATAAACTTTTGGGATGTGTTGCGCCTCATTTATAGAGTTTTGCTTGAGGACAAGAAAAAGTTCAAGTGTGTGGATGTTTGATGTGCACCAAATTATACATATTTTTATATCAAATTTTCCTCACATTTTGGATATTTCTGACTAACTAATATCAAAATAGTGGTATATTGTTTTCTCTTTAGTTTTTCAGTGAAATCCAAGTGAAAATCACAAAAGGAGTAAAAAATGTCTAGAAATTAATTTAGGATAAAGAAATATGATTATTTTATGTCTAAAATGTATAGATAATTATTTCAAGTGTTGGTCTTCAATAGTTTTTCGGTTTTGCCGGTTTTGCTGGTTTTGCCGGTTTTGTGTCGGTTTTGTCGTTTTGGTCTCGTTTTCCTGTTTAATGACACCGTTAGGTTCCTACATATACCATATATGTTTGTAAACATGTTTTTTTACCATTAAAATACCTCTATAAGTTCATTTTGACCAGATTAGTATTTTATCACAAAAATAACATTTCCGGGTTCGTCGGGTGTCGTTTTTAGTCCCGGTTTGTGCCCAAATTCAAGTAATTTGTTATGGGATCTTTTGGTCATGTTGTGGAAATGTTTTAACCACCTAAACCTACTATTTTAAAGTCTAAACTTTCTGATCAAAATGGATCCATAGCTAAAAGTGTTTTCTAGTGTTTTTAAAGTGTACTTTTGGTGTCATAAAGTTCCTATGATGGTTTTAAAGCCAAGTAAACTTCCTAAAGTCCAAAGTAACATATTTTGACTATATTAGGGGTTCCAAAGTGTGTCATAGGAAACATGGCGTCCAAAATCACAATGAAAACATAAAACATACACTATGTTCAAAGTAGGTGACTAAATAAGTTTTCTAAGCAAAGGCTTATATAATGGTCAAACCAAACTAAGTTTTGAACATAATATTGCAAGTAAATAATACCATAAGTTTTTATTAACAGGATAAATGGAAAAGAATGGACATATTTACATGGAAAAGAATGGACATATTTACTAGCAAGTAAACTTTTGTGACACTAAAGTATGTTTAGGCAACAATGTAGGTCAAGACTTGTTTATGGAGTGATCTAGACATGAAAGGAACAAGAATAATCTCTAGAACTAAATTTCATAAAGAAAAGTGGAGGTTAAAACTCACTAGTTGGTGATGATGGCCGAAAATGATGATGATGATGATGGAACTTGAGTTTTCTCACTTCCTAGTGTCATAAAACATCAAGAGCTTGAGTGATTAAGTAAGAAATTTAGAGGGAGAGTAGACAGAGAGAGCTTACGGGTTTGGAGGAAGGAGAGAGCAAAAGAGAGAAAGTCTTGAATGTCTTATGATCAAATGGGGGTTGGGATTTATTATGATGATTTTATATGTGTCTTAAATGGAAATGGGAGTATTTGGAGAGTGTTTATGGATGGGGGTCGGTCAAGAGAACCGAGAGAGAGAGATGGAGGGGTGTTTGGGTGAGCTAAAATGATGTTGTTACTTGAGGTGTACAAAATTTTAAGTGTTTGAGTCTGTGTTTGTATGTTAGCCGAAAAAAAGAAAGAAGAGGAGGGCGATTCGGTCAAGGCAAGGGAGGGAAAAAGAGATGTGTTTGAGAGGGAAACTAGTGTCCATGGGGAATAGATTTTTGTTTTAGTGAGGCAAGGTTTCCCTATATTTTCATAGGGTGCTAGAGGTGTGTAAGTGTGGATGGGATTGGCATCTACAATGCCAACACAAGTACACAACAAATAAGTAACCAAAGGTGGTGGTGTTGGTTCACGTAACCGGCAAGGAGAAAGGGGACGAGGAACCGGGTGGAGGCCGGCTCGAAGGAAAGAAAAAAAGAGAAGGGGAATCGCGACGGGGAGGAAGGGAGAAAAGAAGGAAAAAGGTCGCGGGTTCGAGCCTAGGGGTGAACCGGGTCGATCAAAAGAAAAAGAGAGGGACTCGGGATCACGAGAAGGAGAAAAGAAAAGGAAAGGATATGGGAAAACTGGATTTGAATCGAGTGATTAACGCGACGTAAAATAATAAAACGAATCGGTCTTTATTATTTAAAAACATTTAACACGGCGATAACTTAATAATAAAAATGACTCGGATTGTAATAAAAATATTCGTTGAATAATGACTCGAGATAATGTCGTTGCATGGATGTATATACGTCACGCATGAAAATAATTTTCGTCGCGGATGATAACGAGGTTGTTTACAATTGAATTAGACGTAAAATGGATCGGTGTTTACGTAGAGATTGGATCACAAGTCTTGGTTATGTTGTCATTGTCTAAACACGTTATAAGTAAATATGAGTCATAAATGATTATATTCGTATAATATGTAAATAATGAAACGGGATAACGATGCTCAAAGTTTATAAAATAGGTGGGCATGATGGTAACCCAAGATGATGGGATCATGCATGGTATTTACTATAAAGTTGGTAAATTTAATAAACGGGTTCGGTTAGTTGCTTTATTATTATTAAAGTTCTAGCGACCATTCCGTACAAAGAAGTCATCATGTTCAAAGATCATTTGTAAAAATGAGTTAGGCTACGTCAAGACTATGACTACGTCAAATGTAAAGGCAAATATGGTAGAAATTGACGCGTTGCAAGTAAACGGTTACGTAACATAGTTAACACATAGGTATATATTATCAGTTTAGGTTCTTAGAAACTTACGGGTTGTCACACATGTTGAGTATGGTGTGCTGGCCTGAGAGGGGAGCCCATAAGTAAATGGCATTACACCACTATATTTTATTTGTTCACTAGCAGCACAGTTCCCCGGGGTTCTAACTCCTCGCATACGATCACCCAGGAGAGTAGTAATATTAGATTTGAGACTGAGAGGCGGTCTAGTTGCCTGCTAGTGAATAATCTTAAGAAAGGATAATAAATACTCATTCAACCTTCTTCAAGCACTGATACGTTCTCCCAAGTAATATTAACTTCAATTTACAAAACTAAGAACACCATATTATTTTATCTTTATTTTATTTTCTTTTCTTATTTCTAGATTATTTTGACTAACCCTTTTTATACTTAACAGATTTGGTTAGACGTTAACAGAGATAAAGTATCAAGAGCCATCCTTTTCCTTGTGTCTTTAAATGATCTCGGTCAACTTACCACTACTATACTGCTCCACGATTGGTACACTCACTACTACAAAAATGGCCTTTCTTGACGCTTTTTGCGCGTCAAGAAAGGGCCCAGATGATGCGCAAAAAAGCGTCAAGGAAGGCAGGGTCAAGAAGCCTCTTGACGCACAAAATGCGCGTCATCCCATTTATGACGCGCAAACGATGACGCGTAAAATGCGCGTCATAAATTTGTGTCATAAAATAAACGTCAAGGAAGTTGTCGTCATAAAGGTAGATGACACTCATTTTTGCGCGTCATGGATTTAAAAAAAATTTAAAAAAAAGATTTATAGAATCATTAATTTCACTAGTTCCTACATTAAATAACAATTAACCCAACAAGGCAAAATAAAATACATACATAACAACACAATATGTTTCTTACATACTAACAAATTTCACTACAAAAAAGTTATGTGTTGCCTTAGACTACAAAAAAGTGTGTAGATGTCTTGGACCTGACCCATTCAAATACTGGCAAGCATCAGGAACACCAGGATAAAACCTGTAACATAAGTTAATATTGAGCAAACATGAAAACTGAAAACTACCACTAATACAAAAAACAGATCTGGATGAAGAGTCTAACCTTTACCTGATCGGAGTCTGATAATGGCTTGCAGAAACATCCCTGTTCAAGAGCTGAGTTGCAAAGTCAACTTGCAATGTACCAGCAACAAGAAGATAACACTTGGTAGCTCCTTCAACCTGCATTGTAGCAGCAACAAGAGAACATGCTAATGTGTGCTATACATAACAAAAGAATAGGAAGAAGTCAGTCTATTTCATATGCAGAACTTTTGCAAGAAAAATAAGCCTGCTGATATCAACCTGATATATAATGTTGGTTTCAAACTCACCATAACAGTACAAGTCAAGCCAGCAACCAAACAAATGGCAAAGCCGTAGAGTCCTTGTTTAGATGGAAAGAAAGAGAGAGAGAGAAAGCAAATAAATATTAGTAAAAAAATAAAATAAAAAATCAGTGGAAACTAAACTGTAGGTCTCCTTTACAAATACTGTTGTCTAAGTCAAAATGGGTGGGTAGGGTCACAAGGGTAGGTCAGATCGGGTCAATCAGCTGCTAGCGGTTCTTTACGAATCACTATCTAAATAACTAATGAATAATTGCAACCGCTACCTGCTCAACAATATATCTTATATATCATAAAGCATTTACATATAAAAGTACAATAAAGATATATATATATTTTATAAATTTCCAGAAATTAAAAAAAACTCACAGTGAACTATTACTTTGTTAGGAAGTCTCTTCACAAATTGCTTAGCAACATATCTCCAATCGGTAGCACTGCATAATTCCAACAGAAACTTTTATGATGCTATAGAAACCTTCATTATATATATAGAGTAAATTAAGCCAGCTAACCAAGTTATTCTGAGCTCTCTGATTGAACTAACCAAGTTATTCTGAGCTCTCTGTCTCATCTCAACTCAGCTCAGCAGCGTTTTGCGGTTGCGTGCACAAAAAGTAACATCCAGTTTAGGACAGCCATGATACCCATTATCCGATGTGGCAGCAATTGTTGTAATACGATAACCATTATCCCACCGCCTATGTATGCCCTCACTTGGATAAAGAAAATCAAGCTCCACCGCCTACAAAACACAAGCTGAACATGAACGTTTATTTAACATGTTATGTGGATTGACCCATATAGACCCTACACTAACCTGTTTACTTTCCTGTCGGGTTCACGTGTATCAAATTTTTAAAAAGGTATGTGGGCCGACCCGCTTGTCCGCAACCCAATCTGTAATCAGAAGAAACAAAAATTAAAAATGAACAATGACCTGCTCACTATGACCCTAAGAAAATTATAAGATATAAATAAAGAACCAAAAGCCATTAAAATATTCAATACAAAGGATTGCAACATTCTTTGACCAAAATATGTGCGGCAAACAACAAAAGCAATGACGCACACCAGTGAATCCTGAAGATAAAAGGTCAGCATACAAATTTTGTGTTTGAACCACCTAATGTTGAAGAACAATCAGAACATAAAGTAAAGGTTAGTAAACCCTAGCGGGAAACTGGGCAAGGATACAATGTTAAGACACACAAGACAAAACAACAAAACAAAATAAAAATAACAAAATAAAAGAACAACATATAATTAAAACAGCCCACATGCTACAACACACACAAAGATACGGCAATACATATCGACAAGCAGCAGCAGGAAAGCCCAAGAGAAATATACTCATCAGCTCAACCAACTTTGACTAATGCACACAAAAGAAAACTCGCAGCAGGAGCCTGCCCTAATGAAGTGTCAACCAAAACCAGCTCCACACATCCAAAAATCATGCATCGCCATCATCAAGGAGCAACCTTAGCAAGACCACTTCAGACCACTAATATAAAAGTTAGCCCCCACTAACCGGGAATGATAAGAGGAGATCAATCACATACTAAAGCATCCAGCACCACAGCAGTAGCCAGATACACAACTCTTCCATCGAACAAAATAAACCAGATTTGAATTCACTGATATCAACCCACCCCCCTCCCCACACACTCAGAATCGAAACAATCACCAAACCCCCATATGTCGTACCACATGAAACAAAAACACCACGAAAAGAACTACCGACTACGGTCCCTATCTGGATAGAAACAACCCACAACACAGATAGACCCACACACCCAAGGTACACACACACCAAACTCACACGTTCACCCCTCCCCTTGAACAGTAGTTGTATACACCAATTTACGCACACACACCAAGAACCTTGAAACAAAATAAAACCCCCACCCAACTGGATGGAAACATCACCACAACCCAAGAACTCAGTTATGAGCCAAGGCTTAGTAACCACAACTGAATTTATCCACCATAGAATCATCATAAGAATAATTACGAAACAACAATACCACCTACAAGCCCAAGACACCACACCCCAACAAAAGAAAAACACGAAAGAAACTAAACTCACACCATTGGAGTACAACAATACAGTAAAAAGTACAAATCAATAAAGAGTTTCAATTTTTAAACCTGATGACACGGGTTAGAGGATTCCGTGCTCGAGACAATAGAGTTCACAACAGGCGTTGCCTAACTGAATACCCTTCAATATTCATTGAATGCGTGTTAACTAAAAACCCTATAAAATTAAAAAGAAGCGTTAGATCAAACTGTTGTACAGGTGTTCGAGTAATCAAATGTCTTCTTATTACCTTCTTTTCACTTATAACACCTCCAATTCCATAACTCATGGAACCAGCAACCGCCATTTTTGCCTAACTTTGAACCCTAAAAAACCTCAAAACAACAAAACCCAATTTAATTTCTGCAAAAAGTAGCAAAATCACTCATTAGTTCAACAGTTCTTGATTCGTAAAAGAAAGAACAATACCCAATTGAATCAAGGCGGTACCTTTTCAACTGAGGAGCGATGATGTTATAGGGTCTGACCGTCTCCGAAGATAGAGCAGAAGCGGGAGATGTAAATTAGGGCTTCGAAGATGAAAAGCAGAAGATGAAAATTAGGGCTTTTTCAGAGGAGATAGAGCAAAGGGAGATGAAAATTAGCGCTGAACACAGAAGCGTGGGAGAAGACCAATCTGCACACGGTCGCCGGAGATAGGTCGCCGGACCGTCGATTCTACACACTAACGTGAAAATTATGGCTTTTTCGTGGGCAGCGTGTTCGGCGGGAGTATGAGCGTAAAATGGGCAGCGGGTGAGATTTGGGGAAAAGAAATAAACCCTAAGTTATGAGCGGGATGTATTTGGGGACAAAAAAATTTGGCGGGAAAAAATATAAAATGACATATATTTTTTTAATTCCTGACGCATCCTAATTTTTGGTTCTCCGTGTTTTTTTTTATTATATGACACAAACTTTATGACGCGCAAAAATGCGCGTCATCTACCCATAGAATTTTGTTAAATTTTGTTTAATACGACAGTTTTTTTATGACGCTTGCTTTTGCGCGTCATTAATTTCTGAGTGTCATTGTTCGCGCATCAAGGAAGGGGTTATTTCTAGTAGTGACTGCCCGTGTTATGTGGTGAAATAGTAGTTGCGAGTTAATCGTGTTTTATAAATTTAAAAGCTTAATGTAACCAAGGTATCACTAAAACTATTATACTTTTATATACACCTCATCACACACCACCTTTCATGGAATGTATAGATTTTGAACATTATTTGACTTCACACATGGTTAAAAATTATCAAAAGTGGTCAAGGGTGTATAATGTTATTTTAATTTATGTAATCTACTTTTTTAATCATGTAACGTTTTATTTTTATGTAATAATAAAAATCGATGAGAAAAGAAAGAAAATGAAATCATATCAAAACCAAATCATATCCATTGAAATAAATATTAAATGTAACAAAATTTATAATATTTTAATTGAAAGAATAACACGAACACGTATCTATATATACACACACACAAATACAGGGGTTTCTGTAGGTCCTGAAAAACTCCTGAACACGATATTTTAATCACAAACGAGTGCGGAATCCTCGTTTATGATTGATTCAAGATAGAGAAGAGAAGAAACACGAAGAATACGATGATTAAACGTTAAAAACTTGATCCTTTGCACACAAGAAAACTTGTCGGGTACAAATACAGAATCGTAAACGTGATCCTCTCGGGTTTACGATCGTAATCACTCTGTGATCGTAAACACTCTTGGGCAGCTCCTCTCAATCGTAAATAGCCAACCTCAAATAAGGAGGACAAGTGGTCTATATATAGACCACCATTGGGTTTACTATTGGGCCCCTTTTGGATCATAAACCCAATAGTAAACCCAAGCCCAATCATAAACTAGCCTAAATACAATAACCAAACTAGCCTATGATTCTAATGAAACCCTCTAAGCCTAGCTCAAACTATTTAATATTACAAGCCTCATAATCTAGCCTCACCAATCTTCCCCTAGGCTTGTGATATTAAATGTCTTCGATCTTTGAGAATCTTCTTCTTGACTGGCTGGCAAAGACGTTGATGAAGATTCTTTCCGCAGAAATCTTCATTGAGTTTCATGACGGGCACTTGGGACTTCCTCTTGATCAGCATCAGCTTGAACTTCTTGAAATGAACAAGCAATAAAATGGAGGACTCTCATTGACTTGCTTTTCTTGAAAGAACTGGTTCTTGCCGAATCTTCGGTAACTGTCTTGAATCTTCATAAATTAGAGGGTTGAAATTTTGAAAACCTCTAACTTTGAAGAATTTGATTGTTGAACTTGGGTCTTCATGATCTCTGACTGCTCTCTGCATCATTTTCTTCATCAAAGATCGACTTGAAAACTTCAGCTTCCCCTAAACATGTGAACATCTTCTTTGAAGCTCTTTTGAGGCTATTGGAAACTTGTAAAGACACCAACAACTTCCCCTGAACAGTTGCTTTTCAGATGAAAGTCTTGTCCGGCTGGGTCTTTAACTTTGAGCAGCAGCAGCATCAGCAACATCTTTCTATCATCAACCTGTCTGACACACATTTGAAAAAATATACTCCACCAGACAATTGATGACTGGTCTTTGGGTTAGAAGGTAATTATCATCTGTTCAGTTGATTCAAATTAACATCATTTTAACCAAAAACCCTAATATAGATTACGGGTTTTCTATAAAACTTTCCCTGAACCCAAGACCTCTAAAGACTTCCCCTTAGCTGATTACTTCCCCCCAGCTAAGGACTTCCCCTGAGATAATACATATTATCCTCGAGTTCCCTTTGGATACTATGTATTATGGAAGTCTTTTCGGATAATACTTATTATCCACCCTCCTTCCCCTAAAAATTTGTCAAGATCTGACGGAGGAAGTCTTTTCCTTTAGATAATAAGTATCATCCTCGAGTTCCCTTCGGATAATACTCATCCGATCCACGATCTAGTTTTTATTGTTGAAAAAAAGAGTATGGGATAATAAGTATTATCCGAAAGGAACTCGAGGATGATACTTATTATCTAAAGGAAAAGACTTCCTCCGTCAGATCTTGACAAATTTTTAAATCTTCAAATCTTTAAATCTTCAAATCTTCAAATTTTCAAATCTTCAAATCTTCAAATCTTCAAATCTTCAAATCTTCAAATCTTCAAATCTTCAAATCTTTAAATCTTTAAATCTTCAAATCTTTAAATCTTCAAATCTTCAAATCTTCAAATTTTTAATTTTTTTTGGAAAAAGCTTGAATCCAGTATCGTGAGAACCTCGAATCTGTGATTCTTGGCTCTGATACCAATTGTAGGTCCTGAAAAACTCCTGAACACGATATTTTAATCACAAACGAGTGCGGAATCCTCGTTTATGATTGATTCAAGATAGAGAAGAGAAGAAACACGAAGAATACGATGATTAAACGTTAAAAACTTGATCCTTTGCACACAAGAAAACTTGTCGGGTACAAATACAGAATCGTAAACGTGATCCTCTCGGGTTTACGATCGTAATCACTCTATGATCGTAAACACTCTTGGGCAGCTCCTCTCAATCGTAAATAGCCAACCTCAAATAAGGAGGTCAAGTGGTCTATATATAGACCACCATTGGGTTTACTATTGGGCCCCTTTTGGATCATAAACCCAATAGTAAACCCAAGCCCAATCATAAACTAGCCTAAATACAATAACCAAACTAGCCTATGATTCTAATGAAACCCTCTAAGCCTAGCTCAAACTATTTAATATTACAAGCCTCATAATCTAGCCTCAACAGTTTCTCTGTTAGGATAGCTAAATATTTCCTCTTCCTTCTTTAACTTCTTCAATCACCGATCTCAGTTCCGGCAAAAGATGGCCGGCGTTTCAGAAGAAGAGAATGTGACGCTGAAGCTGTTGAAGCAGAAAATGCACGATTTCACTCAAGAACGAGATTGGGAACGATTTCATAGCCCTAGAAATCTGCTATTAGCTCTGGTAATTAATTTAATCTTCGATCTATATATATACCTCCATGTTTGTTTCTCGGTGTGTGTTTTCTGTTAGTAGTGTAGGAGAACCGTTCGTAAATTTAAATAAAATGAAATATTTTATTTAATTACGATTACAACAAAGGAGAATAAATCTAATCTATTATAATACAATAAAAGGAAATTCTACTCCTACTACAATTACAGGGAAATAAGATTACATGGAAATGAAGATTACAATACAAAGAAAAATAAATGATGATTACAATGAAATGAAATCTCAATACAAATGAAATGAAATGATGTTGATTTAAATGAAAGAAAATTAAAGACAGAGAATTTAATAAAAGGTTTTGAATACTAGTTGAGGTTAAAGAAAATGATTTGAGAAAAATGTTTTGATATTATATAAGAAAACGAGAAAGGTTCCAAGGAACCTTGGCGAAGGCTTCGGGTCAAAACCCGGGTCCCTTAAAACAAATTCCGGGTCTACCGAAGATCCGTTTTGTTTCCCAGGGTACAATCGCCTAAACCGTATTGTACGACCGGGATAACTCTAAGCTTGAAAATACCTTCGAGTTCTTGAAGTTCTTGACAAACAAGATGAAGATGGAGAAAATAGAGAGAGCAGAGAAGAGAGAAAGAATTCTTGTGTGAATTCGGTGTATTTTGCCTCAACTAATGAGGCTGTATTTATAGTGGTGGGAATTCTTGTTGAGCACTCAAAAGTTAATTCGTAGTCAAACTTTGCATTAAACGTCTTTAATGCAAATTGATTTCTAATTAACGCGGAATTACCTTAATTAGCTCAAAAACGCGTTTACCTAGCTGTCATTCCGGAAGACTCCGCGTAACAGCTATTTTTCGGAAGAACTAGTCTTCCGGTCCGTTCCAACTTCAACCGGAAATTCTTCCGGTTCAACTTCCGCTTGAACTTCAACCGGAACTACTGATCAGGTTGAACTCGGTTCCGCCCGGACCACCCAGGTCCGCTTGAACTGGTTCCGCTCGAACCTGACTTTTTCCGGCTCATCTCACAGTCCGCTTGAACCTATCCGCCTGGTCTTCAACCGGACAAACTTCCGGTTGAACTTAAAAACAATAAGGCAGCTCTCAAGCGGCTCGCGGCGATGCGAAGTGAAAAGTGCGCCATCAAAGCGCCACATTGCGCCTCATACGCCCACGCCACGCGCGCGCGCGTGTGCGACTGCGAGTGCGAGTTAGGGGTGCTTCGCACTTCTCAGGGTCCAAGGGATGTGTCCTACTAAAGGAAACAATAGTTGGTAAGGTTCCCACCTTATAAACCACTTTTGGTTTCATTCCCCAACCAATGTGGGATGAGTTAACATGCTATACTTAGCATTTTTGTCTCTAATTTTCGCAGCTTCACTTGTTGTGAGACCTCAACTTTGAGCTTCGATATCTCATTCATATGAGCTCGGATTTGGACGTGGTTTGATGCGTTGGAAAGCCCTCACAACGTACTATACATACCCATAAAATACAGAGGCAACAACCTATGTTATCTGTATTTTTATTTTAGTCCAAAGTTGGTGAAAAACTCATTTTCACATTTAGTGAAAAAAAACCCATTTTCCACTAGTTTTTCTCCCAAAATTCCAACAATCCCCCACATGAATGGGTATCGATCTATTCTTCAAGAATCAAAGGCAATTTCGGCAGTCCAGTATTGAAGGATAGGTAGGTGTCCCCTTTGAACCTTCCTTTGTGAAGTATACTTGGGTTACTGGTGTTTGGTAGATGCGATGTCTTTGAACCAACCGACCGTTTGTGTAACCATTATTACACCCACACAACACTTTCCCTAACTTGGTTAGCCCTCATTGTCGTGTCCAATCATGGTCCTGAAACACTTGCCTGGTTCTGCTAGAGCTCTAGGATTTGTGCCCAACAAATCCTTTCGAAGCGACCGCACTTCTCTCTTGCATAGGTGATTACTACGATCATTAAAAGCATTGGTATTATGATTTACTCAAAATCATCTATGAAAGTCATTGACCATTGTATGCTTAACCTCACACATTTCACTGTTTGGTGATAGGAATGGACTATTAAGTACACAACTCCCTTTTAAGATTTTAGGGTACTCCCCCACAGTGACCTTAGCCAATGCGATTAGGTTGTCCTATTGAAGCTAGAGCCTGGGATCTCCATTTTCACAGGTTAGGTTTTCCTTCGCATCAGCTTTCAACCCAATGAGCTTTAGTTCCATTCCCCTTGACGACTTCAAAACTACTCTTTGCTTAAGCCTTTTGTAAACGGATCCGTAGTATTATCCTTTGACTTCACATAGTCAATTGAGATAACTCCGGTAGAGATTAGTTGTCGTACCGTATTATGTCTACGTCTAATGTGCCTTGATTTTCCATTGTACATCATGGATTGGGTGCGCCCAATTGCCGATTTACTGTCACAATGTATGCAAATAGCCGTCATTGGCATAGGCCACCTTGGAATTTCTTCCACAAATTGACGTAGCCATTCCGCCTCTTCACTAGATTTATCCAAGGAGATGAACTCAGATTCCATTGTGGACCGCGCTATAATAGTTTGCTTAGCCAATTTCCAAGCATTAGTCGCGCCACCAAGCGTGAACACATACCCGCTTGTTGATTTGGAATCCTTTATATCCGAAATCCAATTCGCATCGCAGTATCCTTCGATAACTGTTGGATCTCGGGTATAATGCAGTCCATAGTCTCTCGTGTATCTTAAGTACCTTAGTAAACGAGTCATTTCTTTCCAATGTACCGCGCACGGATTACTCGTGTACCTGCTTAGCCTACTCACAGCATAAGCCAAATCTGGTCTGGTACATGTCATAAGATACATGAGACTCCCAATCACCCTTGAGTACTCCAATTGAGAAACCCCTTTTCCCCTATTCCTAGCAAGATGAAGGGTAGTATCAACCGGAGTTTGAGACACACTCTTATCTCCTGCGTTGAACTTCTCAAGGATTTTGTCCACATAGTGAGATTGACTCAAGACAATACCATTTGGGGTTCTGATGATTTTTACACCGAGTATCACATCTGCGAGCCCCATGTCTTTCATGTCAAATTTCGCTTTCAACATGTCTTTAGTAGCTTTGACCATCTTATCATCACTCCCAATGATAAGCATGTCATCTACATAGAGACATAGAATCACATAACCTCTAGGTGTGTCCTTCGCATAGACACACTTGTCGCACTCATTTATTTTGAATCCGTTGTTAAGCATGACACGGTCAAACTTCTGGTGCCATTGCTTAGGAGCTTGCTTCAAGCCATACAAGGACTTGATGAGTCTACACACCTTGCCTTCTTGGCCAGGAGTGGTAAACCCTCAGGTTGTTCCATGTAGATCTCTGCTTCTAAATCACCATTTAGAAACACGGTTTTTACATCCATTTGGTGAACCTCCAAATTTCGTAAAGCCGCTATAGTAAGAACCAACCTTATCGAGGTTATGCGTGTAACAGGTGAGTAAGTATCAAGTAATCCAGACCCTCCTTTTGTCTGTATCCTTTGATCACTAGCCTCGCCTTGTACTTGTCAATGGATCCATCGGCTGTCAACTTCTTCTTGAATATCCATCGATATCCAAGTGGTTTGCAACCCTTAGGAAGATCGACAAGCTCCCAAGTGTGGTTCTGCAAGATAGACTCTATCTCACACTTGATGGCTTCTTTCCATTGAGGCCCATCTGAAGAGCTTACCACCTCGCGGTAGGTGTTGGGATCACTCTCAACCATGTAAGCCGTGAAGTCAGGTCCAAAGGATTTTCCAACCCTTTTTCGCTTGCTTCGTCTAAGCTCACCCTCATTAGATGCAGGCCGTTTATGAACCTCGTTACCAACACATGGTTGTTTATGAACTTCGTCACCAACAAATGGATCTTCATGAGTCTCGTCACCAACTGATGGTGTCGATGAACTCGCGTGTTCTCGTGACAGACACGGGAATACATTTTCAAAGAATGAAACATTCCTTGATTCCATGATAGTGCCTTCGTGTATATTAGGATTTTTGAGTCAAGGACAATAAACCGATATGCACTACTGTTTTCTGCGTATCCAATAAACACACAGTCCACAGTTATGGGTCCTAACCTTTGCACCTTAGGCAAAGGAGCTAATACCTTAGCTAGGCACAGGATGGCGTTTTGCCCGTCCATAATTCATAAGGAGTCTTATCCTTATCTTTGCGGGGTATCTTATTTAAAAGATAGTTAGCCGTCAAAATGGCTTCCCCCCACATATCTAGGCTCATCCCAGAACTGTTCAACATGGCATTCATCATCTCTTTTAATGTACGGTTCTTTCGTTCCGCAATGCCATTGGATTGTGGAGAATAAGGTGCAGTGGTCTCATGGACAATTCCACTTTGTGCACATAAGTCCACAAACGGTGAAACATATTCACCTCCTTTATCACTCTGCAAAATCTTGATTTTCTTGGTGAATTTATTCTCAACCAAGTTCTTAAACAAGACAAACTTGTTTATTGCTTCATCTTTACTTTTAAGTAAGTGTACATAGAAATATCTTATACTATCATCAATAAACGTGATGAAGTACTTGTTTCCACCACGCGTGGGAACGACTTTCAAGTCACACACATCAGTGTGAATTAAGTCTAGGGGTTCGGTTATTCGTTCAACCGATTTAAATGGTTGTCTTGTAAGTTTGGATTCGACACACGTTTCGCATTTTGATTTCGAGTCTATTTTAAAATTTGGCAAACATTTTAAATTCATTAAACGGCGAATTGAATTAAAATTGACGTGTCCTAATCTACCATGCCACATATTTGAATCATAAAACTCAATCATATAAGTAGAAGGGGAGGCTTTCGCCATTTTATTAATAACCATGGTAGAAAATTTAAACATAGAGTATTGGGCATAGCCCTTGCCTACAAACATGTCATTTTTTGGTCAACACGACCTTATCAGAATCGATCACAATGCGAAATCCAAACTTGTTGAGCAGCCATCCAGAAACAAGATTCTTCCTAATTTCTGGCACATACAAAACGTTGATCAACGTCAGTTCCTTCTCAGAAGTGAACTTCAAGACCACATTGCCTTCACCCATGATGTCGGCAGTAGCTTTATTCCCCATATAAAGCTTCTCGGTCCCCTTCGCCTCTTTAAACGTACTAAAGAGGGACTTGTCTCCACACACATGGCGGGTGGCACCGGTGTCAACATACCAGCCAGGGTTCTCCCCTACAATGTTGACTTCAGAAATGAACGCAGACGCCTCCATGATCATGGCCACCAATGGCAGGTCATCCTGCACCATGTGAGCGCGCTCAGGTTGTGGCTTTGGGCACTGATCCACCCGATGACCATGCCCCCCACAGTTGTAGCACTTTCCTGAGAATTTCTGGGGCTTCTTTTTCACAACCCCTTTCTTCGGTGCCAAGTGCTACGCTGCTTTGCCGTTGCCTTTGGCATTAGCCCCACCCTTTCGCTTGCTTCCTTTGGAAGACTGACCAACCTCCACCATATTCACCTTAGCCGAAGGTTGCATGGTGGTGGCTTTTTGGGCAGTCTTATTGTCCTCCTCGATACGAAGACGGACAATGAGATCCTCAACGGTCATTGCCTTTCTTTTTTGTGTTTAAGATAGTTCTTAAACTCAAGCCACGAAGGCGGAAGTTTCTCAATCATTTCCGCCACTTGAAATTTCTCACAAAGGGATATACCCTTTGCGTGGACCTCATGTAGTATAATTTGAAATTCTTGGACGTGACTCATCACGGTTTTATTATCAACCATTTTGTAGTCCAAGAAACGGGCTACCACGAATTTCTTCGTGCCAGCATCCTCCGTTCTATACTTCTTGTCTAAAGACTCCCACAATTCTTTGGAAGTCTTAAACACGGAGTAGACATTATACAGTGAGTCCACTAGGCCGTTCAACACATAGTTGCGGCACAAGTAGTCCGAATGTTTCCAAGCATCAACCGCATTAACGGTTTCAGCGTTGGCTTCCCCTTCACCGAGTTGGGGAGCGGACTCTGTGAGACACCTCGCAAGGTTCAAGGTGGTTAAGTAGAACAACATCTTCTGTTGCCACCTTTTGAAGTGCAAGCCCGAGAACTTCTCAATTTTTTCGGCATGACTGGCGATGGTGTTGGCCGTTATGCCAGTGGAGGTACCAACCGATGGTGTTTCCTTAGGCTTTTCGGTCGTCTTTACAGTTTCGTTAGTCATTTTTTCTGAAACAGATAACTACACAAGTTAATATTCGGAAATATTATTTAAACGCGCACGTTTAAAACGTAAGAAAAAACTCCAACTAATGGATGGTTTTCGAGGAGTAGAAGAGAGTTTTTAATCTCTAAACGCACACGTTTTAAAGAGATTAAAGTACAACAAATGGACGGATTTAGAGATGTAATAAATTTTATATATAACTTCCAACTTATGGAGGTTAGATGGTTTTAAAGAAGATTTATAACGTCCAACTAATGGATGTTAAAGTTATAAAGAAAAAATTAACGTCCAACCAATGGATGTTAAAATTTTGTCGTAACCGACAACTCGTTTAACTCTAAGTCCAACTTTGAATCAAATCGAGTTAAAAAAAATATTTATTTTTAAAACACTAAATCACCTCGAGAAATCTAAGTCCAACTTTGAAACTCGAGGTAATGAAGTTTTTATAAAAACGAACAGTGTTTTAAAAATTTGTTTTAAGTTTGTAGGAGAACCGTTCGTAAATTTAAATAAAATAAAATATTTTATTTAATTACGATTCTAACAAAGGAGAATAAATCTAATCTATTACAATACAATAAAATGAAATTCTACTCCTACTACAATTACAGGGAAAATAAATAAGATTACATGGAAATGAAGATTACAATACAAAGAAAAATAAATGATGATTACAATGAAATGAAATCTCAATACAAATGTAATGAAATGATGTTGATTTAAATGAAAGAAAATTAAAGACAGAGAATTTAATAAAAGGTTTTGAATACTAATTGAGGTTAAAGAAAATGATTTGAGAAAAATCTTTGGATATTATATAAGAAAACGAGAAAGGTTCCAAGGAACCTTGGCGAAGGCTTCGGGTCAAAACCCGGGTCCCTTAAAACAAATTTCGGGTCTACCGAAGATCCGTTTTGTTTCCCAGGGTACAATCGCCTAAACCGTATTGTACGGCCGAGATAACTCTAAGCTTGAAAATACCTTCGAGTTCTTGAAGTTCTTGACAAACAAGATGAAGATGGAGAGAATAGAGAGAGCAGAGAAGAGAGAAAGAATTCGTGTGTAAATTTGGTGTATTTTGCCTCAACTAATTAGGCTGTATTTATAGTGGTGGGAATTCTTGTTGAGCACTCAAAAGTTAATTCGTAGTCAAACTTTGCATTAAACGTCTTTAATGCAAATTGATTTCTAATTAACGCGGAATTACCTTAATTAGCTCAAAAACGCGTTTACCTAGCTGTCATTCCGGAAGACTCCGCGTAACAGCTATTTTTCGGAAGAACTGGTCTTCCGGTCCGTTCCAACTTCAACCGGAAATTCTTCCGGTTCAACTTCCGTTTGAACTTCAACCGGAACTACTGATCGGGTTGAACTCGGTTCCGCCCGGACCACCCAGGTCCGCTCGAACCTGACTTTTTCCGGTTCATCTCACAGTCCGCTTGAACCTATCCGCCTGGTCTTCAATCGGACAAACTTCCGGTTGAACTTAAAAACAATAAGGCGGCTCTCAAGCGGATCGCGGCGATGCGAGCGTGCAAAGTGCGCCATCAAAGCGCCATATTGCGCCTCATAGGCCCACGCCACGCGCGCGCGTGTGCGAGTGCGAGTTAGGGGTGCTTCGCACTTCTCAGGGTCCAAGGGATGTGTCCTACTAAAGGAAACAATAATTGGTAAGGTTCCCACCTTATAAACCACTTTTGGTTTCATTCCCCAACCAATGTGGGATGAGTTAACATGCTATACTTAGCATTTTCTCTCTAATTTTCGCAGCTTCACATGTTGCGAGACCTCAACTTTGAGCTTCGATATCTCATTCATATGAGCTCGGATTTGGATGTGGTTTGATGCGTTGGAAAGCCCTCACAACGTACTATTTAAACCCATAAAATACAGAGGCAACAACCTATGTTGTATGTATTTTATTTTAGTCCAAAGTTGGTGAAAAACTCATTTTCACATTTAGTGAAAAACCCCATTTTCTACTAGTTTTTCTCTCAAAATTCCAACAAGTAGTGTGTGAAAAATATTCGGCGACTGTGTTTTATGCAGTTTTCCGGCGAGTGGTTTAATCGATCGAGGCGTGATTATCCAGATCTCCGAAAGCATTTGGGTTGGTGTTCCGTTCCGTTAAAAAATATATATATATGATTCTTATCTCTTTTTTTTTGAAGCTTTTTGTTTCTAATTCAAATCAAGGTATCATTTTACAAAATTGTATATGAGCCTAATGTTATTTAAAAATGCATGAAAAAAGTCATTAACTAACTTTATATATATTAAAGATTTTAA
The DNA here is from genome assembly GCA_039602395.1 of Deinandra increscens subsp. villosa. Taxonomy (NCBI): domain Eukaryota; kingdom Viridiplantae; phylum Streptophyta; class Magnoliopsida; order Asterales; family Asteraceae; genus Deinandra; species Deinandra increscens. The sequence goes on along the minus strand of JBCNJP010000025.1, from coordinate 6,586,823 downwards.
CTTTATTTTCAAATATTCATAGGAAAAATATTAAATTAATAGCATGTTGCCTTTTTAAGTTGGTTAGCATTTAATTAATAAAGTGACTTTAAAAACATAAATAAAAAGTTATATCATAGCATCTTATTCTTAACTTATGGCTCAACTAAGAGTCAAGAGGTTCACTAGCTTTAAGCCCCTTGAAAAATTAGGATAATACATTTTTTCATGCATAAGTTTAAAAATATAGTTTCTTTAAATTAAATGATAGAAAAAATTATTAATTGTTATAACTTAGTTGTAATAACTTCATATTAAGTTCTTATTTACATAATGTCACGCTATATTTAAAATTGTTTGGATTTCTAATCGGTGTATGAAAAACCCGCAGCAACACGCATTTGATAATGTACTATTAGATGTTGCTTTTGTTACACAGTTTAAGCCATACGTAGTGGTGTTGATGGCAGTGGCGGACCCAGGATTTTATTTCTTGGGGGTCGTTTTTCCAGAGATCTTATCATTATCGACCATACATTTTTCGGGTCGGGTCGGGTAAAATAATATTGTATGATATCATAACAAACATAAAGCATGTATCAACTATCTAGTACTAAATTTCAAGTTTCATTCATGTATCAACTATCTAGTATCAATTTCAAGTATCAATTTCAAGTTTATAATCAACTATAAAAAAATAGATATACTAACCTATAGATTTTCACATTACTCTTAATGTCTTCTTGAAGTCCTTCAATGAAGAATTTCAAGCATAATCTTGTGAAATTTTTAATTGATTAATGATCTTATTAAAAGACTTATAATAATCCTTCACTTTGCCTATTTATGTTGGAATCTTGTTTTCCATCATATGATCATCATCTTTTAACAAGGATTTCTCAAATTCTGACCCAGACATATTACTAACACTTTTATGTTTGCTTTTAGCTTGTGTTGACATTTTATCAAGCACTTGGTGGACAAGCTTACTGTTGTCAAATCTTTATGAATAACCTAATCCAATTTCCCCTCCACTGACAGTGACATCACTACTTTAGGGTAGAAGAACAGTTTTCTGAAATCATACCTGAATTTTATGAGATGAGATGAATAATCCCTTCTTCAAATTGACCCATCTTGATTATTGTGAACTTTTTCAATCATCAAAAATAAATTGTTCTCTTACTGTCAGAATCGCAAATGTTCTTAATGTTTTTCTCCATTGTTGCATCTAATGGATTAAATTTTCCTGTGATCCACATCTTGTACAATCGCTCTCTATATTTCCGACTCCTCTGTCAATTAGGTTTTGGTAATATAGTTAATGAAGCGAGAACAATGGAGAGACTGAGAGAGAGGAGTCGAGGACTAGGGAGGAGAGCCGGAGAGGGCGGAGAGGCGGAGGAGAGGGCGGAGAGGCGGGAAGCGTTGCTCGTTGCTGCGACGAGGGCTTTTTTACAGTTCTATCCAGTTACCCCTTTATTCCCGTTCCAAGTCTTTTTTTTTTAAATAAAAAAGAAAAAAAGAAGGAAAGAAAAAACCAGCTTAACCCGGGATTCGAAAATGGGACAACTCAAACTGATACTCACGGCGCTACCATTGATCTATATTGAATTTTATAAACAGAATGGGGGTCACTTATATTTATTTATGAGGGTCATTGGGATTTTCGTTTAATAACGTTCTACTAGCGGTACAAAACTGATGGGGGTCGCTTGACCCCCCCCCCCCCTCTCTTCTATGTAGGTCCGCCACTGGTTGATGGGCGTTTTGGTTCACGGAGAGGGGAAAACGCCTGATTACAAATGCTCTTATATATAAACTTTTTAAGCTTTTCAATTTTTTGTTGGATTTTTATAATTATTATGCTTTTTATTATTATTATTATTATGATGATAATAGGTGGGAGAAGTAGGGGAATTGTCAGAGATATTTCAATGGAAGGGGGAAGTGCCAAGGGGACTTGGCGACTGGGCAAAGGAAGAGAAAGTGCACCTGGGCGAGGAGCTATCCGACGTCCTCCTCTATCTTGTGAGGCTCTCTGACATCTGCGGGGTCGATTTGGGCCAAGCTGCCCTCCATAAGATCCGTCTTAACGCCGTTAAGTACCCCGTCAACACCAATAACAGTGACACCAATGCTTCTTCCTCCTCCTCCGAGTAAACAATCAAGTATTAACTATTTCAGCTGTCGCTGCTTCTATGTATGGCTCCAATGAATTTGTCCCATAAACAAACGATGACGTTTTCAATGAAACAATATGCATGGGTTTCAATTTAATTATTATGTTTGTTTTTCTTGTTTCATTTTGATATATAATATAAAATGTAGTTATTTAGAGTTTTTTACCAACTAGTTTAGGCGTAATTTGAAGAATTATTTACTAAAATAGTATTTAAAAGAAAAACACATGTGTTTAAAAAAATGCTCAATCTTATTCTTATTTGGATAAAACGATTCTATAAACAGACTGTTTCTCATTCTTATTCTTAAAAATTACAAGCTTGTTGAAATAATATTACCTAAATTTTCCATTAAGCTATTCAAATTATTAACACATATGAAACAGCTTACAAATTACAAAGAGGCGGCAGGTAAGCGGGCAACAAACTGCGCCGCGAGCCCTTTTTGGATGGCAAACCCAATTCTACTAAAAATAAAGTTATGAGCCTTAGGGGATGCCGAATTGCTGTGCACGACCCGCTGAACCCGTCGTAGGAACTCGACCGTCTCCGGCGCAAGGAACCCAAAAGTATCAAAAGCAAAGGGGATAAACACGTGTTGATTATCGAGACAAGCACTCTCGTGCTTAGCGACTTTGCCAGCCTCGGCCTTCTGCGCAGCCTGCCTCGCGACGAACCCGTTGTCCCTAAGCCCAACAAGAGGAGACACGCCAGTAAGGTTAACACAAGCGTGTTTTCCCCCTGCCCATCCAACCACAAGCACATCAGCCGGCCGTAAGATAGACCTACCTTCAAGCGGATCCGTCAGAAAATTAACAGGAGCCTCCTTTCTAGCAGAAATACCAGCACGCTTCAGGACATCGAACAACACGTCTCTGACCCAGTCATGTCTGTATTTAAACCCCGGCAATTCCTTACAGTGAACCGCATGCTCGCCAAAGGAGTCTAGACAGGCCTTGCGGCAAACGGGGCATGGCTCATCATTAGGAAAAATTGGGATCATGAGCCTGTACTTGAGGATAGCTCGGTACACGACAGCGGACATGCGCTGACCTAAACCTT
>JBCNJP010000025.1:6556785-6583099 GCA_039602395.1 Deinandra increscens subsp. villosa | reverse complement strand
TAATTTGAACTACATGAAAATCCTGGTAGAGCCCATCCATGAGTAATCATGACTTGTCCAAACAACCTTCATCCCCGATACCTCGCTCATCCGTGTGTCAATTCTCATTCTATTTAGATTTATCTACCAATCATTGAAACGATTGACCCAGCGGCGTACCGGCTACGCCTGCCTATCCTAATTAGTAGCATTCATGACATTTTTTATGATTAGTAATTTAATTAAGTGTCTGCCCGACGAAACGTTTGTCGCCCTGCTTGATGAAATTCAAGTCGACGAGGCACTACGCTTTGTCGAGGAACCTGTCGAGACACTTGACCAATAAATTAAGAACTGAAGCGTAGCCGCATTCCCATCATTTGGGAGTGATGGAACTCTAGGCAAGGTCCAAAGTACACCTAGGAACGCAAGAACCCAATACGTCAGAAGTATCCTTGACTTTTGAAAACGTTACATCCACCAGTGGTCAGAACTGAATTTCGGGACGAAATTCTTCTAACTGGGGGAGAATGTGACACCCCGCCCAAAAGTCAAGTCAACGCTCCTTACTTTGACCTTAGATTAGACCTTATGTGCTTATCTTATCTATGATTAACCGTTTGGTAACGGAACGTAACCGATAAAAACCGGACGTAAAACTGATTCCCACGTTTGTATTGGAAAACGCGCCCTAATAAACATGAAAGACCATTAAGGAATTAATGGAATGTTAACAATAAGAAACGAATATAAAAATGAAATTTTTATATTTTTCTTAAACATGTGTCACGGATATTCACCATCGACACGGGAACATTTTAAGCGATTACGTGACTAGAAACAACTGGGATTCTAATCACTCATGGTAATCGAGCTTAAAACTGACGCGAACAAACGAAACAATCTTCGTTGCATTCACGCGTACCAAACCGGACCAACTTGAGAAATGATATATGTTAAACATGGAATTTTAATAACAAGAAATAAAATATAAAAATTGACTTTTATATTTTACCAAAACTGATATAAACTGTTACGAGCATTCTGGAAACTTAAAAACGTCATGAAAAATGTCACGTTGTCAAGACTTAGCCAAACGAGTAACCCGTTTCACCTATTGGGCCCAGTGAAGCCCAATAAACCCAAACCAACCCAGATCAACCCGAAAATTTTACCGATAACTCGCCTCGACACACCGAGTACTTTCCCTAAACCGGATACCCGACCCGTGGCCCGAAACACATTGGGCCGAACCGGCCCAATCCTTTTCTTTTTCCTCTCGCGGCCCAACCCTTCATCGAATTTAAATGGGTCTCGGCCCATTTTCTTTCCAAAATTCGATTGGGCTTCGGCCCGTACCCACTAACCGAACCAAGTGGGCTTCGGCCCGGTTCGTTTCTTAAACCCGCCATGGGCTTCGGCCCACCATTCCCCTTTGTTATTTCCGATTGGGCTTCGGCCCAATTGTTAGCAAAATGTTATAAATTGGTTTAAACCCACTTAGTTCTATAAAATATTAACCCACTAATACTTTTATAAAATTTGGGACCAACAACTTTTATTAAAAATAAAAACCATCATTCTCATTGGATTAAATATACTTGGGTTTTATTTTAAAAAGTTATGATTTTTACTAAACTCCTAACACCTCTATATTTTATAAAAGCTTCTAGATTTTTATAAAACTTATAAAAATAATCACCTACAACTAGAGATTAGTTGGGATTAATGTAAGCTTGACAACACACTAATACACAATGGGTATTAATCTCTCTTTTTAGTATAAAAGGAGACCACCACCCCACATGTTCCCTTGCACCACAACACCCCAACACCCACTCTCCTCCCCTCTCCTCCCTAACCGGCCACTCCACCACCGCCGGCCACCCACTGCCGCCGGCCAACCACCGCCGGCCACCGCCCCTCCGCCGCCGGAACCGCCTCCAACCACCATCAAATTTCTCCTCTTCTTTTGTGAGTCTTTTAACTCACTTATTTTATCATGTATTCACCCTTTAAACCTCTCAAGTCTTGACAACAATCCATCAAAACTAAACCAAATGATTAAGAATGCTTGTGTTTGTTAAACAACTAACAAAAACTCCCTTCTTTAACCTCCTTTCTTTTAAAGATCAAACACTTACTCTTGGTGCCTTTGAGGCTTAAAGTTAGCCATGAAGTGTGGTGAAACACATTTGTAAAATCCTTGGAAAGTAACAAGTGTGCACCAAGATCTTGGTTATGAAACATTGGTTTCATAAGTTAGTTGTTTGAATAAACCTCCAAGCCTCTTCATATAAAATGTTAACTAACAAATCTATACATGTTTATATTTATTTGTCCTAACACAAATGTGTTAGTGATTGTTAGTTAATTTCCATGTCCTAACACAAATGTGTTAGTGATTGTTATTTACATTTCCTTGTCCTAACACAAATGTGTTAGTGATTGTATTTATTTTCTTGTCCTAACACAAATGTGTTAGTGATTGCATTTAAATATATACATTTGGTCCCAACATAAATATGTTGGTTGATTATTTATCAATTCATGTTATCTATTGAACAAGGTTAACTAACAATATAATCCATGTTATATTTTGTTAACTTATTACATGAAATGATAATAAACAAATATATAAACTAAGAATCATGGACTTATTTAAATAAAAGTTACATATGTAACCTATGACTAAAACAAAAAGAATATGCTTCTTAAAATAAGTCAAGTAACATATTTAATGTGTTACTAATGATTAAATGATTGGACAAAAAGAATAAAAATAAATGCTAGATTTGATAAGAATAATATTTATGTCAAATGATTAATTTGACATAAATACTTGGATTTATTACAAGTTTTAACCTTTCTTGAAACTTGCTAGAAATGGACATTTTTATAAAAAGTCACACTTGAAAATAAATGTTTTCATAAAAGATTTTTATAAAAATAAACCAAGACAAATCATTGGTTTAAAAATAGTTACAAGGACTTTTAATGTTACTTTATTAAAAACAAAGTATCCAAAAACGAACCGACGTTCGTTGGAGATTTTAAATAAAGGACAAGTTTATAAACCAAATGTTATAAATCCAAGCGTCGTCGTAAATATTCTTATCGACGTTTTCTATTAAAATATTTCATGAGCTCGAAATATTAACTCACCTTTGAAAATGATTAAACGTTTAAAACCTTAAATGATTTTTCTTAAAGATGTATGTTTTATAAAATAAAACAAACGTTAATAATTATTTTGACAAATAATTATTTGCAAGGAAACTTAAACTTTGTTTTATTCACTAAATAATTGTTAATCGTAATTATTCAAAATAATTATAACTTGCAAGATTAACAAAATCGACTAAGTAATTATTTAATTAAAATAATTATTCGAACTTGTGAAAATAATAATAAACATTATTATATCTTTTTACTCAATGTTCAAGACTTGGTTGAATTATTGAAGATGATTATTTGTTTATATTTATTGGACGTAAATATAAATAACCATAAATGTATTTAATAAATAAATACAAGATAACGAGTTTTCGATAATACAAACGGACTTAAATCGTCAAGACTTGACCGGTATCACTTGGGTGACGTATGTTACTCAAATGATCATAGACCTTATGCATATGTTATTTAATTATTTAGGGCGTTACGTGCTGCCGTCCTTTGCTGCTTAAATACCGCTTATCTGCTAAAACTGTGAGTTTCACGGCCCCTTTTTCCTTTTAACTGTTTTATACTTGGGGGAGAAATCATGAAAACTGATTAAATGCTTTTTACTTAATATTATGGTTTACTTGTTAGCCGTATGACTACTTGTTCTCTTACTGATTGCCCAACTTGGTACATTATCGTTATAAACGTTTGTACAACCGAAAATCCCATCATTAATTGATTTCAATTAGTTCTGTACGAAACGATAGCTAGTGAGTAGATCTATTTGGGTTGACAACCCTACCCTAACTGGTAGCTCCAGTTCTGACTCCGGATTGTCTGGGGGTACACGTCAGTTATTCTGCACTGTTTAACATCTCTGGGCAAGAGATGCCGGGTGGGTAAACTGTTAGTATTTGAAATCAAGGTTCAGGTGAGATCATACAACAACAACAATAAACCCTGATAATATTTAAGTATACCGAGAACTGTTTTACAACTGCTTTACAACTGTTTAACTATCGAGTCCTAAACCTGTGAACCTCACCAACTTTATGTTGACCCGTTTTCATATTCATGATTTCTTAGGTAATTGAGCGAGACTTCACTTGAAGACATGCAAATGGGGCTTACAATTCAGCTAACGGACCTGCTCGCTTGGAGTCATAGTCCCAACTATCCCAACTTAACTATTTTATGCTTTTAGTCAATCGTTTAAGACTTTATGTTTTCAAAATATGTAAGACATTAATGTTTCCACTACTCTTTCCGCTGCAATCTAAATGATGTGATGTTTTACTATAACGTTTGAATATAATTAGTTGTTCTATGTATTGACGACTATCATTCACTTCCCGTTCACACCCGAATCCGTTGATGATGTCATGAGTATAATTTTCTTTCTTTCTCTTTCTAAAAATTAGTTTTATTTATAACAAGTTGGTGACCCGTCATCGCTTTGTGGCGGGCCACCAATTTACTTGTCAGTTTAAATCAAAAAGTTGGAAGCTCTAAAAGTATATTAGAAACTAATCTAGAAAACTTAGAGGCATAAAACGTAAAAGTTTAAACGTTTCGTGTTTAAAGTGTAAAGTACAAAAATCATACTAAAAACGAAAGTAAAGTAAGAAAAGTTTTAATGTGGTCAAAGTATAAAACTATAAAAAAAATCATGACTAATGTCAAAAACTCTAAAAGTCTAATAAAAAATAAAAATAAAAAAAAGTTAAGGAGTATAAAACGTAAAAGCTTGAAAGTCTAATGGTGAAAATATAAAACTATAAAAGTATATTAAAAACAAATGTAGAAAATGTGACAATCTAAAATTTGAGGTCAACATTAATACTATATATACGTGCAATTATCTGATTTATTATGTGCATTAGACTTAATTTAGTCAAATTAGGTGAACCTACGTGCGAACATAGTTAAACTAGACTTGACAACCCGTACCGTATCGGAAATCACCAGAAAGGTTCCACGTTTATTCAAATTGGAACTTCAATAATAAGAAATTTTCATAATATTATTTGTGGAATTTTAACAATAAGAAAATATAAAATATTCGTTTTGTATTTTTCCGAAATATCGTGTTACGTCGTGACACAATCAAAACGTATCGTTGGTCAAACAAGGAATTCATTTAAAAACTAATGTTTATATTTCATTAAACTTGTTCATTCTAAATTCACTCGAGTCATTATTTCCAACGAAAATAATCTAAACATTCTTTTAGATTTAATTGTCAAGATATAAACAACTATATTTTCGCGTCGACCGACACTTAAATATAATCAATAAAAAACATTCAAAGCTAGTGTTTTAAGCATCAACATCAAGGCTAGTGACATTTCAATTTCCATTCAATTCAGTACGATTACCGGTTATCACTCGTTCAACAAAATATATAATCATTCGTATCCGTTCAAATTTCTACCACTTTATTTCCAAACCATTTTGTCGTTACAACCCGAGCAATTATTCCTTGGACTCAATTGGATCAACCCGGCCCAACCATTTCGGCCCAGTATGGGTTTTCGGGCCAACAGGTATACTTTTTGGCGCAATGGCCAAACTGGTCCAAATTGTTAAACCAACCCAACCCAAGGCCTGATGTGATCCAGCTTGACCCAGTAACCCAAACCAAATCACTACTGACCCGACCCGAAGCCCTGTTCGGCCCAGTAGGCCATCCGGCCCGTCCAACCCACTTCACATGCCTATTCTTTTTATTTTTCTTTGGCCCGAAATCACGGCCCAATCCCCCACTCTTTTCTGTCTTGGTCCAATTCAATCCCGAGTTCGAACCCCCCTCGACCCCTTTTCTTTTTCTACATTTGGTCTAAACCGAAATCCCACAACCAACATAAGATATTTTTTTAGCAATTCCACACATATTAAACACTTGATAATCCATTGATTCTCACCTATATTCTAACAGTGTCCCTAGGGATGGCAATGAAATCCGAACCCGACTAGAAAACCCAAAACCCAACACACATGGGACGGGTATGGGGTCGGGTAATCGGGTTTGGGTCCGGATATGGGATTACTTTTGTATTGTTTCGTGGGTATGAGACGGGTATGGGATTTGATGATATACCTATTTACCCGCCCCAATTACCCAATATTATATATCGGTTTACCCGATTATATACCCGTTATATTTTTCTTTGTTTTATTTATTGATTTTAAGTATATATTGTATGATTTTATTTATCTATTTTTTATTTTTATCTATAATAGAAAGTTATTTGTTAAAAACATTGATTTACATATTATTAAACTTATATATGTTTAGTTATTTGAGATATTTTATTATAATTATGATAAATATAAATTAATAGTTAGCAGATATACACCCGACGGGTATACCCGATATCTGATGGGTAAATACCCGCTAGAAACCCGACGGGTTTTGAGTCGGGTATGAGACACACTTTTGTAACCGGGTATGGGGTTGGGATTACTCAAACCCGCCCCAAACCCGCCGCATTGCCATCCCTAATTGTTCCTAGATCCCATGTCATACCAACAAGATATTAGACAAAATTGTCTAAGAAGGTACATGATGTTCCTAATCTATTGTATAATAACATTGTACAACCTACCTTGTCCCCTCCTTGTTTCCCCTCTCTTTTGAACAGTTTTTAGAGCTCAAAAACGCCACCATACCTTAACCAATTAGCCACATTTCAATCACAAGTAAAGTGGGTTCAAGCCCTCTCTCTTCTTCTTCCTTTCTTTGGTTCGACCAAGCCAAAACTTTCCAAAGAGTCCACATAAAAATTCATGTCTTGATATTATGATTAGTTTTTTGAGTCACATAATTAATGATGGCCATTACATGAAAATAAAATGTCTTTTTGTTAAAAGAGACGCTAAACATGAATAAATATTTTAAAGGGTGATTTTATGACTTAAAATCATATAATATGATTTTTTAGTAAAACAAAGTTCATGGCTAGCCTTATGATGTGTTTGAGGACTTATAAATGTGTGTTTATAAATTACCAACAAGCTTTCAGAAGTCACATTTAAACCTGAAACATTATATGATAAAAAATAGGATATTCGGGACCCGAAATTCATGTTTTCTAACTTATTTAATGTAAAAATTTGGACATAATATGGTACTGTTCCAAAACCTTAAATGAGGCCATTTTTATGTATGAAAATGTTTCATGAAGTCCAAAGGTGAAAAACAATATTTTAGGAAGAAACGAGACAAAAACTGTGACTTTCGGTAACTCAAAAACACTGATTTTTGCAAGTTAAACCACTACCGACAAACTTGGTGATTTAAAACCATAAACCACATTAAAACAGCTCCATAAACTTTTCCTAAGGGTTTAAGAAACTGAAAACGTCATAAAATAAGTCATATCGGTCAAACCGATGAAACCGGAACCCTATCTGGTAAACCAACGTTCGAATTTCACAAAATATAACGTCTTATATCGGGTTCAAAACCTTATAAATATTTGATGATATTAAATATTCATATTTTTCGTGTCATTTTATGGAAAAGAATATATTATTCAATATAATATTTTCTAAACACGAATAATATTTATTTATTCAAATAAATATATATTTATATAACTTACAATTAAATGTTTGCTAACAAATAATTAATTAATGTTTTCCACCAATACCATCGGGCAATATCTATCAAGACTTGACCTTGAACATTAGGTGACATATTCACTTACCCCGTGTAGCCAACCCTCAGTTCATCATTTGTTCAGGTGAGTTTTCACGACCCCTTTTACATTTTTGTTTTCAAACTTTAGGGGAGAATTCATGAAAACCTAAATTCAATTCTTATGTCTGACATTATAGATACTCGTAACACGTATTGATTGCATGTTCTGTTCATTACTCCAACCTTGTATAATTCATGCTGATTCATGGTTATATGTCAAATCCCACTATAAATTGAATTCGATTAGTTTAGTTCGAAACGATAACTAGTGAATAGATCTATTTGGGTTGACGACCCTATCCTGATTAGTCGCTCCAGTCCTGACAACATTCGGACTGTCAAGGGGTACATGTCAGTTATTCTGGTCATTCGGTATTCTAGGGTTAGAGTACCATGAGTGAGTAATCCGTTAGTGTTCAAATTCAAGGTTCACGTCGATCCTTACAACCTCAGTATCATATATGTATGTCATGAGGGCCATAAATTCAAACTTGTTTCAAACATTTTCAAGTGTCATTAAACCTGTGAACTCAACAACAATTATAACGTTTTTAAATCTTAAATAATTGTCTTTTGAAACTTAAACATGTCGTACCACTACTACTTTTTCCCCTGCCATATTAAGTATTTTAAATAAATATTTACAACTTGTGTTTCAAAGACAAATGGCTTTTCTAAATGTTCATTTAGAGTTTGTTCATTCATAACCATGACCATGATGCCTATCAGTCACACGCCTTCGTTTTGCCGATTTCAAAGTGTGAGAGAAAAGTTAAGGGGGTATAAATGTAAAATGCTAATAAAACTATAAAAAAGTCGTGGTCAAAGTCGAAAACTCTAAAAATATAATAAAAACGAAAGTAGAAAAATGGAAAATTATAAAAGTTTCATGGCCAAAGTAGAAGACCACAAAACTTAAAAAAAAGTTTAAAAGTTAGAGGGCAAAAAACGTAAAAGTATGAAACATATGTGAAAACGTAAAAGTATGAAACATATGTGAAAACGAAAGTAGAAAAACGAAAATTATGAAAGTTTCGTGATTAAAGTAGAAGACCACAAACTTAAAGCAAAAAAGACTTAAAAGTTAAGGGGTAGAAAACATAAAAATATGAAACATAAGTGACTAAACTATGAAAACCTAAACTTTACTATTTTGTTTAAAAAAACAAATTGTAAAATATAAGGGTAGAAAATGTCAAGTCTCAAACTCCTGTGGCCAATGTATAAAAAGTAAAAAAACCACTATGCCTTTCAAATTACTATTGTTATATACAAGTTGGGAATCCATCCGCGCGTTACGACGGGCCAACCTTGTTGTCAAAATTGGAAACCACAAAAGATGATAAAAATAAAGTAGAAAACCTTAGGAGCAAAAAACGTAAATGTATAAAACTTTGGTAGCCAAAGCAGGAAACAAAAACAAATAAAGCAAAAGTTAAAAACTTAAGGGGTATAAAACATAAGTTTATAAAAGTTTCGTGGCCAAAGTAGAAGATGACAAAACTTATAAAAACTTCTTTAAAAAATGTTAAAAACTTAAAGAGTATAAAGCGTATAATTATAAAAGTTCTGTGACCAAAGTAGAAGACGACAAAATATAAAACAAAAAAAAAATTAGAAACAAAGCTCAAAAGTTATATGGTAGAAAATGTAAAAGTGTGAAATCTATATGACCAAAGTATGAAATTTTAAAACCTTAGTATGTCACTTAAAAGAAATGGAAAAAAGAAAAAAAAGTTTAAAAGTTAAAGGGTATATATAAAATATAAAAGTATTAAACATTTATGGTAAAAGTTTAAAACTCCAAGGCGTTACTATTTTTTTCCAATTTAAATTGTATTTATATAATTAATAATAATAATAATATATAATACATAATATATAATATAATATGATTTTTATTTATAACTTATAATATTTAGTTTTTTAATCTGAATACTTAGTTTTGTTTAACTTATTTTTTATGGATCTTCTAATATATATGTTATATTATAATCGACTTTTATAAGAAATTGTTCATAATAAATTAAAGCTAAGCCTGATGAATTATTTCTAGCAGGAATCTATTGTATCGGAGTTTTTATATTGTTGGATATATATTTTTAAACTCACATATATTATATATTATATATTTTTATATTATTAATTATATAACATTTTGAAAAGACAGGCTGTACACTTAATGTTACTATTAAGGCCACCTCAGCGAAATGATGATTTCTTATTGGTGTACATTGTCGGTGGTGACACATTTCCTTTCTTTTTTTCTAATCTATCTGGAAGATAAAAGTAATTACCCACAGTAGTCTGTATCTGTACACGGTACGCCTCTCTAGAATTGGAGAGTTGGATCTCCCTCTCTCAAACCTGTCGATTTCATCTCTCTCAATTGGAGACGATTTCATCTTCAAGTGCATATGGTTGCGATGGGTTGGGTTTCTGCTTGATTTCCTCTCTGTCTATCAGCCTTCTCTCAAGATCAGTTTCTCTCTCTACACCTTTTTCTCCGATCAAGGGTTTTCCTCTCTGAAAGGGGGACGATTCATTCTTCGGTTTCCGTTGGCCCTTCTAATGTGCGAAATGCGTATAGTTTTGACGGTTTTGGTTTCAATGGTACTGTTGCTCCGTTCCCAGGGACGGCAGATGGCTTTCGGCTGACTTTGCTTCCGGACGTCGAAGCGGCGGCGCCTATGCGACGAATCTACTATTCTTGCCGGTGTTGTTAGCCAGGTTAGGGTTATACTAAATGTTATCTGGTTTGTGGACATAGATCTGTTTTTTTTTTTTTTGTTAACAATTTGTGATTCTTATGTTTACTCATATAAATTGGCTGAGGTATGTCCGTACACATATTCCTAATCTATTCAGAGTTACATTTGCAATTAATTGCTTTGAGAATTATCCACAGGTATGTAAAAAATCTACCTTAATTCTTACTAATAATTTAGAAATATATGTGCAAAATCTGATTGGGCCTCTCATTAACGATTTTATTTTTTAAACGACCAGTGTTCCTTTTGGTTCGATTGCTTTTCAAGAAATCTTGAAATTCATGCTGTAATAGGCTTCTATTTGTTTGAAGAAATTTTTAAATCTCTTTCTCTTTACTTAATAAACCATGGGTTTGAAAAAATTTAAATAAGGAATTGATGATGAAACTACAATCAAAAAGTCAGAATCAAGAAGCCTTGCTTCTTCCCCCCAAAAATTCCAGTGGTCAACTAAGTGGGTTAGGGAAATATTAGTAATAAAGATTCGTTTTGACGGCAGACTAGATTGATTGTAACAACTGGGATGTTCAATTGGATAAACATTAAGTAGGGTTTGGTCAAGAGATAAAGAGAAATAGGCAAATACGAAAAAAGAAGAGTATTGCTCATGGTACTTATGGTACTGTTTATAGAGGTGTTTATGATTGTCAAGTGGAGGTAAACATTTTTTTTATATTCATTGATCATTGTTATAGTTATTTTGAACTAATTGTTGTTTGGTATCTTAAAGTATGAATCTTTATGTGTTTTTTATTTATACTTCAATGTTTTTTTTATAGTTATGGAGCTCGCCTTCTTTTTGCATGCTTGGCCTTTTGGTTTAATGGATAAAGAATTCAAAATGAATTACAAGAACGAGCACGTATAAATGTTATGAAAACTGTTTTCGGTTACGCCACAAGTTTATCATGGCTGATGGCTCTGCTCATCTTCATCACATGGTAAGAAAATTATTAGCAATTTCAAAATCTTGGAGTTTTATAAATGATGCAAAGCTGCCCATAAGAATTTATTTGAAGTTTGCTTTGCTCAAGAGAAAAGGAAACCATGTTATGAAGACAATTATGAGGATAAAAAACCAGGTAATCCAAATAAGAAAGTTGAATATATAATTCTTAATGACGTTTTGATTGAATTCTCTGTTGATCTGTATTTAGTTACTTTTTGTTATTCTTTGCAATTTAAATTTGCCATGTATTCTATGAAAGACTTTGGTATATGGCATATTGAAGCTTTGAATCTATAGTCAAGAAGCAAGAAAAATTCCTATACTTCACAGATCTGACTTTTAATCAGAATTTGATGAATCACATGATCTATTATCACAATTTGATGAATCACATTATCTATTTTTGAAGGCTGTGACGTGATTTGTATTGAGTTGATTGAGGCATAGACACAATAATCTCTGTTTGGCCAGATAAAATATCTGCAGCCACAGTAGATATGTCTTTGTTTGCTCCATCGCCTACGGATCTGAGCCTAATTTTTAGTTTTCTTTTTGAACAACATATCTTTTTTTGAACGACAAACACCCGGTTATTCTGGGGTCTCATCATGGCAAACAATGCTACCCACGACACGCTGCGACTACATGCCGTGCGAGTAATCAGGACCATCTATGTTGCACATCCATCCCAGGGAAACCTACCGTCCAAAGGCCCACTGTGGTAAAACCTTTGACCCACCTCTATAATTTTTTCATTCATTTTTTTCGTGTCCAGTAAGATTTGAACCCTTAACCTCTACACGTTGAAAAGTAAGAGTGTATCCACTCCACCAAATGGTGGGGGATGAACAGCATATCTAAGCCGAATGTTTGTCATTTACATCGTTTAATTTGGTAGCTAAATAGATTTCACATGCTTGGTTGTTCGGTGTTTGAGAAATGTTTCCACTTTTGGTATTCTAAATGCTTGGTTGTTTCGGTGCATGTGGCTAAATGGATTTCTTTATGATATGTAGACTTTGAGGTGGTTATTCATCTAACATGGGTGTTTTTTTCAGGTGCAGAACCAAGTTATTTTAGGTTAGTCATTTAGAAACAAGAATTAAGTTTATTTAAAAAAAATAGTCTCTTTGTGTTGTTTTCAAAAGTACTTGATTCAAATGTATTCTTTAGTTTGGATTTCCTTGCCTTCATTTTGTGTTCTCCAAGGAAGTTTAACTTGCTTGCCATAACACAACGACGAGAAAAAATCAACAATAGCATTGAACATCAATTTCCGACCCGCCGCAAGGCGCGGGTCGAATTACTAGTAATATTTACATTTTTAAACTTGAAATGAATAGTATGATTAGTTTGATTGTCACATGGTTCATCCATTGGGCGTCACATGGTATGTTACGTTGTTTATTTTTTTTCCTTTTTCCAATTTGCTTTTAAATTTAACGAGATGTTTACCACCCCGTACGTTGTTGCGGGGTGGAATTTGTATACTGAACGAAAGTCAAAAAGTTAAGTGGTATAAAACGTAAAAGTTTAAAAATCTTGTGGTGAAAGTATAAAACTATAGAAGTATACTAAAAGCGAAAGTAGAAAAGTTAAAAGTTTCGTGGCAAAAGTAAAAAACAAAAAAACTTAAAAAAAAAAACTTTAAAAGTTAGCGGGTTAAAAAGTTAAGGATTATAAAAGGTAAAGTTTAAAAGTCTCATGGTAAAAGTATAAAACTATAAAAATATATTAAGTTAAGGGGTATAAAACGTAAAAGTCTAAAAGTCTCGTGGTGAATGTATATAACTGTAAAAGTATACTAAAAACGAAAGTGGCAAAGTTAAAAGTTTTGTGGCCAAAATAGAAGACAACAAAACTTAAAACAAAAAAAAATTTAAGGGGTATAAAACGTAAAAGTCTAAAAGTCTTGAAGTGAAAGTATAAACTATAAAAATATACTGAAAACGAAAGTAGAAAAGTTAAAAGTTTCGTGACAAAAGTAGAAGATAACAAAACTTAAAACAAAAAAAAAACTTTAAAAGGTAAAGGGTACAAAACGTAAGAGTATGAAACATATGTGACTAAACTATGAAAACCAAAAGTTTAATATTTCGTTAAAATAAAAAGTGTTTAAAAGTTTAAGGGGTAGAACTGTCAAAACCCTAAAGTTTTGTGGCTAAACTATGAGAAATGAAAAGTCAAAAAAAAAATAATAATAACAAAAGGAAGAAAAATAGGCAGAAAAATGAAGGGCTAAACTTTACAAACCAAAAAAAACTATGCCAAAATGATAAAAGAAATAAAAAGTGGTGGCAAACTATGATAAAGTAAAAGTCTCCTATTAATCTAACAAATTTCATTATATATATATACAACAAGTTGGTCGACCCGCGCTTCGCGGCGGAGTCAGACCGTTTTAAAAAGCCGGTTAGCCAAACCGTTCGATATTGTGAAAATCTTGTCGTGAATATAGCGGATTCACATTTTTTTTAAACTTACAAAATCTGTGATCTTGTGCTCATCATGTGGTGGATTTTGCAAGCTAGCATCAAAAGTAAAGTTAAGATTGTAAGTAAATGTGAATGCATAGTACTAAAGTTCATGTAAGAGTAAGTTTTGCAGCCAAGAGAATACAAACCAAATTCCACGGACCATAGACATAAACCACAACCATATTTTGTCTTTATTTGGATGACCGAGTCTCGTGAAGGAATAACCCAAGACCTTCCAATAAAAAAACAGGAAAATAGAAATGGAATCAGTGCCATATCACTACTTAAGCCAATTTATTTGTCACTATAAAATCAAAATCAATGCCCCAAATCACTGACTTATGCATAGCAAACAAAAACAGGACACATGTATGTGTAAATCAAGTGTAGGGAAAAGAAATGATGTCCAAGTTGGGTTTAATTTTTTAGTATTATACAATAAAACATAAGTGTAAAACCATGACCAACACAAACTTTTAATCCTTGATGGTCCCTGTTTAATGCCCGGGTGAAGATCCTCTTTCTTTAACATACCAGAATTATCTAAAAGAAAAATGCAGGCCTACATTTAATCAATACTAATCCATTGATAGTTTAGTCAAATTAATTTAAATGGCATACACATGCTGTTTCCTATCCTGTTAACAAATACAGTTTAGCCATATAGTTATTTTAAATTAGTTTAGACACATAGTAGACAACAAATACTTTAGTGGCTTCTTATTTCCTTATTTTCTTGGGGTCAAAACAGTTAGGTAAATTGTGATTTCTAACAAAGTAACCTTGTTAACTTTTAAACCCCAAAAGTCAACCTTCAGAAAAAATGTCAATCAACAATGCAAACCTGAAAAACAACGAACAATAAACAACAACATGCTATTAAACATAAAGAAATCACACAGAAGACCAAATAAACTGGTACCTAGACAGAGCCTCACATAAAGGAATCACACCAAAGACCAAATAAACTGCTTTTTACTATCAAATTAAGGTTAAACATGTTTTGTGTGTGTTACAATTAAGGACATTTTCGGTGAATAGCCTTTTTGTTTGAATTTGAGAAGTCAACTCCCTGATCACAAATTCATAACATGTAGATTTGTAAGTATATTCCCACATAACTATTACTGGAACAATGTAACTATCATTGGAACAATGTTTCTTCGTATGTCTAGTTAATAAAATATAGTGAAATTAATATATGGTAATGAAGAAAGGGATCAAATTCACCTGCTCTTATTAACAAAATAACCTTAACTAATGTTCCCAGGTCTTATAACATTCAGAGTTTTTATTTCTAGCAATTCAGAAATTACACAATAATATTAAGTCAAGGTAAGTGTGTATTAGCACGTTATGTGCATTTCCTAATCCACTATCCATTTAAGCCTAGGAGGAAGCTCTTTAAGCATCACGGACTTCATCTCTTAAGGATGTAATGAAATTATCAACATAAAAAATGTACTCAAACTCAGTGTCACTCACAAATCAAAATATCCAAAATCCTGTAAAAATGAGTTTCAACATGCATGCGAAAATACAAAAGTCAGGATACCTTGGATCAACCCAGATGGAAGTTTTCTACCAGCTGAAAAACTATAATATCACAAATCTGCATGATCAAAATATAGTCAAGAATGTAAGCAATTTGTTCTTAAGATCTTTAAGAACAGATTCATAATCCACCATAAACATAAAATCTAATTTTATAAGACAAATAACCAATCAAGCCTTGAGAAAAGAAGTATGTAGCGAGCAGTATGTATTAAACGAATTTTTTTAAAGGAGACTGGAATTACTACTCCACCATCTCAAACAACAGCGGTTATCAGATGCTACACTCAATCCATCTTCCTGCCAAAATTATCCCCAAATCTTGCATCACGTTCACACCAAAAAATAAAATCAATATCCAAAACGCAACCACCATCAAGATCAGAAAAGGGTAATAATCGATATATTTAGAAAGCAAATAAGAAGATTCGATAGGCACAGTATGTATTCTCCCGAAAACGAAACTATAGGAGCGATCGAAACTTGAAGACAAACCTTCTCTACAAAGATAAATCGAAATCCTAATCGTTGAAGCCTTGATGATGAGAAGAACCAATTTGATTGATGAGAAGAACCGATAGTCGCCAAAATCGCAACTGTCAGCCGCTGTCTCGAGTAACAACCACCGTCACCGCTCCTCACCAAAGATCGTCGTCGTCGTCTTCTTCAGGAGCTTCTCCCATCTCTGAATCTCCACCCTCTTTTTAGATATTGAACTCGTCTGGATCTGAGATGGATATGAGAGAGTAGGTGAGAGAGGGTCGTATACTGATAAGAGATAAGAGAGATCTGACAGACATTTGAACCATAAAACTGGTGCATACATGTCTTGTACCCAAAAACTTTTTTGGTTTGTAATTTATGCTATAGAAGTTGTACAACATGTTTTAGAGTTTGTACCATGGGTTGTGTTTTGTATATATAGGGTAATAGGAATTGATGATAAATAGTAAACTTTTAATTTCTTTCATTTTGGCCACGACAACTTTTAATTTCTTTCATTTTGGTCACAATATTTTCTTAATTTTATAGTTTTGGTCCACGTCTTTTTTTCTTTTTTATACTTTTGCAACTATTACGTTTTAATTTACATTTTGGCCACAACATTTTCTTAATTTTATAGTTTTGGTCCACGTCTTTTTTTCTTTTTTATACTTTTGCCACTATTACGTTTTAATTTAATACTTTGACCACATGACTTTTAGAGTTTTTTTTCTTTTTTATACTTTTGTCACTATTACTTTTTAATTTAATACTTTGATCACGTGACTCATAAAGTTTTACATTTTATACCCCTTAACTTTTATACTTTCGTTTTTAATATGTTTTTTATAGTTTTATACTTTTATACTTTGACCTACGTTTTAAACGCCTTAACTTTTATACATTCAGTTTTAGTATACTTTTTGAATTTTCGACTTTGACCACAACTTTTTTTATACCCCTTAATACTTTCGTTTTTAATATGTTTTTTTATAGTTTTATACTTTGACCTACGTTTTAAACGCCTTAACTTTTATACTTTCAGTTTTAGTATACTTTTTGAATTTTCGACTTTGACCACAACTTTTTTATAGTTTTATACTTTGACCACGAAACTTATAGAGTTTTACGTTTTATGTCCCTTAGCTTTTCTACTTCCGTTTTTAGTATACTTCTTATAGTTTTATACTTTGACTATGAAACTTTTAGAATTTTACGTTATATACCCCTTAACTTCTCAACTTTTGTTTTTAATATACTTTTAGAGATTTTGACTTCGACCACTATTTTTTTTGTTGTTTAATACTTTGACCACATTAAAATGTATATTACTTAAACTGACGGGTAAATGGGCGTCCCACCGTGAAACGTTTTATACTCTTAACTTTTCTACTTTATTTTATTTAGCCACGGCACTTTTAACTTTTCTACTTTCGCTTTTAGTATACTTCTATAGTTTTATACTTTCACCACGAGACTTTTCAACTTTTACGTTTTATACCATTTAACTTTTTTACTTTCGTTTAGTATACAAATTCAACCCCGCAGCAACGCGCGGGGAGGTAAACATCTCGTTGTATTATATAATAATTCGTTAGGTATTGTATACTGTCGTGTTTACGTATTATTTTTTATTTCTTTTTTATTTTAGCTTAATGTTATTGTATAATCCTTATGTATTTGTATTTTCTATGCTGCGTTTTAACGATTCAATAGTTTTGTATAATTGTACTAGTTTTTATACCCCATGCATCGCACGAGTGAGATTTAAAAAAGTATGTATTGCACGACTGAGTTTAAAAAAATTAATAATGATTTATTTAAATAATTAATTAATTAAGATGGCGATTATTTCTACAAATAATATATTTTTGTTTATTGTCATGAAAATACAAATAATTGATTAATTAGGGTGGTGATTATCTCTATAATAAATATTTTTTATTTATTATCATAGAAATACAAAAACTAAAAATAAGAGGGGATGATTTGAAAGAGAAAATTATTATAAGGGAGAATGTGAGAATGCCACGTGTCCTAAAAACTTTTCTTTGATATAATAGTAGAGTGGCGGATCCAGAAATTTTTTTCAGTGGGTGCAAAAAAAAAATCAATAAAATATTACATAAGTTAATAAAAAACAACATTAAAATTAGTTATTTGTATTCAAGAAATTTGATAACTTTTGGCGTCTTGGGTGACAAAAACAGCTAAAAAGAAACTATTTTCACAAACTTTGGTTGCTGTGGGTGTCAAAACGGCTAAAAAGAAGTCATTTTCAACAACTTTGGGTGCCTCGAAAAAAAAACTTTGGGTGCCTAATTGTGCGGTTCAAGGAATTAGCACTAAAATTTCAAATTTAAGTGGGTGCCTAGGACCCCGCTGGGTCCTAGGTGGATCCGCCTGTGTAATAGTACGATACGATAGTACGATCATCCCCTCCGTAACACACATGTAGTGAAATCTAGTTTTAAATTGTCATAAACTATATTACCTTAATTTATAAGTTGGGTCAGGTTGGATTTTTAATAAGTGTGAAAATTTGGATTTGGTTAGGTTACGTATGTAGAATAGAGAAAATTTAGTTATGTTAAATAATTTATAACACTTTTTTTCGAAATAAATTATATTCTGAGATATTTACTTGCTTTCAACGTTATGTTAAATAATTTATATAAGTATTTTTTACTTATAATGACCTGTAAAATCAAACTATAAACATACCTGTGTTTACGTTTCATTTTTTCATGTATGGCCGTGTCCGCACAAAGAGCGGGCTTTGAAAACCAGTTAAAGTTTATAACAACAGGTACCTACGAGCTCAAATTCATACAAATCGACTATTTCTAAACAAAATGTGTACCAAAAAACTCATACAAGGACATGTGACTTTTTTTTTTTAAAATTAATTAAATATTATTGAAGACTTTTTTGGTATGAATATTTATTTGGAAACTGCAAGTTTTTATGTTTGTTTATAACAAGTAAGATGACCCGCGCGTTGCCGCGGAGCTAACCCGTTTAAAAAGTGCGGTTAGGGAAGCTATAACATAGGTGACGTATGTTTGCTACTTCCCACCTAAATAACCTGTGATAACATCCAACATGCTAATAAGCAAACTAATATACAATTAGAGACTCGATTAATATGAAGATGAGGAACATCATATATATTACCAAAAGGTTGTTCCTGGGCACACCCTGATATGGTCTTTTACATCTACTAATGTGATTTAATCCCCAACT
This sequence comes from Deinandra increscens subsp. villosa, assembly GCA_039602395.1. Lineage (NCBI taxonomy): Eukaryota > Viridiplantae > Streptophyta > Magnoliopsida > Asterales > Asteraceae > Deinandra > Deinandra increscens. Next base: position 6,563,767 of record JBCNJP010000025.1, on the reverse strand, counting down.
TCACAATCGTAAACAATAACGAAGTTGTAATTAGTTCTATTACTCTATATCATAATTCAAAAATATGAAATTGTTTGTAGAGTTACCTTCATAGTTGAAGACAGTGTACCTTTTGGAGCTGAATTTGAAATTGTTCATCCTGTATCCTTATTTGCAAAAATAAAAGTCAATATACAACCCCTAATCATCGACACTTATCTAAAAAAATAGGTCAAATATGTCAATTTTGCGACCCGTGCTTCGCAGCGGGGTCTTTACGCGCCGAATATGTTAATTTTAAACGAAGAAACCAAACATTACAACATTTCTAAGCAAACAATCCATTCTCTAAGCTCAAATATTAGTGCATCCAATTCCTGCAAGAAGGGATTCAAATATGAACGATTCAACCAATTAATTAGCATTCTACTATGTAAATAACATTGACTTTTTATATGAACAATTCCTGCAAGAAGGATTTAAATTTGCATCATAGACTTTTTATGTGAGCATTCTATTATGTAAATAACATTGACAATTTTGCATTGCATATAACACCTATTTAATAAGTGCATTCACTGTTATTTTAAGTATTTTTTCTGATTCTTCTATAACCAATTTGGATTAAAAGAAAGAACGGAAGAATAAGCCATGCTTACCAATTCCTTGCTTAGGGTTTATAGCTTGTGAGCAGTAGGAGGCTCAATTCCATAATTTCATATTTAACTTCCACAAATGATGTACCCTTTAGCTGATATTTTTCTTGTACTCCACGGTATCCTACACACGATATAATTTTGTAAAATTCAGACCAAGTGTTCATGACAAATCGATGATATAAATTTACATATATTGAGCATGATTACCTGAATAAACAGATGAAATCCCTCGGTTTGAGTAGGATCTATTAGACTATTGTATTTTATGTTATTATATAGGGACTAAATATGAAACTTGTATAGATATATATAGGGGATGTAATTATTGTGATTGGGATGAAATCATAAACACGTTTATGGTATCACAGCCTGTTTTTTTTCTAAACCCTAAAAACTCACGATCCACCCACCCTTTCTGCCGCCGCCGGCAGCCTGGCTTCCAGCCGGCCTTCGTCGCCGGTTACTCCGTCACCCAATCGCTCGCCTTCAACTACAGAAGACCTCGACGCTATGGCTGACAACGGTCTCAAAGCACTCACCGACAAACTCTCGCATGCCTACACCGTCACCAATATACAACAACGTGTGAAGGTTTTAGATGGTCGGAAAATCCCGTATTCGATGTGGGTGAAGTTGTTTCTTACCCATGCCAAGGCTTACAAGGTGACTGATCATATCGACGGTACGGACCCGCCGGCCACCACTGATGCTACTTATCCGGTGTGGTCTGACCTGGACGCTCTCGTGTTACAATGGATCTACGGATCCATATCAGAAGAATATCTTGCCCGGGTCGTGGAACTCGAAACGACTGCTCGAAAAACTTGGGTAAAACTTCAACATATATTTCTTAATAATAAAGGTTCTCGTGCTGCAGCTCTTGAACAGGAATTCACGTCCCTCACTCTAGCCTCATGTGCGTCTATGGACGACTATTTTCAAAAGATCCATGATCTTGCGGAACAACTAAATGACGTGGGACGTTCTGTTGATGAAGATAGAAAAGTGTTGCAGCTAGTGCGCGGCCTTCCGGCGGAATACGACACCGTCGCATCATTCATTAATCAGAGTTCCCCCTCATGGGATGAGGCGCGCAACATGGTCCAACTGGAGGTTCAACGCATTGCCGGGCGCCATAATCCTAACCAACAAGTTCTTGTCGCCAACAACCAGCCCGCACCCTCGCAACAACAGTCGGCTTCTTACAACCCAAACCAGCCACAACACTACCCAAATAGAAATTATGATAATCGTGGGTTTAACCGGGGCCGTGGCCGTCGCTCGTACAATAACCGGTCGGGCCGTTCTTCGGGTGGCAGGGGCTATCGCCAATTCACACAAAATTCATCTCACAATTACCCACCTCAAAACCCAGCCCCTACCCCACCTTTTCCTTCCCACAATTTACCACCTTCCATTCCCCCCTCTCCATACCCAGCCCACCCGTACCAACCTCAGGCCCAATTCACAACTCAATATCCCCAAGCCCAACCACCTTACCAAGCCCAACAACCCTATCCTACTCACTACTATCCTACGGCCCAACCCACCTACCCTACAGCCCCATCTCCATCGGCCCATTTTGCTGCATCCAACCCATACAATAATTATGATGCACTAAACCCCACGGATATCGGCAATGCGTTAACCCATCAGAACCTTACTCCACCGGACTCTACCTGGTACATGGACACCGGAGCATCATCACACTTGACTGCTAATCCAGGTATTCTCCAATCCCCATTATCAAATTCCGTAATTCGTGATATTTTTGTTGGGAATGGTAACACGTTACCAATACGGGGTTCGGGTAATGCTTTACACCAACTTCCTAATCGAACCTACACATTACCCAATGTTCTTCTTGCCCCTTCCATTATTAAAAACCTTATTTCTGTTAGACAATTTACCAAAGATAACCAAGTTTCCATTGAATTTGATCCTCTTGGTTTTACTTTGAAGGATCTCAAGACTGGAGAGCACCTTTCCCGCCACAATAGCTCCGGGGATCTCTATCCTTTCACTTCGCCATCACCAAGTCCCATTGCTTGCATTCTGGATCGCACCACAAGTCTTTGGCACAACCGCCTCGGTCACCCCGGAGCACATGTCTTAGATTTTTTATCTTCTCGTAATTTCATTTTATGTAATAAAGGCAAAAACATTAATATTTGCCATTCGTGCCAGTTATCAAACAGTAAACGTTTACCTTTTGATGATTCTTTGTCCACTACTTTACATTGTTTTGATATTATTCATTGTGACTTATGGACATCGCCTGTTCCAAGCAAATCGGGGTATAAATATTACATGGTTCTCATCGATAATTTTACAAACTATGTGTGGGTTTATCCACTGAAATTCAAATCTGAAACGTTCCCCACGTTTGTGAAATTCCATAAATTAATTCAGACACAGTTCAATACAAATATTAAATCCTTCCAATGTGATCTTGGTGGTGAGTTTGATAATCGAGCTTTTCAAACTTTTGGTCACGAAAATGGCCTCGTGTTTCGCTTTGCTTGCCCACAAACGTCTCCTCAAAACGGCAAAGCCGAGAGAATGATTCGTAGAATAAACGATATCATCCGTGCTCTCCTCACTCAAGCCCGTCTCCCACCTCCCTTTTGGGTGGAAGCCCTTCATACCGCCACTTACCTCCATAATATTATCCCCACTAAACGCCTACAATTTAATACTCCGGCGTTTGCTCTTTATCACCGTCATCCCACCTATGATCACCTTCGGGCTTTTGGCTGTGTCTGCTACCCCAACCTTTCTGCCGTTCAACCCCATAAACTCCACACTCGTTCCGTTCGTTGCATCTTCCTTGGTTATCCGCAACATTTCCGCGGGTACAGATGTTTTGACCCCATTTCCGGTCGGGTACACATCTCCCGGCACGTCATATTTGATGAGACTCTTTTTCCATACCCCGAACTTGTGTCTCCCTCCCCCGTGCCTCTACCCGATGATCCTATCCCGCCCCAATTCTCCCCGTCGGCCCATCCCGGTGTCGACACCACAGCCCCTCTCGGCTCGGCCCAATCTTCAGCCGAAACCCCACCTGCCCCGTCTCCACATGACGCACCCAACAGCCCACCCCCACCCGGCCCAAATACCCCCGCAAGCCCATCCCCAACATCAACAGACCCGTACCCTTTTTCCCCTCCTAACTCTCCTTCACCCAATCCACATAATACCCATCACATGACCACTAGAGCCAAATCGGGTATTTTTAAACCCGTCACTCGTCTCAACCTCCATGCCACATCTTCACCTCCTTTGTCCCCCATTCCTACCTCTTACACTAAAGCATTAACTGACCCTAATTGGCGTGAAGCTATGAACAATGAATTTAAAGCGTTGCAGGAAAATGAGACATGGGAATTGGTACCGAGGCCTGTCGGACAACCTGTAATCAGGTGCATTTGGTTGTTTCGTCACAAATTTAAATCCGATGGGTCTCTAGAGCGCTACAAAGCGCGTCTGGTGGTAAATGGGAAATCGCAGACTGTAGGGATTGACTGTATGGAGACTTTCAGCCCGGTAGTTAAACCGGCTACTATTCGGACCGTCTTATCATTGGCCGTTTCACGAAACTGGCCCATCCACCAGCTCGATGTTAAAAATGCTTTCTTGCATGGTGATTTAGCTGAGACAGTCTTTATGCAGCAACCGCCGGGGTTCATTGATCAGCGGGCTCCAGATTATGTTTGCCGCCTTAAGCGGTCCCTTTATGGCCTTAAACAGGCACCACGAGCTTGGTATACGCGATTTTCTACGTTTTTGGTTCAGCAGGGGTTTCGGAGCAGTGTGTCTGACACTTCTCTATTTGTGTATCGCCACGGCATACACACCGCATATTTACTATTATATGTTGATGATATTGTCCTAACTGCCTCCGATTCAGGTTTTTTACAGCGGTTGATCCGCACTATTTCGCATGAGTTTAAGATGACTGATCTGGGCCCACTACACCATTTCTTGGGTATTACTGTTACTCGTGATTCATCCGGTTTATTTTTACATCAGTCTCAATATGCTCGCGACATTCTCCAACGAGCCTCTATGTCTTCATGCAAGCCTTCGGCCACCCCAGTTGATACGGGCTCCAAACTTAGTGCTACTGATGGTCCGTTATTAGCAGATGGTTCCTTATATCGCAGCCTTGCTGGCGCTCTTCAGTATCTCACTTTCACTAGACCGGACATTACTTATGCCGTCCAACAGGTTTGTTTGTTTATGCATGCCCCTCGGGAGCCCCACTTTCAGTTTATGAAGCGCATCTTGCGCTACTTACAGGGTACGTTGGATTTTGGCATTCATTTATCCCCTTCTACGGGTTCGTCCCTTACGGCCTACTCTGATGCCGATTGGGGAGGATGTCCTGATTCTCGACGCTCGACATCTGGCTATTGTGTTTTTATGGGTAATAATCTGCTTTCTTGGTCTTCCAAGCGTCAGAATACTATTTCCAGGTCTAGTGCTGAGGCAGAGTATCGGGCTATCGCCAATGCCGTTGCAGAGGTTAGCTGGCTTCGTAATCTTTTGTTGGAACTCCATGTCCCCTTGCGCTCTGCGACACTTGTCTATTGTGACAATGTGTCTGCTGTTTACCTCTCTGGCAATCCGGTTCAACATCAGCGAACCAAACATGTAGAGATCGACATACATTTTGTTCGTGAGAAAGTTCGCATCGGTCATATTCGAGTACTTCACGTTCCCGCTGCGTATCAGTATGCTGACATTTTCACGAAAGGATTGCCTCGTCCCTTGTTTCAGAGTTTCCGCGACAGTTTGAGCATTCGGTTACCTCCCGCTCCAACTGCGGGGGCGTATTAGACTATTGTATTTTATGTTATTATATAGGGACTAAATATGAAACTTGTATAGATATATATAGGGGATGTAATTATTGTGATTGGGATGAAATCATAAACACGTTTAGGATCAGCAGGGTTCGGTGAGTCGAGCAAATCCTGGATGCCGATTAGAATTTGTTGACAGTTATAGTGGTCTCCAACCCTATAGATAGTAGATATGCATCAAATTTGCTAATAGACTTGAATAATATTTATTTCTCAATTGTTGCAGCCCTAAATCGGAATCGATTAACATGTCATCTTGGCCAGTGTTATGGCTAGAAAAATGCTCCAAAAAGGTGGGGATAACAACTCGCCATCTGCATGAAAGGGTCTAAAATGGCTATTAGATGGGGAAATTTCATGCAATGTCATTTCATGCCATCTAATGTCAACCGGGGAAATTTCACACCCACATGAACTTCTAGACTATTAAGTATTAAGAATGAACTGTTAAAATCAAATATGTTGACTTTTAACCATCAAACCCACATGAACTTCTAGTGTTAAATCCCATATAAGCCTACCATAACAAAAATGTAAATCTTTAACAAAACCACTTACATGATTTGTAGAAACCACCATTATTATGTAAAATTATTCAACAGATGATCTCTATTCTTACATATGCAACTAACCACAATTAACTGATTCACCTTATAAAAATCACCATAATCTTGTATTTTAAGCCATATTAAGAACTGTTGGAATAACAAATTTACCACACTGGTGGAACATCACCTGAGATACTAAGCAATGGATTTCTTCTCCATTAAACCATACTACATGACACAAAAATACCACAATCCACAACCTGGTTGTGTGTCCTGTAGCAAAACTCTCAAATGCTTCCTAAAGATCTACAAACAAAAATAAACATAAAAGTTTGTAACTATAAGAACTGTAGTTGCATCATGTGTCAAACATTTATGAAGACGGATGCGACAATGGAATAAAACAATATCAATTGATTCAACAGATATGAAATAAAACAATATCAATTCGTATGATGAGCATCAAAGCATTGATGCTCGTATGATGAGCATCAATTCGATGACTCATTACAGTCAAAGAAAAGAGCAATTCTTGATCTTGTTGTAGTTCCATTCCATGCCAAAACATTAATTGATCATCTATATATACATTAATTGCTGGGTATGAGCTTTATCCGGTGCCAATCATTTATGTCCTTTTTTTCCATCAATGTAAAAGCATTTCCAATTCTATCTATTGAGACCTTAGTTTCTGCCCTAAAAATCTATAAAAGATAATTTAGATGACTCATTGTTAGCCTGATGGGTAGAGAAGCTACATACAGATTTTAGACTCAATTGAAGTCTCATAATATATATAGATACCTGCAACTATCTTCCTTATCACACATCTCTCAAGTACCTACTCTAAAATTAGAATGAAAAAAAAGGCGCCTTGTAAGAACATAAACCACCAGTATTAAAACACCCTAATGTCACACCCCGG
>JBCNJP010000025.1:6482611-6556285 GCA_039602395.1 Deinandra increscens subsp. villosa | reverse complement strand
TTAAAATTCCATTGTTACTCTGCTTATTCAACTGACCACTTTTGATTTCTTGAATATCATTTCCAAAAATATTAGAGATTTCATCTTTTCCATTTTTATTGGAACACTTTATTGAATCATCACCAATATCACCACTAACATTCCTAGGTTTTACATCAAATACCTCAGATGCAGATGCAGTCTCAACTTTCATGATATTTTTTAATTGTAGTAGTTTATTCTTCTTTCCGTATTTGAACATCAGCTGATATATCCCATGTGTATCATACCCTCTCGCATAATGGTCAAAATTTTGCACAATGATAGTTGAACAAGACATCTAAATCACTTTAAAAAAGTTGTAGATTTTCCTGATAGAATTTCTTGCTCAACTTATCATTCCTTGATTCACTAATAGCATCCTCCTCTTCATCAAGTGAATCTTTAACATCAATCACAGATTCATTAAGGACTTTTAACACATCAATATCATCAGTATGAATGTGTTCAGTTTCCTTATCCTTCACAGTTTCCATTGAATCATATTCATCATATGATTCTTAAATCTTATTCCCAATTTCAGATTTTCCATTGATTTGAACCTCAATTTCATCACTAACCCTCTCAGGCATTTCCTCAAACACCTTGTAGGCAGACTTATCAAACATCCTATCTACATTACTAATTTCTTGAATCTTACCATCCTTAAAAGATTCATTACATTCCATTATTTCATCAAGACTTTTTCTAAAATCAAACACTAAATCCTTTATGTAAAACGAAGATTTAGGATCAAACGGAGAAAACGAATCTTGTAACTTATTAGCATCTATCTTTAAAGCTAAAGAAATGTTGTCTTTCATTGTGGGAAAACTATATTGATGCCATGTTATAAAAACATCTCTAATTTCTGGTTTTAGACCATCAATAAAGAGGTATATGGCATAACCCTCACTGATTTCAACCTTATTGAACAAGAAATCGAATTCATCACAATAGGCATTAAGCGTACCTTCTTGTCTCAGTGACATAATTGCTTCAAAAGCATCTTCCATGGTTAAATATTGATTTGTTTGCCACAGCTTAATCACATACGTATTTAATTGTAAGAACTCATTTGTTGTTGAATCAAACGTGCCTTCAATATCTTGATTTCCGATGTTGTTTGCCATTCTATTACTGCCGCCTATACTTGAATTCGCCAGGAACGTGTTTGTCCGAGAAGCTTAAAGCTCTGATACCATTGTTACGATCAAAGAACAATGATCGTGAATAGTGATGATCGATAGAAGAAGAGAATGGAAGAACACAAAGAAGAAGATTTTAATCAAATCAATCGATATGCTCTATTACGTTCATCTCCTATTTAACAAAATGACCTAACCACAACTAACTAAGAACACCCTACACTATGTAACAAATACAATATTGCCCCTTTACTATTTACTACGTAACAGATGGAGAGAATGTTCGCATTAAAGTCGGTCTCCTCGGCAGATCTACACAAATCTTAAAGCCAAATCAATTCATTCGATTAGGTATAGAGAAAGAAATCAGAGAAGTATGTTCCTGCGTTGAATTATAGGAGAGAGAGCCAAATATATACGTGTAAAGTTATACGTGAGGAAGAGTTGAACCAATAGATTTAAAACTTGCACCTTCAATCTTGTGCATATGAAATTGTACATAAAATCTATTCATATTCCTAACTCCCTTTATCATTATGTTGTATTAGTGTTTTAGCCCTATAAATAGTAGATTTTGTATGTGATGTTTATGAAGATGAATAATATGATTTATCCGAAATTCTCTATTATCTCTGTCTGTGTTCATACCTTCTTAAGTTTATATATTTAGATTGCTCTTGGGCCAGTGTTTTTCAACATTTTGAAAAATTTTAGGTGGCTAGTTGATCAATAAAAATTGAGAGTGTTACAAGCTCTATATCTTATCTATGAATCTGGGAGTGTTCTAGCTTTTCTTCTCTCTCTCTCTCTCTCTCTCTCTCTCTCTCATCTTGAATGCTTCAGCTACCAAATCCTTTGGTATTTATAGTAGTGGTTTTCTGAGAGTTGCAATTAATGACACCATTCTTGTACTTGACTAGTTGAGGCCTTGAGTGACAGGTTCACTCTTAGTTTATTATTATTTATGAGTTAAAGGCATGGTCCTTATGTACGAGACCCCCTAACTTAAATAGATATGATTACTTTGACTTTTCACATATCTTTTATAATATTTTTCCAAAGATATTGTGTACTTTTGAATATGAATCTAGTGTCCCTTTTGAATGTGACACGTGCCCTGAGACCTACGTCCATTATCAGCTCCTCAGTTCCGTGCCTACAAATCTATAATACCGGGACTTTGCAGGTGTAAAACTAGTTAAGGTCATATATATATTTATTATTATCTTTATTATTATTATTAATTAAAATAAAATCTTTGAATGTGGGTCTCCAGATCGAACAAACTATAAAGACCCTTTTGTTGAAATCTACACACAGTGTACCCACGTGGGTGATCTTTTATCCTTTTATTTTGTCCACAAATTAATTAGTGCCCCCTCTTTGTCTAGTATTTTCGAACAAGTTACCATCACCGACTTAAGGGGGTTTTCTTAAAAATAGAGTTAGGGTTTCATGTTTCTTGTTTTTTCATATTCAAGAGCGGCGACCTTGGCTACACCTGATGATGATGTGGCTGCTTGTTTGAGAGGTTACTTTAAATGTTCGAAGCTCCTTTGTATACGACGTCTTATTTCTATCCGCGATTCCATAGTTTGGGTCGCAGTGTTATAACTTGCTTCCATATCCATCTCATCTGGTTCCATCGTATTTCTTGGCTCTTCCTTTGAAGGTATCTATCTTTTTTCCTTTATTCAGACTTGATGGGTAGCAAGTGTGATATGGGCAAATATGTTTCAAAATTTTTGATGATGGAGTTATTAAGTACTGCAACAAATATTTTGATGTGAATGTCTACATACCCTGTGCCCCAGGCCGTAGTGCCCGCATTAACGACTGCCCCGATGGCTTTATTGGCTTGTATAGCAGATTTTTTGAACTATCTAACGTTTGATTGCCTTTTTCACATTTTTTTCTTGACTTCCTTAGGGCTTATGAGGTTGATATTAGGCAATTGACTCCTTTAGGTGTAATGAAGGTGGTTCACTTTGAAATTTTATGTCGATCATTTGGCCACTCCCTTTCTTTGGGGCTTTTCAAGCAGTTTTTTTCGCTTAGGGGTTAGTGGTGACTGGTATACTGTTGAAAAGAATAGGGGTGTTAAAAAATAGTGAGTTGTAGTTTTAAATCTCCGAACGGTTGGAAGGATAATTTTTTTTAGGTAACCAGTGAGTGTGTTCCATTTGAGATGGTTTGGAAAAAAAGAGGTGGGTTTCTGCAACTTTCTAATTGTACCAAAAAAGATTTTGACCGGGAGCTATACAACCAACTTCTTGATACTCCCACTACTCTTCAGAAATTTCCAAAGATAGTTCTTGTTTTGTGTGGCCTAAGCAGGAAGTGGTCTAATACTAGTAATGAACCTTTGATTTTTAGAGGGGAATAAGGGTATGCATTCATTGTTGTCTTATTATGCTATTTTCTACTTTCTTACTAACTCTTTCGTTTCTTCCTTTGATTTCAGAAATGAGTATTTTGGATTTCGTGGTTCGTAAAGGCTCTAATTTAAAGCACTAGAAAGCTTGGCGAATGTGAAGATGGGATTTTAGAGAGGACAAAAGACATATGTTATTCCCATGATTCCAGGGTGTCAGGGGGTGAGAAGAGTGTTGGCACCCTTTATCCCTGGTGTGGTTTCTGTTGCACCCTTTATTGGTTCTTCCGCTAGTGCTATTGACCCGCGGGCCCTACCAGTTGTGGGTGAGCCTCCAAAGACTATTGTTAATGATCATCACGTTGGTGTTGTGTTTGCTCATAAATGCAGGAAGGTTATGCCTGATGTTCCCAGCTCCTCATGTCCTCCTAAGGCTTCCAGTATTACCTCCTCAAAAGCTATTTCGCTTGCACGTAAGTTGAAAGGGAACACCCAACTGCCTACCTCATTTACAGCCTCCGAGGGTTCTTCTAAAGCCGACCCCACCTGATGTGTTGCAAAACACATAGGTTTTCCTTTACGTTTTTGGTCATTTTGTGAGTCTTTTGAGTCGTTTTCCATAGGTTTTTAGTTGTTTATGATTATTAGTGTCTTAATGTGTGTTTCGTGCTAAATTTACAGTTTTAGTGCAATTCGTGAGAGAAAGCGAGCATTGGAGAAAAATCGAAGATAAAAAAGCAATTAAGTGCTGAAGCTTGAGTTCTAGGCGTATCGCCTTGAGATCCTGAATAAGCAAGCGATACGGTTGCTGCAAGAAAGTCAAAGGCGGTGTAATTTCCGTTGACCCGACTAATCGGTCGCGTAGTGGCTCCAGGCGTATCGCCTGCTGATCAAGACTCCTCCAAGCGATACGCTTGGAGGGTAAAGTTCTGGAAAACCCTAATTTTTCAATTATAAATACAATGCGGGGTTTCCAGTCGAATATCTTGCTTGCTGCCGCATCTCAGAGCTCCAAGAGACGAATTAAGAAGATGGTGATCAGGAGAGAAGCATCTGGAGAGGCTGGATTGAAGCATTCGACATCAAGTCGACTTTCCGGGTTTTTTTGTCTACTTTAATTTCGTTCTTGTTTTTCTAAACCAGACTTGTTCATGACTCAAGTTACATTTTTTAATTATATTCTGGACATGTTTACGATTATTGGCTAAGCCATTTACATTACCTAGGCTATTTGATGAATAATTGATAATTTCGACTTACTCAGTTTGTGAATTCTTATGTACGGATTGATAATCTAGTAAAAGTTTCTTACTTTCTGAATTGATGCATATGATTACAGATTTTAGTCTTTGAATTGATTGCATATTCCTCTTGTTGCTCTTTGAATGCCTTTCAATTTAGGGTTGCATGCTAGATTGCTTACTTTGTGTTTGTAATTAGTAGATGGTTTAGGAGACGTCCACCACCATAGGAATTGCTTTTGAATTATAGATTGATTTCTACGTTCTGCTAGACTTAGACAAGCCGGAAGGTGATAGGTCTATTGGGTAGTCGGTTGTGTTAGGGTTTTTAGGTCAAATTGCCTCGGGAGAGGGATTCCCTAGTAACGTTAGCATATCTGTTATTCCATGTCATTTTGGTAGATAGAAACAACTCCTCTCATCTATTAGGTGTTTGGGATAGGAACAAGCTGGAAGGTGACCTATTCGATTGAGTACTAGAGTATCCATTAGGGACAAGCTGGGAGGTGACCTAATCCAATCAGTGTGTGTATTCAGTTCTTAGGATTGCCTATTGCGTCACACCCGGAGAGTGATCTGGAGTCCATTAGGGTTTTCTTAGAATTAGCATAAAGATCCTGATTCCGTCATAGTTTTCATTAACCGAGCGAAGTCGTGAGTATCAATTAGGATTTCCAGCCTAGGTAGTGTTATTTCTCATATCTGGTTCCATCTTTGAATTCTGAGTTTCAGTAGGTAATTTCCCTTTTTAGTAGCTTCCTACTTTTAGTACTTTCCATTTGTAGTAAGTTCTAGTTATTAGTTAATTTTAGTTAATGAATCAACTTTCAATCAAAAATCCAATTTTCACCAATTAATCAGTATTTCTACATTTCTTAGTTAGTTTTGTCTTTTTAGTGTCTCTAGGGTTCGACTCCGGTTTACCGATAGCTATTCTACATTCGATAGGTTCGCTTGCCTGTTGAGTCAGTCTAGTTTTGGGTTAATTGGGTTTAATTTAGTGTGTCTAGGTCTAGGATAATTTAGTTTATTTTTTTAGATCGATTTTTACACATCAAGTTTTTGGCGCCGTTGCCGGGGACACTTGGTAATAGCAAAATTAACTTTGATTTTTAGATTAGGATTAATTGTGTGCTTTTCTTTTTCTTTGCGTGCTTAGTTAATTTAAGTTTAATTTTTGCCTTAGGTTTTAATTACTTTATTTTCTGCCTTATTTCGTGTGCCTTAGCTAAATTAGGTTTAATTATTTTGCTTGTGTGCTTTTCTAGTTTATGCTCCAAACCCGTTCCAAAGGTCCGCCTGAGTTTTCTGCTACGTCTGAACCCGAGAGAGATATCCACGAGCGCATTCGTGAGCTTCGTGAGCAACTGAGAGCCATTCGCGATAGTAAGGTACACACCCCTAAAACCGTTTCTCGTTTACTTCCGCCCATTCCATTTCCTGATTTGAATATGGCTGCTATACGTACTGTTCATGAGATAGCTAGTGACGGAGTAGTGAACGCTAGGTTTTCCATTGCACCAACCACCATTGCCAACACTGCCAACTGGAAAATCCCATCTCATGTCCTGAACACCCTGACCCAAACCATTCAATTCCATGGCCTAGACAAGGAGGACGCACCCGCTCATTTATCCCGATTCGTGCGTATCTGTGCCACTTTTGGTCTTAATAGCGTTCAACCAGAAACCATCTACCTTCGTTTGTTCCCATTTTCGCTCACTGCCCGTGCAACCAGTGGCTTGAAACCCTACCCGCAAACTCGATTGCCACTTGGGATGATCTTCAACAAAAATTCCTGAAAAAATATCACTCGCCCGCGAAAGCCGCACGTATTAGGGAGCAAATTCACTCATTTCGCATGGACCCTGACGAGCCATACTACCTCGCGTACGAGCGTTTCAACACCCTCTTGAGTAAATGTCCACAACATGGTTTGACCGATTGGGCCATAATCGAAAAATTCTATAACGGTCTTACCTATGAGACGCAAAAACAATTCAATATTTCTGCGGGGGGCCACATGATGGAGAAGCTGAGTATAGACGAGTGCAAGAGCCTGTTCGAGAGCTTTGCCTTAGCCGAGCAGCAGAACCCCGGTGATCATAGGGCCACTTTAGCTCCAACAAAACCTTCACTTTCTACATCCCGGGGGGTTCACCACGTGAGTTCTGACACTGTTGCCTAGGCGCAATGTGATGCCCTGCAAAAATAAATCAACGACCTTAAACTCCAACAGCAGGCGAAATGTGAGTTATGTCGTAGAGGTCATGACACCATCGACTGCCCACTTGCCACCCAGGAGCAGGTGGATTTCATTTCTAACCGAAACCAGTTCGGTAACTCTTTTCAGTCGGGGTGGAAGACCAACCCAAATTCTGGTTGGCGGGGTGGCGCGAACCTTCGGGTTTTCAATCGCGTCAAAACCAGGATGGCGGGGGTGATGCATGGTTAAGTATGAAGAAGATAGAGGAGATGCTGGCTGTGCAAATGCAGGTGTTAAATCAGATCGTGAATCGAGATCAGGAGACGCAACAAAAGTTGAAGGAACACGACACACTCTTTAGGAACCAACATTCGGCCTTTCTAGATTTACAGCATTCCGTAGGAGACATAGGAAAATAGGTTTCTGAGTTAGTGAATAAGGGGGGATCATTTTCTAGTAATACACAAACCACCCCTAGCGCGACCCTTAAGGCGGTGACTATACGTAGTGGCAAAGGCGGAGAGCAAGACCCACCGGCGGAGGAGGAAGAGCCACTAGATGAGGAGATAGAGATGGAGACTCCGGATGGGAGGGCACACCCGAGGCTAGACCCAGCAATTACAGTGCCAACCTCCGAGTCTCCTGCACCTAAGGCAGTAGAAAAGAAGAAGAAGAAGTTCGAGCCGAGAGAGATTACTGCTGAGGATTTGAGGCGAGTCCCCTACCCCGCCCGTCTCATCCAACAGAAGTATGCGAGAGAGTACGAACAGTTCCTTGACATGTTCAAACAACTCAAAATCAATCTTCCGTTCGTAGAGGCACTCCAGCAAATGCCCAAATACGCAAAATTATTGAAGGATCTCCTATCCAACAAAAAGAAGCTGGAGTTACTTTCTATCGTTTCTCTCGATGAAAGATGCTCTGCGGTGGTCCTGAACAAGCTACCGCAGAAACTGACAGATCCGGGCATCTTCACGATCCCGTGTTTGTTTGGTAGCTTGACTGTGAACCACGCGTTGGCGGATCTAGGTGCTAGCATCAACCTGATGCCATATTCCATATACGAAAAACTAGGCCTAGGCGATCCGACTCCAACGCGCATGAGTATCTCCTTAGCGGACCGATCCGTTAAGTATCCACGGGGAGTGGTGGAAAACGTGCTAGTGAAAGTAGATAAGTTTGTTTTCCCCGTGGATTTCGTGATTTTGGACATGGAGGTAGATGAAAAATGTCCACTCATCCTAGGACGCCCATTTTTACGCACCGCCAAGGCATTGATCGATGTCTATGACGGGAAGATCACACTTCGTGTAGGGGATGAGACGATCACATTCGACGTTATGCAATCCATGAAGCATACTTTAGGCCAGGACGATTCTGTCTATTTCATTGATTCTTTTATTTCTCACATGGATCGTTGCTTGGATTATATTTGTGGGGCTGATCTGGTTAGGAGAGATAGCGAATCTAGTGTGAGTGATGATCAGGAGTTAGAGGATGAGATAGTTGAGGAAAGTCATGAGGTCTTGGAGATTAGTGAAGAGGAGGAATTAGGAGAAAAACCATCTGTAGAGGAACTACCAGCGTTAGAGCTTAAGGAGTTACCGTCCTATCTAGAATACGCATTCTTAGAGAATGATTCCCGTTTGCCCGTCATCATTTCTGCCACTTTGATGGAGGAGGAGAAGAAGAAGTTGATACAGGTTCTGCGAGCGCATAAGCAGGCGATTGCGTGGAGATTGTCTGATATCAAGGGCATAAGCCCTCTATTTTGCACGCATCGCATACTCATGGAGGATGAGTATAAACCTGTAGTCCAACCTCAGAGGCGCTTGAACCCAAACATGAAGGAGGTTGTGAAAAAGGAAGTTCTCAAGCTACTGGATGCGGGATTGATTTATCCGATTTCCGATTCTACATGGGTTAGCCCGGTCCAGGTAGTCCCGAAGAAGGGGGGTATGACGGTCGTGATGAATGAGAAACATGGGTTGATCCCGAGTAGGACCGTCACAGGATAGCGTGTGTGTATAGATTACCGTAAGCTTAACGATGCCACTAGGAAAGACCACTTCCCAATACCCTTTATCGATCAGATGTTGGAGCGGTTGTCGGGTCAGCAGTACTACTGTTTTCTCGACGGAGTTTCTGGTTATTTCCAGATTCCTATTGCACCCGAGGATCAGGAGAAAACCACCTTAACATGCCCGTACGGTACCTTCGCGTATCGTCGTATGCCATTCGGGTTATGTAACGCTCCGGCCATATTTCAGAGGTGTATGGTGGCCATCTTTCAGGACATGATCGAGACTTCCATGGAGGTATTTATGGACGATTTTTCTGTTTTCGGAGTTCTTTCGATCAGTGTTTAGGTAATTTGGAGAGGTTGTTAGCTAGGTGCATAGAGACCAAATTAATGCTAAATTGGGAGAAATGTCATTTCATGGTCACCGAGGGGATAGTTTTAGGTCATAAGATTTCTCGTGCAGGTATTGAGGTCGATAGAGCTAAGATTGAGACAATTAGTAAACTTCCACCACCCACTAGTGTCAAATCTGTTAGGAGTTTCTTAGGTCATGCCGGGTTTTATCGTAGGTTCATCAAGGATTTTTCCAAAATCACTAGACCCATGACCCGTCTCTTAGAGAAGGATGTTGCTTTTGAGTTCGATGAGAGTTGTTTGAAGGCGTTTGAATTTTTGAAAGAGAGGTTAGTGAGTGCGCCTATTCTGATAGCCCCCGATTGGAGTTTACCGTTTGAGCTTATGTGCGATGCTAGTGACTTTGCGGTAGGGGCAATTTTAGGACAACGTAGGGACAAACACTTCCATCCCATTTACTACGCAAGCAAAACCTTGGACAACGCCCAGGAGAATTACACGACCACAGAAAATGAGCTTCTTTCCGTAGTCTACGCATTCGACAAATTCCGTTCATACCTCGTTCTGTCCAAAACCATTGTTTGCACCGATCACGCTGCACTACGATACTTGTTTGCGAAGAAGGACGCGAAACCTCGTTTGATTAGGTGGATTCTTTTGTTGTCTGAGTTTAATATAGAGATTAGGGATAAGAAGGGGGCGGAGAATGTAGCGGTCGACCACCTGTCGCGCCTTGAGGACCCCGAGAGAGAGAAACTGAAAGAGGAAGCCATCGTGGACACTTTTCCATTTGAGAGTGCTATGACAGTGAGCGGTGAGTTTGTAGGATTGACGAGTGCAGAGGAGCAAGGCATGCCATGGTTTTCTGACATGGCGAATTATTTAGCACATGGCATGCTGATGGATGGTATGACATCCCAACAGAGAAAAAAATTCATTTATGATTCTAGACATTACATTTGGGATGCTCCATACTTGTTTCGTATAGGAATTGATGGATCATTTAAGAGATGTGTGAGTAGAGAGGAGGGGCTAGATATCCTTAGGCATTGTCATGAGGGCTTACCAGGTGGGCATTTTGGGCCATCCTATACTACTAGGAAAGTTTTAGATTCAGGATTCTACTGGCCGACTTTGTTTAAGGATGCTCATGAGTTTGTGAAGAAATGCGATGCCTGTCAACGTATAGGTAACATCTCATCCGGGAATGAGATGCCCCAACATCCTATCCAGAGTGTTGAAGTTTTTGACATATGGGGCATTGATTTCATGGGGCCATTTCCCCCATCACGGGGAAATCGGTATATCCTCATTGCAATAGACTATGTTTCTAAGTGGGTGGAGGCTCAAGCCTTACCTACAAACGATGCGCGAGTGGTTGTGAAGTTTTTGAAGAAGTTGTTTAGTAGGTTTGGAACCCCTAAGGTGTTGATTAGTGATAAGGGCACACACTTTTGCAATGCCCAAATGGAGAAAGTGTTAGCGAAGTACGGAGTGAACCATAGGACGTCGAATGCGTATCATCCGCAAACGAGTGGTCAAGTAGAGAACGCTAACCGAGGGGTGAAATGGATTTTGGAGAAAACTATCGGGAATAGTCGCAAGGATTGGTCCGATAAGTTAGATGATGCGTTATGGGCCTTTCGCACAGCTTTCAAAACACCCATTGGAACCACGCCCTTTATGATGATTTATGGGAAAACGTGTCATCTACCGGTCGAGCTTGAACATAGAGCCTATTGGGCCATTAGAGCGGTTAACATTGATCTAACTAAAGCCGCGAAAGACCGGTTTCTTCAAATCCATGAGGTAGAAGAGTTGAGAAACGAAGCTTATGAGAGGTCTTGGAATTATAAGGAAAGAACCAAGGCGTTGCATGATAGTCGTTTGAAAGGTAGGAGCGAATTTAAGTGTGGGGATAGGGTGTTATTATATGATTCGCGTCTTAGACTGTTTCCATGTAAGTTGAAGTCCCGCTGGAGTGGACCGTTCATGGTAAAAGAAGTGTTCCCGTATGGAACAATGGAGCTGGAATCTGATGGTAGAACGTAGAAGGTCAATGGTCATTGTCTGAAACATTACATCGGAGGTCCAATAGAAAAAGACGAGGAGATGTTGGCTCTCCCCGAAATTGAGGTTGAGTGAGTGAGGAGGTAAGTACTCGGTGAAAATCCGAGTTGTAGAGTTTGTATAGTAGTTGCATGGCTGTTTTTATTACTTTCGTGTGTTTGTGTTTTTCGGTTTTTGTGTTTTTAGGTTTTTACGTTTGTGTGTTTGTTTGATGTTTCAGGGAATTGAAGACTGCTGGAAAAGCGAAATCATGTGGAAATGGAGTCCCAGGTATGTCCTGGTTAGTGTTAAATTACAGGACATGAAAAACCAGGGTGATGAAATTTTTTGAAAACACTGAAAAAATGGCTAAGTATGGGAAATCTTAAAAATTCCCTGGAAATCTTGTTCCAAGCGTATCGCCTGGGATGAGCATTACTCCAAGCGATACGCTTGGGAAAGGGGGTCAACAGGGTGTCAACGGTCTGTAGGCGTATCGCCTACTGAGTGTTTAACTGCAAGCGATACGCTTGCAGGTAGCCGATCGAGAAAAAATATCTCGGTTTAAAAACCCCCCTTTTTCCAATTCGAGCCCTAAAACGCTACCCCTGCCACCACACCTCACCCATGCACCACCACCTACAACCGCTACCACCTGCTGCCTCTGACCCATCATCCATCGCCGATTACCTACCTCCTACCACCACATCCGTTATCCACCGTCACTGTGCCAGCCGCCCACATCCACCACTTACAATCACCACCGTCGCCGTCATCTCCTCCGTAGCTACCTGTCACCGCCACTCAATACCACCGCCGGTACACACTTGCCGCTGCCGTGATCTGAGCTCCGGTGAGAGCTGTCGACCGAGACTGCCGTCACAATCTGATCACCCATTTCACTTCCTTTTGCAATTTCGCGATTCCAGGTACGTCTCTCTTGTCTCCCTGTTACATTTTTTCTTCCTCTTATCCTGTTTGTGTTGTTCTGTTCATGTTTTATTTGGTTTATGCTAGAAATTGTGTGTGCTTATGTGTTTGATAAGAAACCCGGTCTGATTAGCCCTAATTTTTTTGTTGATGAGTTACTTTTGTGAGCAATCTTAATCTTGTTGGGTGTAGTGCTATGAGTTCTGTGATTTTTGGTTGGATATTTTGTATAGGCAGTTGAGATGTGTAGATTCAGTTATCATTAGCATTGATTGATTGGTGGGGTCGGGTATTGGTTAGGCTTGGTTTGGAATGATCATTGTTATTCGCTGAAGTTTGTTTGATTGATATATCTATTGAATTGTCATTAGTTTGGGATAGTCAAGAGTCGATTATTGGATGGCTTTTGGTTTGAAATTATCATGATTCTGTGATGAATTTTGCTTGCTTGATATAGACAGTGGTTCATTATTGGTTCGGGATGGTTGAAATTGGAATTTTGGTTATGTTGGGTTTGTTATACCTTTGACAGGTTTTGAGAAGATCTGGTTTGAACAAAAAATGAACGGGTCATGCTCGATTTTTACTAAAATTCTTGTTCTTTTCTTTTTCTTTAAAGTCGTGTGTTTTAAGTTTTTGCAATTCAGTTTTTCTTTAATTTCTTTAAGTTTCCAAAAAAAAAAAATGAATGAAAAAAAATTCAAAAATCCAAAAATAGTTTGTGATTGTTTGCTGCTTGGATATCACTGTTTAATATGTTTTGCTGGTATGGATGCTTCCGGTAGTGGGACGAGGAAGAAGCAAAAGACGACAAAGACCATCCATAACAGGCCGAGGATCCGGTATTTGGCACAGGAGGTGTTACCAGACTATGAGGTGGAGTTGCCTCCGGTCGAGGAGCGTCGGATTGAGGACCATACCCTGCTACAGTTTGAGGGTACTTATGAGGGTGAGAGATGTGAGACGTTTCTGCGCCTAGACTTGCTCCAGCATAGGACATTCGACTGGGATCTGATGGATAGGATGGGAGCGAGGGCTAGGCTGGAGCAGCTGTTAGACGAGAGATGGAGACGTGTTTTGGCTTATGATGGACCCCAGTACAGGGAGCTGACCGTGGAGTTCCATTCGACATGGAAGTATGATATCAAGGAGTTTGATTCCCCGGTTTGTGTTTCATTTGCTCTAGGTAGGAGGTTGTTTGAGATGAGCGTGCCTCAGTTTGCTGTAGCTTTAGGTTTTTATACAAAGGAGGAGGTGGATACATCTGAGTTTAGGAGGAGTTTAAGGGGTACAGCCAAGAAGGCCAAGGAGTTGTTTGTGATAGATGGTCAGTTGAGGTCCTTCTGGGAGACGATTTCTGATGCGCCGTACACGACTGGGTTGGTTGCCTCTGCGATTAGGGTTCCATTTCTGAGATATATTCATCGGATTCTGGCTTGTTCTCTCATCGGTAGGCGTGCTGGGGCTGAGAAGATTAACATGTTAGATTTGTTATGTTTGAGGTCGTTGGTGGAGAGACATCCGACCAACCTCGCTATGGTTTTCATTCAGTCAGTTGCCCGACCCCGCAAGGGTGGGCCGGAGGCGAGGTTGGATCTGGGCCCGTATATTTGTAGGTTGGCTGATCGTTTGAGAGTATTAGAGAGGTATAGGCCTTCGCATTTGACCGCTGGACCACCGACATTGCCGTACAGTTTATTGGATATGCGGAAGGCTGGCTTGTGTCCTTTTGATGATCTGCCGAGATGGGTTGAGGTTGGAGCTCCTGCGAGGAGGAGGATTGCGCAGAGGGCTGAGAGGCCTTCGGTTGATAGGCCAGTTAGAGTACCGAGAGCGGAGCTGTTGACTTTGGAGGCGGTTCGTGATGAGATGATTATGAGGATGGATTTACAGGATAGGGCTATTAGGAGTTTGTTCATTGCCCAGGGGTTCGAGGTGGCTGATTTTTTCCGTGAGCCTGAGGCTGGAGATGACGAGCCTGACGATTCTGAGTGATGATGCTGGTGATGAGTAGATGATGGTATGGAGACTTTTGATAGCAGCAGCAGCCACTTTTATTGGTTATTTCACATCCTTGTACTTTTTCTTTATTTTTGTTTTTATCATCATGGTCTGTACTAATATTCTAATATTCTGATACTTGGGAATTTGTACGGGGTTAACCGGTTGGGTGGTTTGTTTGATATCTATATATGCTGCTGTGATTTTGGTTTGCCTTGGTTGTTAGAATATGGTTTGTTAGTCGCCGCTTTCGTCCGTGACGATGTTTGATGCAATTCTGGAGTGAGTGAATTTCGATATCACGTTCGAATTGGAGGGCGAGGAGCAGGACTCTTTTCATTCATGCCGATTCAATCAGGGGAGTCTGTTCCATTTTTATGTTCTTTTATTTTTCAGTCTTTATTCTTTTGGATTATTTTTTTTTCTGTTATTTTTCTTTTATTTGTTTGAGTCGTTGTTTCTCTGTTCACATTAGGGACAATGTGAGTTTCAAGTGTGGGGATGGGGAGCCTATGTGTCGTGTGTCGTTAGTCGAGTCAGTCTTGGTGTGTTTGTTTAAAGTGTGAGTTTTGCTTTGAAAAAAAATGTTTCTGATTAAATCTGCAGTTTAAAATGGAAGATGATAGGTAAAACCGAGGATTGGCTGTCTGATTAAGGGCTTAAATGATAAATACAATTAAGAGTTGAAAGCATTGCCGGTTAGTGATGTATTGGTAGGCCCAGCTAACTTAGTAAAGATTAAATATCCCATTGTGTTTATTGTTGTATAAATATGTAAATTAATCAGTCTGTTAGTGGGTTCCCATTTTAGGAGTGATAGGAATACTGAAACTGAGGATTAGGAGGAAAGAGACCCCTTTAGGCTAGATACTTCTATGTCCTTAGAATACCTGGCACGTTATGATCTTTTTGCGAAAGCAAATCCGAGAAATAACGGCGCCCCATTTTTCCATCAAGAGCATATTAGGAATAAATTGGTTAATACTTTTAGAGTGAATGGGCAGAATACTCATGTACGAACTAAGGATAGTATCCCATGGTAAGTGCCTCAGATGATGTCCTGGATCTCGCGGGCAAAATACTCACGTACGATTTTGGGGATAGCATCTCAAAAAGAGTACATCTGATGATGTTCGTTGGTAATATTAGTTAAAATTGACCAATTAAAGAAAAAAAAGCAAAAAATATGGTAGATTAGAAAATAAATGCTCAACACTTCACATTCCATTTAATTCCATCATTCTTCGGTCATCTTTGTATATGATTCAAGGGGGGTGGGAAAAATTAAAAAGTTATATCTTTATTACCCTTTATTCGGACTGAATATGATTCGGGATTAGGTTGAACTTGATCTTTGTAGAGTAGGACACATAGGCAGATTGAAATATATTCGGTAAATTATAAACACCTAGGGGGCTCAAGGGTTGGTGGTTGGGTTTAATCGGATCGAAATACCGATAATCGCTACCGGAATGTAAGTAGGCTAATTGAATTGAAATTGATGAAATTGAAAAGGTTGGAAGCCAATTACTCAGGTTATGATTCCATTAGCAGGTTTTTTCGGGGACGAAAAAAGGTTAAGTGGGGGGATATTTAATGTGTTGCAAAACACATAGGTTTTCCTTTACGTCTTTGGTCATTTTGTGAGTCTTTTGAGTCATTTTCCATAGGTTTTTAGTTGTTTATGATTATTAGTGTCTTAATGTGTGTTTCGTGCTAAATTTACAGTTTTAGTGCAGTTCGTGAGAGAAAACGAGCATTGGATAAAAATCGAAGATCAAAAAGCAATTAAGTGCTGAAGCTTGAGTTCTAGGCGTATCGCCTAGAGATCCTGAAGAAGCAAGCGATACGCTTGCTGCAAGAAAGTCAAAGGCGGTGTAATTTCCGTTGACCCGACTAATCTGTCGTGTAGTGGCTCCAGGTGTATCGCCTGCTGATCAAGATTCCTCCAAGCGATACGCTTGGAGGGTAAAGTTCCGGAAAACCCTAATTTTTCAATTATAAATACAATGCGGGGTTTCCAGTCGAATATCTTGCTTGCTGCCGCATCTCAGAGCTCTAAGAGACGAATTAAGAAGCTGGTGATCAGAAGAGAAGCATCTGGAGAGGCTGGATTGAAGCATTCGACATCAATTCGACTTTCCGGGTTTTTGTCTACTTTAATTTCGTTCTTGTTTTTCTAGACCAGACTTGTTCATGACTCAAGTTACTGTTTTTAATTATATTCTGGACATGTTTACGATTATTGGCTAAGCCATTTACATTACCTAGGCTATTTGATGAATAATTGATAATTTCGACTTGCTCGGTTTGTGAATTCTTATGTACGGATTGATAATCTAGTAAAAGTTTCTTTCTTTCTAAATTGATGCATATGATTACAGATTTTAGTCTTTGAATTGATTGCATATTCCTCTTGTTGCTCTTTGAATGTCTTTCAATTTAGGGTTTCATGCTAGATTGCTTATTTTGTGTTTGTAATTAGTAGATGGTTTAGGAGACGTCCAACACCATAGGAATTGCTTTTGATTTATAGATTGATTTATGCGTTCTGCTAGACTTGGACAAGCCGGAAGGTGATAGGTCTATTGGGTAGTCGGTTGTGTTAGGGTTTTTACGTCAAATTGCTTCGATAGAGGGATTCCCTTGTAACGTTAGCATATCTGTTATTCCATATCATATTGGTAGATAGAAACCACTCCTCTCATCTATTAGGTGTTTGGGATAGGAACAAGCTGGAAGGTGACCTATTCAATCGAGTACTAGAGTATCCATTAGGGACAAGCCGGGAGGTGAACTAATCCAATCAGTGTGTGTATTTAGTTCTTAGGATTGCCTATTGCGTCACACCCGGAGAGTGATCTGGGGTCCATTAGGGTTTTCTTAGAATTAGCATAAAGATCCCGATTCCGTCATATATTTCATTAACTGAGCGAAGTCGTGAGTATCAATTAGGATTCCCAGCCTAGGTAGTGTTTTTCTCATATCTGGTTCCATCTTTGAATTCTGAGTTTGAGTAGGTAATTTCCCTTTTTAGTACACTACAACAAAAGGGGTTTTTAGGACCTTTCGTGTGGGACGCTGTTAAAACAGTGTCTTAAAAAACTATCTAATAGGACAAATGAGTGTTCAGGGTCCTATTATACTATATGGAGTTAAACCGGTGTCCTAAAAAACTATGTAATAGGGCGAATGAATATTTAGGGTCCTATTATCATATAACTTAATAGGACGCTTAATATTAAGGGTTCTAATAAAGTACATTATAGGACGTTTGTCGTTAATGTCTTATTATGTGGTAATGTAATAGGACACTTGATCATTGAGGGTCCTATTAAAGCATAAGCTTATAGGACACTTGGAATTTCAGTCATAAAAGATTAGTGTAATAAGGCCCTTATTTTCAGAGTCGTATGGTAACATAACTTAATAGGACACTTGATATTTAAGTCATAAAACTTCAGTGTAATAGGACCCTTATTTGTTAGAGTCGTATTATAACATAACTTAATATAACACTTAGTATTTTAGTCATAATCTTCCTATTATAATAAACGAAAAGTTTTCAGGATGAGGTATCCTCACCGCCCTCCCAATTATAAACACTTCGGTTCAAATTTCCCCAATGTTGAGGAAATACAATTTTGTTGGCAAGGTAAATTTCCCCAACGCGCGGATCCTCCACTTCGATGAACCCGAACGAAATTCAAATAACC
Source organism: Deinandra increscens subsp. villosa (assembly GCA_039602395.1). NCBI lineage: Eukaryota > Viridiplantae > Streptophyta > Magnoliopsida > Asterales > Asteraceae > Deinandra > Deinandra increscens. The sequence continues at coordinate 6,538,225 of JBCNJP010000025.1, read as the reverse complement.
TGAATGAATACATATTTGGAAGGATTTAACCTAAATTCATAATCAAAAGAAGCGGCGCCTTCATTCTCTCCCGATCCTCAACCTGCTGTTCCTGCTCCAACTGATTTCTTCCATCTTCATCACAGTAGGTGATTAAAGGTATGTTTTTGCTTCCTTCATGCGTCGATAATGTGCCAAACTCAACCGATTACCAGTATGTCTTCGTCGATTAAAACGATGAACCCTAGTTTTGGATGAACACTAATTTTTGTTGAAAAATACGATACTCAATCGGATATAAAGTTTTCACATCACAGATTCATTACCGAAACACGGATTACAATCACAGACTCAATCGGATAAAAATATGTTTGTTACCATGATTCGTAATAAAAAATAGATTTCGTTTTCGTCTTCCGTTCGTATCCTGTGATCGTAGACAGCTAGACAGGTGACCCTTAAATTTGCTTCCGGTATTTCCATTCCCGTGATTAAGTATCAATTATATCAATCACTACCCTAAATTAATATTTATTAAATGATTTAGAATTTAATTGAAAGAGCTGTGGAAAAAGGTGTTGATAGCATTATCAAATTGTTTAAGAAGACGATGAAGAACAAAGACTCTGGTGCACATCTCAAGCTCTCCTCCAATTCTATTCTTTTTTTTTGTTTGTATTCACTATTGATTTTTTTTTGTTTGATGCTTCAGTTGTTCTAGATGCAGTCAAAATACTCAATGCCGCTAATAAACGTGTATCCTAAGTTGTTGTTCATGATGTTGCAGACAACATTCAAAGCATATTTATGAACGAATAAGCATGGACTGGTTCCTGACAGGTCTGATTTGTCCTTATAATATTTTGATTGCCGAATTCAACATTCATGTTTAGAATACCAATTAAAATGACATTTTTGTGATTTAGGATTTATGGATGGTTTATTCAATACAATTACCAGGGATATAATTTGTAGTTTGGTGGCAAGTGAACATTAGGTTTTTTTGGTACTTTATATATGTTTGAGGTTCTAAATGAGAAATGTCATAACCATTAAAACACTTAATATAGCTAGGTCATCTAATGATTGTAGGAGGTAGTGTTTAAACCCTGTGTGAGTTAAAAATTAAAATATCATTATAGATTTTGTGCATCTTTTGTTGACTTCATGTTAGGTCAAAACAATAATTTCATCCATGGATTGTAGATGATACTATGATAGTGTTGCTTCACACAAGACTCTGACTCTACAGTTATATAGCCCCTCAAGCACTCTTATCTATGAACAAACTTACAAAGTACGACATAATATAACTTTCATTACCACTCATGAGCCATTTGTTTTATATGTCATTTTTTATAAAAATCACATGGTTTACTTGATCAAATTGATATTCATGTTATTGTAGAAAGGCTATCAGAAGAGAAGATTGGTGGCTTAAAGGGGTTATTTACAATGCTTGATACATGTGTGTTTACTATAGATGCAAACATTATATGTGTCAAAGCCTTCACTGTAATATATGTTGTTATGCATTTACATTCTTATTATTTTTTTTTGGTTTGACTCCCCTTCTTTCTCTTATGCAGGTCTCTTTAAGTCTCTTTGTAAGTTAATTTGTTGTTTATGATATCATTTTCATGTTGTTTTCCATCAATTTTTTATTCGTTAGTATGTTCGTTCTTTTTTCCTAAGGATAAAATCATTATTGAGGAACTCACCGACATTGACAAAGTCCGACATGTTCCATGATAATTTGTTCGATAAGAAGCACAGTTCAGATGTGCTATGCACGGTCAGGTACTTTTTAAATAACGCCACTTGGTATAAGAGCCCGAATACATGGTTATGGCCTTCACTATTGGAATTAAACATCCTGTTCTGATTGATATGCTAGGATTTTATAATGTGTTTATCTGATAATTCGAACAAATATAGATTATAACAGGTCCTTTGTTTTTAGATACAGACATAGTTGTGTTGGTACTTATTGTGGTTAAAACGAGTCTAGGATATTTTGGGTATAATGACCAAAACTTAACATGTCCCTTTATATAACTGATATATTTACCCTTCAAGTGTCCTAATCAAGTTATAAGGGCATTTGATGAAAGGATTTTGTTGGTTTATTATGTTTGTCAAAATTTTACTAATGCATATCTACTGTTTTGGTTCACTTATATTTTGCTGATTTGTGATGAGGTCCACCTATGGCCAAAGGTATTTGAGAAATTAATAAAAGGGGATCTCAAAATGGCTGTCATTGATAATGATGTGAATTTGTTTGTGTATACTCAATTTGTTTATGAATTATGTTAAAATCAATTGCAAATTTCAAGATTTTGATTGGGTTTATGATTTTGTTAGCAAATAATAATCAATCAATGGTTGTGTTCTTTAATCTATTTAGATGTGGATCTGCAATACTATTATCTAACTACTATTTTTTTTATCTAGGCTTTATATTTATAAGTGAAGGTCTGACAGGGGCACCTTTAGTTATTCTATGTCCCCTGTTTAGGTATGTATGTTGATATGGAAGGGCCTGAAAAACCATTAAACATAATGGTCAAGTTGGATATGAAGCTAGCATGTAAATAATTATTTGCAACTGATTGTATATAAATTGTTTTTGCAGTGACTTGATTGGAGATGAAGTTTTCCTTAAAAGCATTTCAAACTCAGAGAATGTAGCCAGAGGAATGGTAAATAGTTTAGATCCAAATCAAAAAGTTGGGGGCACAGAGATTGGGCGTGATTGGTGTGAGGTAATATTCAAGTAGATTGGTGTGAGGTAATATTCAAGTAGCTGTGAAAAAGAGATGAAAATTTGGTTAGACCATATGGGTCATTGGACACAATCCAAGCTGCTATTGGTGCATCTATAGCATGACCATGTTTTTTTTCATTTCGTTATGTCATTGTTAAACCTGTAATATATTATTAAGTTTATAACAAACTTTAAGCTTATATATGTATAATTAATTTGTAGGTGGTTTGTGACGAGCGAGAAGGATGCATGATGACTGAAGACTATATTCTTCTAGTGTCTTTCATTACTTTATGTTTCATGTTTAATGTTAGGATCTTGGATAATTATATTATAACTTATTTTTTGTTTAATGCTTTTGTTATCGAAATGACTTATTTCAATGATAATTAAACTTTACTTATTCCATTAGTTGAACTTCATCTATTGATAAGTTGATGGTATCTTATTTGTATTTATGAATCATGTTTAATGAGAACAATTTTAAGGATGTTGGTAATCGTCCTTACAATAAGTATGCTCATATGCTTTACAAATGTATAAAACGTCCCATCATCATTTGACATGTTAAGACCCTTTTTGTGGTACTAATATAAGGATGATTTACTATTTGATCTATCCACTTTTTAGGACGCTAATGTGTCATAAAATGTATAAAGTGTCATATTTTGTGGTTATTAGGACGCTATAACGTGTCCTATTTCGTGATTTACTAGGACGCTCTAACGTGTCCTATTTTGTGGTTTATTAGGACGCTCAAACTTTATAGGACCCCTTTAGAAAGGACACTTTTATTAGTAGTCCTATTATCTCATGCGTCGTATAAAATAACATTTTAGGACCTTTTAGGGTGTCCTATCAAGCTACTTTTGTTGTAGTGGTAGCTTCCTATTTTTAGTACTTTCCATTTTTAGTAAGTTCTAGTTACTAGTTAATTTTAGTTAATTAATCAACTTTAAATCAAAAATCCAATTTTCACCAATTAATCAATATTTATACATTTCTTAGTTAGTTTTGTCTTTTTAGTGTCTCTAGGGTTCGACTCCGGTTTACCGATAGCTATTCTACATTCGATAGGTTCACTTGCCTGTTGAGTCGGTCTAGTTTTGGGTTAATTGGGTTTAATTTAGTGTGTCTAGGTCTAGGATAATTTAGTTTATTTTTATAGATCGATTTTTACACATCACCACCACAAACTTTATTCCAGAGGAGTATTATATTCCTTCATGGCAATTAAAAAATGGGGATACTGATATGCCTAAAAATATACATGTTTTATAAACATATATCCCTCGCATATTGGGTAAAATTTGACTAACTATCACAAAGAAACAGTGTTTTTGTCTTCTTTGTAGTTTTTCAGGTTCTACTAAGCCAAAATCACAAAAGGAACAAATAATGCAAGAAAAACAGAAGATTTTGTGAAGTTGGAGCTTAGCACACCCCGTGCCCGATCCAGTAAAGAACCGTTCGTACAAGAAGATTCGGAAATCGGCCTTCTGAGATAACACCGCCCGTGCCAGGCTTGGCACGGACCGTGTCCTCTGCACACAAAGATTTGGCGAATCAAGCATCTGACATGGCACGCCCCATGTTCAAGGAAACACGCCCCGTGTTACCTGACACAGAAGATTCGAGATCAACCTTCCGCCAAAGCACGACCCAATCCCGAGAAGGCACGACCCGTGCCATCTAAACCAACACGGCCCGTGCCATCAGAAACCGCTTAATTCTTCCCTCCCTCTGTCTCTAGTTTAGTTCATCTTTTCGGTTCTGAGCCACTTGTTTTAGTGTTCTTGCGTCTACTCGTCAAAGATTGTAAGAATTATAACTTTTAGTGATAATGAATTGTTATTTGTCTATGAATCTTTCCTAATCTCTTAAGAAAATCTTTAGACTAACATTTGTAAGCCTCAATCTTACAAGTGTTAGTTAAATTTTTACACTTATTTGAGAATAAATAAGTCTTTGGTGGGTTGGCAAATTGTTTTTGTAAACTTGTTTTAAGGTGTGTCTAATGACTTTATAAAAACCCTTTTTATTGAAAGTTTATTACTGATTTTCTGAACCAAACGTGCTCTTCATATCACAGACCATTTGGGGAGTCGAAATCTCAAAGGCCGGACATGTGACACCCGATCGGGGGACAATGCATGATCCAAAAGGTGACTCGCGCCCCATGCTACATGATACGATCGAGGTCCTTATGCCTATGTAAGCAAACTCGGCTGACCACGTAGGTGCGGGCTGAAAGTAATTGGTTGGGAATGAGGGTTGGTAATATTTTGTCACTTCACGGAAGACGAGGTGGTACGTGTTTGTGAACTTGGCTCTGGTTACGTCGGACGTACACATGCTGAGAGCTAGGAGCGAATGAAACGGACCAGAGTCCCTTAAAAAGGTCATTTTATAATAAAATAATCTGGCACGCAGGGTTGATCCCCTGTTGGATCGTGACAGAGTGTCAAGTACGGTAAGTTGCCGGTTTGAGGGACCCCATAAGTAAGTGGCATTATACCACTTTGTTTGTTTATCAGTGTCACCTTCCCACGGCGTTCGTATTCCTCATAGACGGTTGATCATGGAGATGCTAAGTCACCCTAAGGTTCCGAAAGGTTGTTGATCTTCCGCTGGTAAACAATCTTAAAACAAGGTTATAATAACGGGGTACCAGCTTCACCACTGACAAGTCTCCCAAAATGAAACTATCTACGACTGAGTAGACCAAAACACACCTTTTTAGTGTAATTTAGTTTAGTTTAATTATTTTACTTTTTACTTACCTCTTCACTTGAAGATTGCTCAGGTTAGATGTCAACAACGATGAAGTATCAAGAGCCCTCATTTTCCCTTTTGTCTTTGATCGACCCCGATTCAACTTATCACTACTATACTGCACACGATGGGTGCACTTTCCCGTGAATGTGGTGAAATAGTAGTTGTCAGTAAATCAGGTTTTATAAATGTAAAAGCTTTAAATGCTAAAAATGTGTCACAAAATAACGTTATATTTTATATATACACCATAGCACGTCAAGCTTTTTGGCGCCGTTACCCGAGACACAAAACAAGGATTTTAAGAGAAATCTGAGTTGGCGGCCTAATCTTTGTATATTTGTACCATAATTTTTCTTCAACTTATTTTCTTAAAAACCTAGATCTCTACCACTTGGTATTTTTCTAGAAATTTTTAAAACTTTCTTTTTCTTTCTTTTTCTTTCTTTTTATAGAATGTACATCAGCACTAGGTAGTGTTTTGATCACACACCACTTAGACTGATTTTCCTTTTTCTATATTATCTTATTTTGGTTACTACTCATCTTTTTGTGCTCCAGTAGTGTATGAAAATACAAAAACCAGAATTAGTAGAACCACTCCTTGAACCAGAAAGTTTCTACACAGCAGACTCCGATCTCGTTCCAAAAATGTTGTTAAATTCATCCACAAGCCAATCCCAATGCTCTCGAGCGGACTGTCATGGACTACCTAAGGCCCAATGCAGTCAACTTTGGTGTAGCCATTGATCCTCCCGGTGTCGAATCTAACAAATTGAGATTCGACCCCAGTTAGTGCAGATGCTCCAAAATTCTGCTACTTTTCACTGTTTTCCCGACGAAGACCCTCACTCCCACATGACAAACTTCCTTGAAGTTTGTGAAACATTCAAGTCCAATGGAACATCTAATGACGCCGTTTGACTTTGTATGTTTCCTTTCTCACTGAAAGACCGTGCGAAAACATGGCTGAACAATCTCCCCAATGGTTCTATCACCACTTAAGAAGAACTTATTTAGAATTTTTTTTACAATTACTTTCCACCTGCCAAGACAGCCAAACTCTTGGCTGCAATCAACTCTTACACTCAAGAAGACGAAGAATTGATGTATGACATATGGGAGCGCTTCAAAGAACTATTGAGGAAATACCCTCACCATGGTATCGGGATCTGGCAGCAAATCTCAAATTCTACAATGGTTTGCATCCGCAAACCCGCCAGATTCTCGATTCCAACTCTGGTGCCATTTTAGGGAATGGAAGTCCTGAGAAAGTCTTCTAAAAAGTGAAAACATTGCACAGACCAGCTTTCAGTGGCACACTTCTCGTAGTGCCAAAGCAAAGGCTCCAGGTATGCCCTTTCTAGATGAAGCCAGAGCCCTCAAAGTTCTAATTGAGGCCTTGACTTCTAAAGTCAAGAGGCTAGAGACTTGCAAATCTGCAGAAGTTGCTCTACGGTGCGAAGGGTGTGGAGGCCCACATGTAAACTGGAGCTGTATGGTGGATGGTAAGCCCGAAGATGTCAACTTTGTGCAGAACTAGGCCAGTAATATAACAACAATTCTGAGTGGAGGAACAATCAGAACTCTGGGTGGAGAAACAACAGGAACAGTTAGCAACCAGGTAACCACCAAAACTTCTCGCAACAGCCGCGACAGAACAACAACTACCAAGGCAGCAGTTCGTCTGACGGACTCGCTCGCCTTGAAGAATCCATATCTCGGATGTTCGAAGAAGCTGAGAGGAAGATGGAGGAGAAGTTCAGAAGCAATGATGCTGAACTTCAAAACCAACAAGCCTATATCAAGACACTCGAGAAGCAACTCGATCAAATAGCAAAAATGGTAGGTGAAAGAGCCGTGGGTTCTCTCCCTAGCAACGCAGAAACCAACCCCAAAGCAATGGTCAATGCTATCACACTCCCTAGCCGAAGGGTTGGACCAGAGGAAGCTGTACCAAGCTCAAGAACACCATCCCAACCTTCTCAAAAATAAACTAAAGCACCTATTCCGGTAACAGTGGAAGAAGTCATGAAGGATCCAAAGGTTCCTTATCCCAGCAAGCTAAACAAAGCTAAGAACGGGAGCAGTTTGGTAAGTTCATGAGCCTTCTGAGATAGTTACATATTAACTTACCTTTTGTTGAAGTCCTTTCTCAGATGCCGAAATACACAAAATACATGAAAGATTTCCTAACCGCAAGCGCAAGATCGCGGAACTCAACTCTGTCAGCCTAGGGAAGGAGTGCTCAGCCATCCTTACAAGCAATATTCCCCGAAAGCAGCTAGATCCTGGAAGCTTCACACTACCCTGTGTAGTGGGTAACATTGAGGTCTCAAATGTACTTGCTGACTTGGGGTCTAGCATAAACCTTATGCCTTCCTCAATGTTCAAAAAATTTAACCTCGGTAAACCCAATCCTACCAGGATGAGCATCCAGCTAGCAGATCAGTCAGTAAAGTACCCTTCAGGTATCGCTGAGAACCTCCTAGTCTGGGTAGGAGAGTTCGTTTATCCTGCAGACTTTGTTATCTTGACATGGAAGAAGACAAAGAGGTACCCCTTATCCTCGGAAGACCATTCCTTGCAACAACACAAACAGTGGTAGAAATGAGCAGTGGCACGCTAACGATCAAGTTTGGTGACTAAGAAGCAACTTTCGACGTAGGTAAGAAGATGGATAGTAGACCCGTACACTAAACATGGCGCGCCATGGCGTCTTACCATGGAAGTCTAAAGTACAAGCATAAAGAATAGGACGAACTTCAAAGAACACATTACCAGGACGGTCAGAATTCTGCCCCTTCCTTTTCTTTTCACTTTTATTTTTAGATATCTATCTTAGTTTATTTAGCTTTTATCTTTCAGTACTAGTAGTTTAGTTACTAGTATTAGAGATCAAGGTTTGCCTAGTGTAACGCTGAGCTCAGACCAGTAGGAAATATTCCTACTGAGACGCGTGCAGATTTACCGGGTCTCTAATACAAGTATTTCATAGTTTAACTTAGTAGTGTAGGTAATAAATAAAGAAGACAACTGAGGAAAAGACGAGCAAGAGCTAGAAGTGTCGGCCAAGGCAATGCAAACTCAAAGGCAGAATCCATGTCTTAACAGTGCAGCCGGTGACAAATTTCTTACCCTTAAACTATTTAAATCACACTTTTGCTTTTAAAGTGTGCCAACGGAAGCACATTAAGGGCAATGTGCAATTTAAGTGTGGGGACGAATTGTCAACTTCAGCCGGAAATACGCAACACTAAACTTTTGCTCCACCCATATATCTTTTTTGAAAATTAGCTAAAATTTGTCTTCTGAAAAAGCCAATAAAACTTGTTTATGGACCAAAATCATCTGAATAAAAACTATGTTTTCCAAACAGAAAAGATTCGAACCATTTAAAGTTCAATGGATACATTAAAGCTATTTTGGGTACTGTAAACCGAACCCAAAGTTTATTTTTTATACAACTGGTAATTAAAACCCTTTTTACCATATTTTAATGAGTGTTCGAGCCTAAACCTATAAATATCTAACATGCTCATACTCCACAAATATAGTGAGAAACCAGGTGAGTCATTCAAGTCATAACTTGGTAAGGGTATACAGTCCAAGATGGACAAAGCCGGAAAACATGTTTTCATATAATTGAGGCCCCTAGGATAAACCCCTCTTCTCTCTTTCACCCAAAATTTCTTTACCAACCAACAAAATATCCCCTAGTTAGCCCCTTTGAGCCTAAACCTTTCATTTCTTAGCCCGCAAATTTATTTGCATAAACCCCTTTCCCCCAAAACAACCTTTTTCGCACCAAACCTTTTTGGCGCACTTTTACACCCCCTTTATTTTCGCAATAGCAAAAGGTTTTTGAGGAAAGAGTTTTTCAAAAATAAATAGCCCGTTATCATCAGGATACAATATCATCTACCCGGAGTGTTGCTGTAGAAATCTGTCCGATGCATGAAAACATCTATACTGGTATATATGTTATTTGTCTAAAAAAATTAAAAAAATCTTTGTTTCTGGAAATAGAGCAAAAGCTATTAGTTAAATTCACTCTATCCCTGGCCACAAAAACCTTAAGAAAAACTTTTCTAAAAAACCTGATGCTTTTGGAACTTTAAACCTTCTTTTACCAAAGCTCCAAACCCTTAGCCCTAGCCTACTTGTTAAAACACAATATAAATGTAACACAAAACAGTCAAGTATTAGAAGAAAAGACAAGATCTATCCTTAAAAGAGAAAGGATATGAAAGTCTGTATGAATTACAGATTTCTGCATGATTTTTGTACTCATACAGAACTACTCTGGAAATTCCGAAGTAGAGACTAAATTCTACAGAAATCCTCATTTCTCTAGAAGGCTTCTAATGGGAAGCATCAAAAGTCTTCAAATAAGAGTCCTGAAGGAATTCTGGACTATCTGAAGATAAGGATTACGAGAAGAACAAATTCTACCTTTGTGTGAAAACACAAGCAAAATGAATGACAACTTGGCATTAATCACAAAAGCAGTTGAAGACAGTTGAAAAAAGAGATAAATTGAATATCTTCAATTTATCTCTATATACTCTGACACACTCCAAAATCAACCGTCCTCAACCATCTTATCCAAATGCAACTTGCTACATCTTCCTATAAATAGCAAGCTGACTTCACCAAACAAAGCAAGACATCAAGCATACAATACAATATCTTCTCAAAGCAATCACAAAATCATTCCCATAGAAAAATTATTTCTGTTGATACATAGTTACACTATAAACTCGTGTAAGCCATTATTTACATTTGAGATATACAGAATAACCCTTTTATGAATTGCTGTCTTCCAATTTGATTTACTTCCATAACTTGTTAATCTTGTTTAAATCAAATTGTACCAACATTGTTAAAGAGCCCCTCATAGGGCTTTAACAATTGGTATCTACTGCAGATTGAATAATCAATATTCAAAGTTCCTGCTCTTTAACATCTTTTCTTTAACACTCTCTCAAAAATGTCTTCAAGCTGGACAATAATCACTTGGCTCATTGGCAAAACCCATTATGCTTGCTAGGGAGGAATATCCACAGTGGAAAATCAGAATTACCAACTTCCTAAAAGAAGTTGATAGTTCCTTGTTGGAATGCATAGCCAAGGGACCCCATTGCCCCATAGTTGACATTCTTGAGATTAAAGAAACTGAAACCTCAGCTGGTGTGCTTGCTCACACCATTCCTATAGAAAGGAAATGGTGGAGTGAAGAAGACAAGACCAAATAAATAAATGAGGATAGAGCCAAGACAGTCCTCATCAAGGCTCTCCCTCATGAAATATAATGTTAAGTTGACTGCAACACCTCTGCCAAGGGCATATGGGATGCCCTTGAGAAACTCTTTGATGGGGGGGGGGGGATCAAATGAAAAGAAACAAGAGAACAAAAGAACTAAACGAATATGAATCTTTCAAGTCACTTCCAAGTGAGTCACTTTTACACACTTACAATCGCTTTGCCACAATAATTAACAATATAAGGAAGTTCAATGTTTCTAAATCTAATGAGGAAACAAACATCAAATTTATCAAAAGTCTTCCTCATGAATGGGGAAGTCTAACCATGACTCTTCAATCAACTTTGGATTTAGAAGAAAAAAGTCTAAATGATCTCTTCTGTATTCTAGACTCCCAAGAGTCTGAAATACTAGACAACTCTAAATTCAAAGTGGATCCACTGGCCCTTTACTCAGAAAAGAGGAAAAGAAATATCAAACAAGAGCCAAGCCACTCAAAACGAAAAGAACTAAGTGACTCAGAAAATGATAATTTTGAGTATGAAACAGAAAATGACTCGTTTGAAAAATCACTGGCACTACTGACCAAACAATTTGGTAGATTAAAAAAGAATCCTTCCTGGTCAACCAGAAATAATTTTTCCAAAAATGAAGAAAGCAAGAAACAGTCATCTGAACACAACAAACCCGAAGTTGACAAGAGTGAGATAAAGTACTTCAAATGTGGAACAATGGGCCACTTTGCTTTAGAATGCAAGAACAAATTACTCAAAGATGCTGCATACTACAAAAAGAAGTATGAACAGGCCATGCAGAAAGAAAAGGCATTAATGGCTGAAGTTGAGAACTGGGACTCTGAGTCATCATCATCAGAAGAATGTCACTCCAAAAAATGTCTTATGACAAACGATGAATCTCTCTCAACTGTTCTCTCTGAAATCTCACATGGAGAACAAGTAAGCTCATCTCACACTGATCTAATCTTTCAATTCAATAACATGTCAATCAACTACAAAGTTCTTCAAGAAAACTCTAAAAGAAACAAACTTTTAAATGAAAACAAATTTAAAACTTTTGAAGAAGAAATTAACTCTCTCCTATCTGAACTTCATCAACTAAAAGGGGATAGAGAAAAATAATTGTTGAGATTAAGATAACTAGAAACACAAAACTTGAGCAATAAAGCCAAAATTGATCACTATGAGACTGAACGTGCTACCTTATATCAAAGGTTGCACATGGAAACAAAGAAAATAAACGGTCTCGTAAATGCTCATGATCAACTTGAAAATATGACAAACACACCAAGAAATCATGGACAAGGGTTTGGGTATGTTCAAGGGACAAAAACTCCAAGACTGTCTTTGTAAAAAGCAGCAGTCAAAATGAATCACAACTGGACATCTACGACAAAAGCAAAAGTCCAGTCACTGAAACTTCATATAACACTCAGTCCAAACCTCATGACTCAAACAAAACCAAATCTGAGTTAACCAGCTCCTCAAGTAGAAATCTTGAAAGTTTTGGAGAAAGTACCATATACAAGCACTGCATGTGTAATGAAATGGTAAAACTATTTGGAAAACACTACAACATTAAACAAATATACTCAGCAAAGTGTAACACCTCCTTGAGTGTATCTTCCAAATCTGTAAAAATAAAAAGAAAAGAAACCACTGAAACGACTAACAAAAATCCCCAAAAAAAAATGGGTTCCAAAAACCAAATAATGTTTTCTGCTTGAACAAACAGTCTTCAGAATTTCTGAAGAATATCTATATCAATTAAATGACTCCCAATCTCGCACATATCTAGGGGGGGGGGTCCTTTATAACGGTTCATGTATTTTTTCCTTTTACTCCTTCTTAATAAATGATCTAAAGAGACACTTGTCACTTTCAAATTGCTTCTTTAAAAAGTTAACTTTCTCTTCCTAATAAGAAATGATGCCTATCAAATCACATACTTAAATAGCAATAGGCATATCGGGAAACATATCTTTGTGAGTTAAAGCACACAAAAGAGGTAATAATAACTCTAGAAATAGGAGAATGGTGAAAATAAGAGTTAATTCCCTCTCACAAACCATCCCAACTACCTCTTTCAGAGGTCTAAGCAGCCGACAAAGCCCAAAAAGCTTACTGCCAAATGTCCAGACTTCTGAACTCTTCCCGATTACAAATAGATAGATATCACTCTCAACTCATCCAAGTACACATCCAAACAAATCCAATCTTCATTCAAATATTCATCTAAAAAGGGATTTTAAGCTCTGTTAGACAGACAAGCCCTCCAAATTCCACTTCACCAAACTCACAACCTCTATCTTCATACCTCCAACCATCAGCCAACCTTTACGAGAATGATGAGGTTCTTGCAAACTTGTGCCATTAGGTTTGCACTCACCCAAAACTCTCCATTCAGATACGAATTTCTAAGGGAATTCTAGGTCAATGTAAGATCTGAACCCAACCTACCTGGAAGCCCAATAAGAACATGAGTGAATCATCTCACCTTTGAAATCACTGAAGACTCCATTCGCTCTGCTTTCAGTCTGAATGACAAAAATGGAGCCATTAACTTCAACAGAGCCCAAGTCATTGAAACCTTCATTGACATTGGGTATAATGGAAATTTTTTTGAAGAACAGGCCAACAAATTCCACCTTCTTCTCATCTGACAATTCTTCTTTTCTCAAATTCAACTCTGCTTCTCTTCCCGAGTCAATAATCATCATCTTGCTGATCGTAACACTCAAATGGTCATGCATGCTCTAATTCACGGACTGGATATGAACTTCTCTCACTATCTTCTACAGAACATGAAAAACAACTGCTATCTCCCTGTAGAAGAGAGAGTTATTCTATATCCTCATTTTGTGACAACAATGATTTGTCGAGCCAAGAAATGGGAAGCAACCCCCCGCAAATATCCCACCTAACTAGTACATTCTCAAAGGTATCTTGGCCTTCACATAACTGGACTTCTAAATGAGACAATAAAGGAAGAAGATGAAGGCCCGAGACCCATCTCTCACAACAACATCCCTCTCCAGCTTGAAGCCAGAACTCTTCCTCCAATACCCACCATAATTATTCTACCTTGTACCTGTAGAACTACATGCACTCACTTAAACTTAATGTTTAAATAAGTTCTGTACTAGGTATCTTGTTGAAAATTTTTGATGGAAAATTTGCTGAAATTGGATCCTTTTTTATTGCTGTAAGATAAGCTCAAAATTGTGTTAAGTTAAATCATCACTACTAGTGATTCTGTGTTTCTTCTGCTCTTTACTAAGAAACTGGTCATACAAGACAACTCCGGAAATTCCGAAGTAGTTCTGTATAGAAGCTAGAATGCTAGAATGAAACAAAAAGGGGAAATGAAATTTTTTTGACATACTTTCCCACACACATACACACATACACACAAAAAAAATAGGAACCACTGAAAATTTTCTTGAGATACTATAGTTGTTGGAAGGAAAACACATTTGATCTCACCCTGAAAATTAGGATCAAAACAATTCTTCATCAAGAAATCCCAACCGACAATGAAGACGTCAAAAGCTCCCAATAAATAGAAACGGTAACTTTTTCAGTTACGAGGAAAATCAATGATCCAACGGACATCCGTTTCACTACCCAGTCAATCCAATCGGTGAAAAAGAGCCGTTAAAACCCTAGAATCTCTCTCATATCATAAAATCCTCACTCATTCTCAAAATCAAACACCGTTCCTAAAATTACAACCCTCACCAAGCAAAACATTTCTTTGAACAATCAAAATGGCTTCATCCTCCTAAATCTCCCTGTTCAGAACATTCAACATAAAGCAAAACAATATGCGAGCAAATCTAAACCCACCAACTTACTCAAACGATGTACAAATTTCCATAGAAGCATCAAGGTACTCGCTTCTCATGACAGCTCTCACTAAAGATGAAGAAATCACCAAAGAAACTCTTATAAATGTCTGGTCAACAATAAGAGTAAAAACTGAAACTATGACTAAAAAGGTATGGATTGAAGCACTCATTGAAAACGAAGATCGATCTACAACAACTCTACAATTTTCAGAAGAAGATTTCAGACAAGTCACTGACCTCACAGCACCAGAAGACCCTGCTCAACCCCCAACTAAAACATAAATCCTCAAAACCATTAATTCCTTGAGCAAAGAAACAAGCTTTACCCCTATCTCAGGAATAAACATCAATCAGCTAGAGAGAAAGTGGAAACTGATGATCCACACACTCATCTACAGCCTAACTGCTAAAGTCAGTTCATCAGATCAAGCTAGTGAATCAGTATACTCCATGATGGTCGCTATAATTCTGAATGTAAATAGATTATGGAGCTATGCTATGGAGGAATCTAGTAAAAAGAATTGAAGATAAACATAAGGAAAAGAAAGAAACTGCCCACATTCCATTTATAAGGTTTCTTTCTCTGCTCATCTTCAAAAAGTGTCAGGAAGGATCGTTAGCTTGACAGGAGCTAAGCACAGGTCAACCACTCTGAAAATTTTGAAAAAGTTTGAATCAGGTATAACACACTCTATATCCTCTGTACCTATTTCATTACTTTTAAATATACCAGATGGTTCCCCAGTTCTGATGAAATACAAAGAAGGAATAGAACTACAGAAACATAACTCATCTGAACCTGAACAACCAGCCCCAAAACATAGACCACAAACATCTCACTTTTCTGAATCAGTCAATCTAAACAAAAATTCACCTGACTCTCCCACATCCAACTCCACCACCTCAGCCTATAAAGACTTCAACTTTAGCCCACCAAACCCACCTCCTCAAATCCACATTCCTGAAATAGCCACCAAACTCAGCTTGTTTGATGACTCTGAGAGTCATCAACAAGCACCAACAAGTGGAGACTCAATAAGTCAAGGAAGCTGGGAAAGAATCCACAAGGATTGGCTCCCTGAGGATTCGACACATGAGGATTCTGAAAAGAATAATCAAATGACACATGAGTCTGAACCATCCAGGATAAAGACAATGAATGTGGAAGACCTAGGAACATCAGATATTCTCTGGTATTCTAGGCACTAACAAAACTCTCAACAGAGAATCTATTAGTAAAACTGCTGGACATGTGTTGTCCACTGGTATGTTAGAAGGAGAAAGATCATCTGTTGATCCAACTCCAAACTCTCCCAGTATCCCACTCAAATCTAAGCTCTTAAAATTCTCTCAAACAATCAGAGAGAAAGTATTCAATTTCAAAAGGGATCAGAAAATTTACCTTCATGAATTAGGAAAACTCAAGTGCTCAAACTCAGAATAACTCATGAAGGTAGAAAGAAACATAGCTCAGAACACCAATCAGCTAAACACTCTAGCAAATGAGTTGAAAACCTGGAAAGAAGAACTAACTAAAGAGGTCAACAAGATTTCAGAAGACATCAACAAAAGTCTTCAAAACATGTAATCTGTAGACACAAGCAATGATGAAAAAAACATTGAAAATCTCTCTACACAATTAATAAACAAGAATAAGACTCTTGAAGATATGGGCATAAATCAAGCAAAGAAGGCTCAAGAAGAAATAAAATCAGTCAGAAGTAAACTGACAAGAAATCAACTGACTTCAGCAAATCTGGAGATCAAACATTCTTTTCAAGAAGATCGATTTAGAGAAATAGAAAGAGAATGGAAACAACAGGTAAAAGGAACAGATTAGAAAAAAAACTAATCACAATCTCTGTTCAACCTCCAATTAAGAAAACAAGACTTTAAGGAAATGATCCAAGTGAGGAAGAAGATGAAATAGATCAACTCAAGAGAAAGAACTCGAAGAAATGCAAACCTTTATCTCAAGCTTATGAAGGCATGACTCCTCCTCCACCTCCTTCTTCTCCCAAGCCAGCAACAAAGACTACCCAGAAAACAAATGCTTCTCAACCTCTCTCCACCGGAACAACAAAGAAAACCCCAGCTAAACAGACTCAAATACAATCATCTTCATTAGCTGGATCTTTCATATCTGGATCAGCCTTTGATTACTCTGAAAAGTGGAATATGCAAAAAGTCATATGGGAAGAAGTCAGAGAACTGCTAGAGAAACTACTCAAAAGAGAAGAGGACAGACCCACAATGAGCCCCCTATCAAGAAAAGCCTTCGACAGGACCACCAGAATATCAGTTAAGGAAGATCCAAACTACACAATGCCAATGATTACTGAATTCATAAAGATCAAGGCCTAACCTATAACAAAACACATATGGGTAGATCACTTCAACTGTTACAGAGTAAAGACAAATGATGAGAGCATCAAGGAATTCATTGATAAAGACCTACATCAATTTAAACCAATACAGCTGGTGTCATTTATAAGGTACTTCTCAAGTCAACCCTAAAACACAGAGAGGGTAAGCACTGCCTTATACCAAGGAATTGAAGTTGGTAAAAAGATGTTCAGAAGACAAGCATAGGTGGATATTGAATTAGCAAAAGAATCCAACATCCCTCTACTGTTTTTAACAAAGCCAAATGAGACTATCCCTTCGGAGGTCTCATGGAGAGGATCCGGTACAACATTTCTCAGCCCAATCTCTGGTACGTGCTTCAAAGATCACTCTAAAGAAAGAAGATTCTTCAGGCTAAAAGAACAACAGAAGTATACAATCTGGCCTTAGATTTCTTCCTATTCATTTTAGAGAAATGCTAGACTAACAACAACAGCACCAAGGAAGTCATCAAAGCAGAAATTGATGCCCTGATAAAAGAAAGAACTGTCTTCAAAACCCTATTGGAAGAATGTACTACAGAGTACAATTTTGAAATTAACTCACTCACTAGTAGGGCAAAAATCAGAAAAAACTTGTAAATGTTAAATTATGATAGACAAGACTTCTTTCGTTTTTCGTAAAAAGATCAATGAAAATGATCTATGCATATGTTGCTTTCTCTTTTTGTATGCTTTCTTCAAATACTTAGGGGGGATTGTTAGAACACAATGTAAATGTAACACAAAACAGTCAATTATTAGAGGAAAAGACAAGATATATTCTTAAAAGAGAAATGATATGAAAGTCTGTATGAATTACAGATTTCTGCATGATTTCTGTACTCATACAGAACTACTCCAGAAATTCAAAAGTAGTTCTGTACAGACTAAATTCTACAGAAATCCTCATTTCTGTAGAAGGCTTCTAATGGGAAGCATCAAAAGTCTTCAAAGAAGAGTCCTGAAGGAGTTCTGGACTATTAGAAAAATAAAGATTACGAGAAGAACAAATTCTACCTTTGTATGAAGAACAAGAAAAATGAATGTCAACTTGGCATTAATCACGAAAGCAGTTGAAGATAATTGAGAAAAATCAATTTATCTCTATATACTCTGACACACTCCAAAATCAACCCTCCTCAACCACCTTATCCAAATGCAACTTGCTACATCTTCCTATAAATAGCAAGCTGACTTCACCAAACAAAGCAAGACATCAAGCATACAATTCAATATCTTCTCAAAGCAATTACAACATCACTCCCATAGAAAAGTTATTTCTGTTGATACATAGTTATACTATAAACTCGTGTAAACCATTATTTACATTTGAGATATACAAAATAACCTTTTTATGAATTGTTGTCTTCTAATTTGATTTACTTTCCGCAACTTGTTTATCTTGTTTAAATCAAATTGTGCCAACATTGTTAAAGAGCCCCTCATGGGACCTAACACTACCCTCAAAGCCCGTAAGCCCTCATGATGACAACATGGATCTCGGTGAGATCTGTGGCGAATTGATCCCTTCACAAGCCTATGACCCTTGTCTGATCTTACCTTCGTATGAGTGATCGCTCAAATTTTGTACATATACTAATCCGAGTGTCAAGTGATCCCTTGTGAGGTGTACATAGTTGTATAGATCTAAACTTTGATGTAAGTTGACTGTCACCCTAAATACTTCAATTAAACAAAGAACAAATGGATTTCGAATCAAAGTAACTGGGAGACATGTTTTTATCCAGGAATTGGTCCATCACAGGAAAAGGTCAAAATCAGAAAGGCGAACGGCGACTATTTGCTAAGTTTGCTTGAGGGCAAGAAAAAGTCTAAGTGTGGGGATGTTTGATATGCCTAAAAATATACATGTTTTATAAACAAATATCTCTCGCGTATTGGTAAAATTTGACTAACTATCACAAAGAAACAGTGTTTTTGCCTTCTTTGTAGTTTTTCAGGTTCTACTAAGCCAAAATCACAAAAGGAACAAATAATGCAAGAAAAACAGAAGATTTTCTGAAGATGGATCTTAGCACGCCCCGTGCCTAACCCTACACGCCCTGTGCCCGATCCAGAAAAGAACCGTTCGTATAAGAAGATTTGGAAATCGGCCTTCTGACACAACACGACCCGTGCTAGGCTTGCACAGCCCGTCTGACATGGTGATAACGGTTTGTCAGACCGTCACAAATCCCTAACTAAAATTGATTTTGTAGTAGTGGTAAGCTAAGGTGTCAATCCAGGGGAGTTAGTGGTTACTAGTGATTTAGGATTTAACTACCTAACTAAATTAACTACCTAAACCTAGATTACTGTCACTAACCTAGATCAACCTGAACTAAACTAAACTAATTTAATCAAAGAAATTAACTAAAATTTCCTCTTGGCTGTTTTTGATTTGTTGGGGTGAATTAACTACAAATTAACTAACTTAAACTAGGAAATTACTTAAACTATCAAATGTGAGAAATCTAACCACTTTTGGATCCTGGTTGGCTACCGATCTAGGCAAAACCTAATTAGTTACTAGTGACACATAGACATGCCCCCCAATTGCCTAATTGACCTTATACCTTAAGTTTCTAATGGGCTGCTTAGTTCCTGCCGTAAGAAAGTGCTAGATCATGACAGTGGACCATTAAAACCCTAATTTACTAGTTAGGTTAAACAAATTCAGCATGCGGGTGCTCAACGGTTGCAAGGATTCCGGAACAACTAGTAATTAACGGTTAAGAATAGAAGATTTTACACAACCATTCACCAAAAGCACTTAAAGAAAATTAGCCAACAATCATGACGAAGAAATCCAATACTGTCACTACAAGATTCATCGTTAAATAAAATTAACTAAAAAAAACTAACAAAGAATGATGATGATTGATGACGTTGTTCTTCCCTCCCTGATTTTCGTGGAGCAACCAGGCAGCCAAGAGGCTGCTGCCCTCGACTTCTCTTCTGCCGTCCAAACTCCTAAGGGTTGTCGAACTCCCCCCTTTTAAACATATTACTACCCTCCTTTTAATTCTTCCTCTGGGCTCACTCCCACGTGAATGTATCTTCCTTTATTAGTATTGATGGGTTAAAGCTCATCATGAATTTAATTATTTGCTTGCGTAGCCCAAGTCGGCGATCCAAGATAATGTCAACCGACCCACTTCAAATATTTGAATCATCTTAAATGTAGCCAATGTAACATTAGTTCACTTTTCCTTTTCATTTTTACGCTCAACACCTGCATATGATGACAAATAAAAACATGGATTTAATTTATTCACCACAACCAATTTCTTCATTTACTTCTCGAGACCACCATTCAACAATATTTATGATAATTAAACTTTCCATTTAGTTTATGATAATTAACAACTAACAATCTTTACAAATAATTATGGAGTTTAAGTTGTTACTTGATATAGCTCGTATTATTACTAATTTAAATATATTTACACCATAGTATACTAATAATTCAATTCAAAACCCGCTTAAACCATCACATATATAACTTTTTAGCTTTAAGCACATGAAACACATACCATAGGAAATATGATGAGAATTAATATATTATATCTAATAAAAATATAGAATTAAATATATGAAAGCGTTACAAAATACACTCTCATCACATCCCCACACTTAACTTTTCCGTCTCGGAAAAACTGCCATGGAATCATAACTGGGAAATCATTCTCAAAATATTTTAATTTTTCAAATCAACAACCATGTCAACTCCACACTCACAAAATGTAATCACATATACTAACTGAAATTGCCGATATTTCGGTCCGACTAAACCCAACCACTGACTTTTTGTTTCGCCCCCAAAGTGTTTATATAAATTACCAATCAGTTGTATCAGCCTACCTATATGTCCCACCTTCAGAAAGTTCTAGTTCAATCTACTCCCGACTCAAATTCGGTCAAAGCAAAGGGTAATAAAGATGAAATATTTAAATTTCCCCCACCCTCCTTAAACCAGATACTTATATATCCCAAGAATGATGGACATAGATGGATGAATGAAGTTGTTGAGCATTTATTCTTCTACTATTTCTTTCTATTTTTTTCTTTTTTTTCTTTTTTTTCTTTTTTTCATTTATAGTTGGTTAATTTTAACTATGATTACCAACGGACATAATCATACATCGAGTATTTTGCCCGCGAGATCCAGGGCATCATCAGAGGCACTCACCATGGGATACTATCCTTAGTTCGTACATGAGTATTTTGTCCCTTCACTGTAAAATTATTAGCCAATTTATTACCTAATATGCTCAAATATGGAAAAATGGGGCGCCGTTATTTCTCGGATTTACTTTTGCAAATAGATCATAACGTGCCAGTTATTCTGAGGATATATAAGTCTCTAATCTAAAAAGGTCTTTTTCCTCCTAATCATCAGTTTTAACCTCACTCTAACTTCTAAAATGGGAACCCACTAGCAAACTGAATTAATTACATATTTATACACAAATAAACACCAAGGGATAATTAAGCTTTACTAAATCAGTTGGGCCTACCGACACATCACAAATTAGATATACTTTCCATACTCTCCTTTTCGACCACTTTCCCATTCTTTCTTTATTTTTATTCTGAAAATCGATTCCCAATTTTTCTATCATTTTCCATGATAAATGCAAATTATTCCAAAGACATTTTTTCAAATTTTCAATTTTTTTGAATTTTTTTTAAACACACAAAAAATAAACACAAACCAAACGCATTATTCCCGCCCCCCCCACACTAGAGTTCAACATTGCCCTCTATGTGAACAAAGAAACAACAAAAATAAAGAAGAATAAAAAATAAAAAAAATAAACACAGTTGCAAAAGTAAAGACACAAGAGTATGGAAAGAGTACGAAAAGTTAGAATTATAATTATAATTATTAGAATATGTATCATGATTTAAATAATTATAATTCATGGATTGAGAATATCCCTGATTGTAAGATGAAGATGGTCCCTGATATTGAGAATATACGCACGAGTCTTCATATTCCTGATAAGAGTTATTACATTGGTCCCGTTATCCTGACTGATAGTATCCTCGAGAATCCAACGAAAGTGCCCTGCAATGTGAGTAGACTGAATTTGAATGTTCATATACCGTTTGAGGATGTCTTTGAGCAACTTCTCTTCTTTTCCTACGTGCATACTCTTCCACCTTCTTTTTATTTTAAGTGTCGAACTCTGGACACCGATGCGTCATATGATTGAGACTCCCACAACTTAAACACGGATCACCATATTCCCAACCCATAGTGATATTTATGTCCTTGAGTCACTACTAAGCCTGCATAAAAATGAACATGTGCAAACAAACTCGAAGCCCACGGTAAAAACGAACAAAAGATATAATAAAGAAAAATAACAAATAACAAAAAGGAATTTTTTTATTACTTTTTATTTTTTTATTTATTTATTTATTTTTTTGCAAACTACACTAACAAAATTAAAATTGCAAAAACAAAAAGAAAATATTTTTGAGTTTTTTTTTAATTCTTATTTTTATTTTTGAGTTTTTAGAAAAACGAAGAAAACAAGAAATTAACTAAAAAAAAAACTAAAATCACTAACAAGCGCACGTACTTCCCGGCAACGACGCCAATTTGATAACGGTTTGTCAGACCGTCACAAATCCCTAACTAAAATTGATTTTGTAGTAGTGGTAAGCTAGGGTGTCAATCCAGGGAAGTTAGTGGTTACTAGTGATTTAGGATTTAATTACCTAACTAAATTAACTACCTAAACCTATATTACTGTCACTAACCTAGATCGACCTGAACTGAACCACTAACCTAGATCGACCTGAACTAAACTAAACTAATTTAATCAAAGAAATTAACTAAAATTGCCTCTTGGCTGTCTTTGATTTGTTGGGGTGAATTAACTACAAATTAACTAACTTAAACTAGGAAATTACTTAAACTATCAAATGTGAGAAATCTAACCACTTTTGGATCCTGGTTGGCTACCGATCTAGGCAAAACCTAATTAGTTACTAGTGACACATAGACATGCCCCCCAATTTCCTAATTGACCTAATAGCTTTAGTTTCTAATGGGCTGCTTAGTTCTTGCCGTAAGAAAGTGCTAGATCATGACAGTGGACCATTAAAACCCTAATTTACTAGTTAGGTTAAACAAATTCAGCATGCGGGTGCTCAACGGTTGCAAGGATTCCGGAACAACTAGTAATTAACATTTAAGAAGAGAAGATTTTACACAAACATTCACCAAAAGCAGTTAAAGAAAATTAGCCAACAATCATGACGAAGAAATCCAATACTATCACTACAAGATTCATCGTTAAATAAAATTAACTAAAAAAAACTAACAAAGAATGATGATGATTGATGACGTTGTTCTTCCCTCCCTGATTTTCGTGGAGCAACCAGGCAGCCAAGAGGCTGCTGCCCTCGACTTCTCTTCTACCGTCCGAACTCCTAAGGGTTGTCGAACTCCCCCTTTTAAACAAATTACTGCCCTCCTTTTAATTCTTCCTCTAGGCTCACTCCCACGTGAATGTATCTTCCTTTATTAGTATTGATGGGTTAAAGCTCATCATGAATTTAATTATTTGCTTGCGTAGCCCAAGTCGGCGATCCAAGATAATGTCAATCGGCCCACTTCAAATATTTGAATCATCTTAAATGTAGCCAATGTAACATTAGTTCACTTTTCTTTTCATTTTTACGCTCAACACCTGCATATGATGACAAATAAAACATGGATTAAATTTATTCACCACAACCAATTTCTTCATTTACTTCTCGAGACCACCATTCAACAATATTTATGATAATTAAACTTTCCATTTAGTTTATGATAATTAACAACTAACAATCTTTACAAATAATTATGGAGTTTAAGTTGTTACTTGATATAGCTCGCATTATTACTAATTTAAATATATTTACACCATAGTCTACTAATAATTCAAAACCCGCTTAAACCATCACATATATAACTTTTTAGCTTTAAGCACATGAAACACATACCATAGGAAATATGATAAGAATTAATATATTATAACATAATAAAAAAATAGAATTAAATATATAAAAGCGTTACAAAATACACTCTCATCACATGGCACGCCCCATGTTCAAAGAAACATGCCCCGTGTTACCTGACACTGAAGATTCGAGATCAGCCTTCTGAAAAAGCATGGCCCATTCCCGAGAAGACACGGCCCGTGCTGCCTGAACCAACACGGCCCGTGGCGTCAGAAGCACGCTTCGTTCGGTGTCAGAAGTTTGGCTATATAAGGAAGAGGCCGGCCATTCTTCCAAACCGCTCAATTCTTCCCTCCCTCTGTCTCTATTTAGTTCATCTTTTCGGTTCTGAGCCACTTGTTTTAGTGTTTTTGCGTCTACTCATCAAATTATGTAAGAACTATAACTTTTAGTGATAATGAATTGTTATTTGTCTATGAATATTTCATTATCTCTTAAGTAAATCTTTAGACTAACATTTGTAATCCTCAATATTACAAGTGTTAGTCAAGTTCTTACACACATTTGGGAATAAACAAGTCTTTGGTGGGTTGGCAAACTGTTTTTATAAACTTGTTTTAAGGTGTGTCTAATGGCTTTGTAAAAACCCTTTTTATTGAAAGTTTATTACCTGATTTTCTAAACCAAACGTGCTCTTCATATCACAGACCATTTGGGGAGTCGAAATCATAAAGGCTGGACTTGTGACACCCGGTCGTGGGACGATGCATGATCCGAAAGGTGACTCGCACCCCATGCTATATGATATGATGGAGGTCCTTATGTCTATGTAAGCAAACTCGACTAACCACGTAGGTGCAGGCTGAATGTAATTGGTTGAGAATGAGAGTTGGTAATATTTTGTCACTTCACGGAAGCCGAGATGGTGCGTGTTTGTGAACTTGATTCTGGTTACGTTGGAAGTACAAATGCAGAGAGCTAGGTGCGAATGAAACGGACCAGAGTCCCTTAAAAAGGTCAAATTCATAATAAAATAATTTGGCATGCAAGGTTGTTCTCCTGGTGGTTCATGACGGCTTGTCAAGTATGGTAAGTTTCCGGTTTGAGGGACCAAGTAAGTAAGTGGCATTATACCACTTTGTTAGTTTATCAGCGGCACCTTCGCACGGCGTTTGTATTCCTCATAGACGGTTGATCGTGAAGATGGTGAATCATCCTAAGATTCCGAAAGGTGGTTGATCTTCCGCTGGTAAACAATCTTAAAATAAGGTTATAATAACGGGGTACCAGCTTCACCACTGACAAGTCTCTCAAATGAAAGTATTTGCGATTGAGTATACCAAAACACGCTTTTTAGTGTAATTTAATTTAGTTTAATTATTTTACTTTTTTACTTACCTCTTCACTTGAAAATTGCTCATTTTAGACGTCAACAACGATGAAGTATCAAGAGCCCTCCTTTTCCTTGGTGTCTTTGATCGACCCCGATTCAACTTACCACTACTATACTGCCCACGATGGGTGCACTTGCCCGTGATTGTGGTAAAATACTACTTGTCAGTAAATAAGGTTTATAAATGTAAAAGCTTGAAATGCTAAAAAGTTTTCACAAAATAACGCTATATTTTATATATATACCACAGCACGATAGATACCCTGGAAGATTCTAAAGTTAGCCATGTGATCTGTACCACTCTATTCCTCCTGCAGAAATTGCTTTAAACAAGGAGATTAAGGGTCTGGAAATTGCCAGCAGATATGGTTGTGCAGTTGTTAGAGCTGTGAGTGCTGTTGGAGATCGTGTTGACAGTTATGTTGGGTTACGACAGTGGTATACGGATGCCCGGTGACGTTAAAAAAAACTTTACATTTAATTAAAACATTACCGGCCAGGTTTTAGCAAATCAGAGTTATAACGGATTAAACCGGTAATCCATTACGCAGCGGAATAAACGAGTTTAATAATTAAACGTGTAAACCATTAGTGTCGTAATCATGTCAACAGGATCACGATCACCAAAAACCACACAAACACCTATTCGCGTTAAACCGGTTAACGCAGAATAAATAACCATACCAAGATCGATATAAATTAATGTATACTAAAATGGAGTTTAGATATACCTTAGCAGTGTTGAAAAAACGCTTAAGACACCGAGTTTCAATGAACGAAGTGCTAGGTTGAAATAGACCACTTTCGATCTCCAACGATTGTCGCGTATAGCGATGATTCTCGTAATCCGATGTCGCGTATGGCTACGGGACTGCGTTTATGACCCGTGGTCATTACGCGTCGCGAGAGTACACTTTGACTTACGTCGCGTCTCATGAGAGTACGAGATTAATCGGAATCAATTCCGATTTCAACCGGAGACGGCGCACGGCGAAAGGCGTCGTGCATGCGTCGACAGGCGACGGTAGGCGAGCGGTGCGATAGGGGTGTCTGGTGAGGGCGGCGGTGGCGGCGATGGCTAGTTACACGGTGGTGATCTGTACTTTTGCGGCAACGATTGGCGGCAAACCGATTGGCCGATCAATGCATACGAGGCGACGATCTCTAGACCGTAAAGCGGTCTACGGGCGTTGACTGACTGAATGCCCTAACTTGCAACGAGCACCAAGATATGGTGGCTTGAAGATGGCCACCGGAGTAAAAACGGCACGACGATCAATGCGGAATTGAAACGAGTATGGGGTTGTCAGCGGAACAATAAAGGAGAATTTCTCCTTGTTTTTCTTTCTTCCGTCGAGAAGGGAACGAAGGAGAATATATCTCCTTTTCATTTCTGCCGTCGTGACATCAATTAATTAGATGATTATGGTTTAACCCTAATTATCTAATATAAATTAGACATCGGACCCTCTCGAATTTAAAGCCCATCTCGTATACGAGTCCACAAGCCAAACATCAGTAAAAAATTTCACTACCGAATAACTCGACTGTGAATTTAAATAAAACTACTTTTATTTAAATATCGTTCAGCCTTTATTATTAAGTCGGTTAATAATAATAATATTGATTATTAATTATTTATAACAAGTATGAATAATATATATATATAGAATCAAACATTTCCGTTTCTTTTACCGGTTAACAAGTAAGCGGGTTTAGAGTTCGTTGCAGCCGGTGTAACTCTTACGGTTCGTAACCGGGTCGGGGTCAATATTTATCGGCTTTGGACACATAATTGAACATAGACATGGATTCAATTCATTCTCTTTAATGTTCAATCATTTTATTTCTCGTGTCTGTAGTTCGAAGTGTTCTAAAACAAACACACAGTAGGTTTCTGTAAGGCCTTACACTTAACACTTGGAACTAATGAGAGGGCCCACGATGTCTAGCTGTTGCATTATTAGTGCAAGAGTACAGAATCCTATCTTGACTACATACAGCTGCCACTAAGCTTCGGATCCATTCCCAAAAGTAGCCCTTATTACTGGCAGTTACGCGACAGCGTTAGACTACAATCAAAGAACAGTCCTCGGCAAACGGGAGGTAGCATATGTATCTCAGGTCAAAGGATACTATTGAGTATACCATTCAATCAAAATTATCTTATGATAAAATCCATGAAGACAATTTGATACGAGTTACGTCATGACGTCATTCGCTAATGAGGTCTGTGAGTCTGGATAGTCAACCCTTTGAGTCCAGAGTCAAAATAGTCATAGATTAGTTTTGTTCCCACAAATTAGATCAACTACGGACGGTTTTAGAATATTTCACAAAATATTCATGGATGTTTAAAACGTATACAATTCGAACACGTTTTGCAGATTTCGAAATCTGTATTTGACCCTTTAGACCAAATTGAATGATTTGGTGCAAACGTTAAAGTTCGGCATCCCAACACTAAAGTAGAACATCAAAGTAGCGTAGAATTTAGGTAATACGTAACAGTATTAGCTTATTGATCAAACTTGATAAATGGAACTATGAATTCTCATGCTAAGTTCTTTGCCTGTGTTTTGGTTTTGCCCATTTAAGTTGTTTCATTAGTTTTCGTGTTTCTCATGAACAGCCAAAGTACTTAAGTGAATTTGAATGCGTGATAAAACTTTTGCTCTTGGTATGCACATGGATTACTGTGTTATCACAATGGCATGTTAATTGATTATCACATAATCAAAATAACCTTGTTCGAATGTACCCTTACATTCATTATTCAAAAAACTTTCACTTAAGATGGCTTGTAGTTTGGTGAGTATACTCGAGTACTCATCGTGAACATTTGTCATCATCAAGTCAAACTGAGATGATTCGGTTTCCAGCTTGTGTCATTGTGTAACCCTTTATAGTGACACTCATGCAACATTCCTATGTTGGATAGTTCTCGTTTCATAACTAGTATGACACGACACGTTTCCAGAAATTGAATGTATCTAAGGATGCCATTCCTAAGATGACTTCAATTGTGTATGGCTCTTGAAACTTGGAGATCAGTTGAGGCTTCAATACAAGTTTAATCCAGTAAACTTCAATGAACTTGAGATCAACACTCAATCGTTATCGCGATAAGGCTTAGTGGTGATGCTCCCACTTGCTTTATGTAGACGATGCATTCTTATAATCATCTTTCTTTCAAATCGTTAGGATATTGTTTTGCAAGAGAACTCTTAGCAAACATACTTCGTTTCCAAGAACGAAGTAATATAGTTTCATAAACACAGTATGAATCTAAATCGATCAATATCCAATTGTCATGTCTTCAGCATGAGATAGCAAGATGAAATCAAACCGCCAGAGTTTGATGGTATCCATGATACAATCATCTTTGTGTTTGAAAGGATTTGCGTGCTGGACGCCCTGATGATTACTCTATCAAAGTAACGAGTCTGATATAGGATTGAAAATTCAATCCAATGACCAACCAGTAATGGAAGATTTTAGGCAAGTAAAATCGATATCGAGTTCCATTTGGAATTATCAGTCATTTAGAATGCTAACATGTTTTCACTATAGCAACAACCGTTTGTTGTGAAAAGATGTTTGTCTAACGAGTCTTGCTTAATTGCAAGAGTCACGGTGCACAGTCTGGTAATTCCTATAGAAATCAAGTTTCTTTGATAAGGAATTTAGATATCCATGCATCAAAAGTGGACGTGCAAAACTCAAACTTGGTCTCCCGCAAGACTTCCTCTTGGAACCAATTTGAGTCGCAAGTGATCGGCGAGGATGTGATTCGTGGGTATAAGGTGCAAACGACGACAAGTGGCATGTCATGGGTCATGTGTTTATTGGTTTTCCAACTTGAAACCCAATCCTCACAAGGTAAGCAACAGGTACCTAGCAGGATTTTAACACATACGAGTACAAGCTAGTTGTAGTCTTTGACATTCAAGGTGTTGTACGTATATATCTATTCATGACCTTCATGGTCATATGCACAGAACTTAGTGCATTTATATAACATAATCATCCAGGTGATTGTGTTACATAAGTCGAGCTGGTGACTTGAACTTTTACAAACAAGCGTTTGAACTCAGCAAAGGTCCTATTGTTTGAATGGATACAATCAAGCAAGTGATTTTATGAAAGTTCAAAATTTTGATTTAATGAATATTCGAGCTACGTGATTCCAAACCATAAGGTTATACGAATCATGGTAGGCTACTATTCCTATCGTAACGTGTACGATGAGAATAAAAGACATCATTGCATCTATGGGATTTGAGAGAAAAAAACGTTCTTCTATTCGCATATAGGCTAGTCTTGTGATCATTAAATCAAGAGCACCAGGTTCAGCGTCATGTTATATTTTTTTTGATTCTAATCTACTGACCAGGTGAAAACATTTTTCAAGTGTAGATAAAAACATGCATATCAATAAAGTTTAAACCAGAAACTTTAGTGCATGTTCGAGATTCAAACCAAAGCAAAAAATAGTATCATCCTGAACTTTGCCAGGGAAAACTAAACAAGCAATTTGTTTAAAGATACCACCAAGAATTCAAAATACGACATGATCTTTATTCATGTTTGCAATCATGTAAAGATGTCATGTCATTTTGGTTATTTTGCTTTTGTCGACTTCATGTTCCTTCAAAATGTAAAGTATGTCAAGCATATATTTTGAAGGATTAATCGAAGTGGTGTATAACATGAGGCTACAGATATATATACATTCGGAAGAGCCTACATCGGCCTACTTCCTTTTCACCTTGGCAAGATAATCAGGGCAATTTCGTCTCTAGTGCCCCATCTCGTTGCATTCGAAGCACTGACGCTCATCTTGGGGCGGTGCCTTCGAAGCCCTTGACTTGCCCTTTCCGGTGCCATTAGAACCTCTAGCAGTAGCGCCTTTGCCTTTCATCCTTTGCCTAGGTTTCCTATTAGCCTCAGGTTTCTTGACACCTCCGGATCGGATGGTGAGCACATCATTCGACTTGCCTTTTTTGTTGATGTTGGTGAGAAAATTAATCTCAACAGTTATCAACATACCGTGAAGCTCAGTCACTGTCTTAACCAGGCTGTTCATATAAAATTTATCCGGAAGGGAGTGAACGCGCTGGAAAGAGAGTGGAGGATCAAATCCGTCACCATTTCCTGAGGAATAACGTAATCGAGCTTCGCAAGTAGGTCGATGTAGCCCTTCATTTTAAGGACATGGGCGCTGACAGGGCTACCTTTAGCCTTTCGACAAGTAATGAACCCGACAACGGTTTCGTAGCATTCCTGTCGGGCCTAGGTTTCAAACATGCCCTTAATTTCCCCGATCATCTGACACGTCGTCCTGTCAATCATGCTCTTCTGAATATCAGTAGACATGGTGGCCAACATGAGGCACATCACTGAATTGACAAGCAATAACAACGCGTGCATCGCGGTGCCATTTCCCGGTGCCTCGGTCACTTCCTGTTCCAACACGTGGAGCTTGTTGGGCATTTGCAGGACATTTTTCAGATTGCTATGTCAGTCGAGGAAATTGGCATCATCAAGTTTCTCTTTCTCAAGGAGAGACTTGAGCTAGAAAACTTCGTTGCTTGCAACAGGTGCAGCCATATGAAACAACAGGCAATTCATTTTAGTGTTTCGATGTAGTATTCGTATTCAAAGAAGGCAAGCAAATCTTGAATAGGAATGTGGGTACCCAATTAGTAATCGACCCACAAAGGTAGCGTTAAGTGAAATCACCGATCAACTAAGTAATCGGATGGACAAAGATTGTCTCTTGTGAAAACAGTCACAAATCTCGATTATGAGGCTTTCGCAAATTAGTTCGCGAAATACGTTTAGCCTCATTCATGCCAATTTTGTCTACGAATGACTAGATGTACGGTGTTGAAATACTCCAATGTACAAGGTACTCGTAAAGAAAATGATAGATGTCCTCATTGGTCGGTGTGCATACACGGTATAGAAATACTCTAATGCACACACCTTGGATAAGACCCTGAACACCAAGTGCGGTGTTGAAATACTCCAACACTGCTGCATCGGTAAATATGTTCCAAGTTAGACTTGACTAGGATGGCATAATCTATCTGTTATGCGGCTTACCAGATAGGATTGTTTAGTCAATGTTTTAATTTAATTAAATGTTTGACTAAGCTTACTTATGAACCCTATCTCACTCGGGACAGTCAATTTAATAACCTCCTTATTTAAAGACTACGCGTCGCGAGGCAATAACCAATTATTTAAAAGTTTGATATCTAAGATCGAAAAATTCGAGATCACGGTCGAATAAAATTGGTTATGTAATTACGAGTCTTAATAAATTTTAAGACTCAAATCAATTGATTGCAAAACAGTTTTAACCGTTTAAAACTTAGCTTGGAGTTTTAGTTGGCGCGTAAAATGAGTTAAGACAAGCAACCAAAACGCACATGCAAACAAACACATATTCGGCTTAAGAGGTTTCGATATTCTTAGAGCCTAATGATAATGTCGAAGAAGGTCTGGGGAAAAAGGTAAAATGAACCACAAGGATGAGTGTGGAAAGGTCATCCGGTCGACTCTAACGCTCCCACTGGCTTCATAAGCTCTTCTTGATTGATTCGAATTCGTCGGTCTTTCGATCGTGGATACTTGCCATACTAGGAAGTGTCGTTAGATAAGAACACTCACCACGATGGGGTAGTCACATCAATGCTCATCACCTTCGTCCCAGGCGAAGGTGAGCATTTACAAGAAAATAGAATAGAAATCTAATCTATTTTAGATACAACTTTTAAACAAAAAAACCAAGTGGGCCAATCCAAAACCAAAATATAATTGGGCCAAAAATGGGCCAAACCAAACACGACAACCAATCATAACCATAATATGGGTCTAGCCGAATATGCGCGTTAAACAATCAATTAGCGAATTGAAACCGTTTGGTGGAATTAAATCGACCAAACATGTATAAAGGCAATTCTTTCGACTTTCGGGTTTTAACCCCAGTTCGCAAAATCCACCGGTTTAATACCGACCGGTCAGGGTTTGTGTGTAGTGATCAAGGCTCTGATACCACTGTCGGGTTACGACAATGGTATACGGGTGCCCAGTGATGTTAAAAAAAAAACTTTACATTAAAGTAAAACATTACCGACCGGGTTTTAGCAAATCAGAGTTATAACAAATTAAACTGGTAATCCGTTATGCAGCGGAATAAACGAGTTTATTAAATAAACGCGTAAACCATTAGTTTCGTAATCGTGTCAACAGGATCACGATCACCAAAAACCACACAAACACCTATTCGTGTTAAACCGGTTAACGCGAAATAAATAACGATAACAAGATCGAAATAAATCAATCTAAACTAAAACGGAGTTTAGATATACCTTGGCGGTGTTGAACAAACGCTCAAGACATCGAGTTTCAACGAACGAAGCGCTAGTTGAAACAGACAACTTTCGATCTCCAACGGTTGTCGCGTATAGCGATGATTCTCGTAGTCTGATGTCGCGTATGGCTACGGGACTACGTTTATGACCTGTGGTCATTACGTGTCGCGAGAGTACACTTTGACTTACGTCGCGTCTCGCGAGAGTACAAGATGAATCGGAATCAAGTCCGATTGCAACCGGAGACTGTTGATACTAGATATGTGCGTCGTGTGAAGTATCGAGTTACATCAAGTCAAAGAACAAGTTCAAGCCAAAGGTTAACAGGCCGAACCTGGTCCGAACCTGAGGTTCGGACCTGCCGAACTCAGAGTTCGGATGGAGTTCGACCAGTGCCTATATATAGTGTGTTTGTTCTTTGTATTAGTTAGTTCTGAGCGTGTGAGATCTTGTTAAGTGTGTGTTTCTAAGGTGTTTCTCTGTGTATGCATTCTAAGTGCATACTGGTTAGAATTATTCATTCTTGATCAATAAAACAATTGGTTAATTACGTTTTGATCTCCAAATAGCTAGATTGAGTAGACGATCCAATGCTCTCGCATTTTCAAGTGGTATCAGAGCTTTCTGGTTCACTCTACTGTTCTGTGGTTACTATATTCGGATTTTTGAACGTTTTTGGTGTTTTCTTAAGTGTGTTTACGTGTTCTTGTTCATTTCTATCGAGTTTTCTGTATCAAACTTGTTCCTAAATCGTTCCTTATCATTTTTCCTGTCTGACTGCTGCAAATCTCAACAAATTCTGTTCAAATTCGAGTGGTTTAGAAAAATGAGTTTGAGGTTCGGACTGTTCAGGTCGGGTTCGGACTAACCGCTCCGAAGTCCAAGTTCGGACAGAGTTCGTTCCTTGTTCGGTCATAGTTCGAACGTAGTTTGGACATTGATCTCATTTGGTAGTAGTTCGGTCAGGATTCGGACTGGTGTGTGGTTCAGATAGAGTTCGGGGTGGTTCGGGATAAGTTCGGACAGAGTTCGGTTAAAGTTCGGCATAGTTCGGTCTGGTTGAAGTTCGGACTGTTGTTTGAGGTTCGGAAAGAGTTCGGTGGAGGTTCGGACAAGGTATTGAAGTTCGGATAGAGTTCGGACGATCAAAATTTCAAAATTTTCAACGATGTCTGAATTTCAAGCTTTTGCCTCTATGCAGAGCGCAATGCAGACCATGATGAACTTTGACAACGAATTGGAACAAGTCAGAAAGTTCCCAAGTTATTGAAGTTGGAGGATTATCAAAATTGGAAGCAACGATTTTCGGCTTATATTAGTACGAATGATATCGACTTGTGGATTCCAATCAAGAAGCTTTATCAACATCCGACTGATGCGGGAGATTTCAAGGAAGTTCATACCTTTGACATTGCTGAAAGGAAATCATACGAGATTGAACAAAAAGCTTCCGGTTATCTTACAATGGCATTACCCACTGAGTTGCTTCATCAATTTTGTACTTGCAAGAAGTTTAAGCAATTGTGGGATGCTTTATCAGCAAGATGTGAGGGGAATGATGATTATAAGAAGAGTCAGAAAAAAGTGTTGAATAAAGAATTTGATAATTTTCAACATTATGACAATGAGAACATTACTGCTCTTGTTTCACGATTATCATATTTGATTAGTGAATTGAAGGTTGTTGGAATTGAGAAAACTGATGCTGATTTGAAGGAGAAAATTATGGAAGCGTTGCCTGAAAAGTAGGAGAACTATGTATTGCTGCTCACTCATGATAAAGAATATTCTACTTTAACATTTCACGAGCTTACTGGAAAACTTCATGCTCGAGAAATGGAAATGTTAAATTCAAAGAAGTCAACTACTACTTTACAAAATCCTGAGTTGTATCATGGTGAGAATTCTGCAAGCATGAATGCTAAAGCAAAGCCAAATTTGAGTTCTGCACCGAGTGTTGCTTTTATGGCTGAGTTTCTAGAAATTCTGATAATAATTCCTCACGAGGGTGTAGCTTTACAATTCCAAATTCATCAAGTCAGAATGCTTTTTCTGCTGGATCAATGGATGATTATGCCAAAATGATTGCTGCTTTAATTTCATCATCATTTGGTTTGGTTATCAAAAATGTTGCTGATGCAAAATTAACAAGGGATGATCTTGATGCTCTTGATGATGATCAATTGACTGAATTTGATATTTCTTGGAAATATGCTATGCTGAGTCAAAGATCAAAGAGATTTTTCAAGAAGCATGGAAAAACTACTTCTGAGTTAAATGAGAAATTAGGTTTTGATAAGTCAAAGTTAAAATGTTACAAATGTTTAAAGCTTGGACATTTTGCCAAAGAATGTCAACAAGCACAAAGTAGCAAGCCTGGTTTTTCTCAACCATCTTCCAGTAACAAAAGCAAGACAACTGCTTTAACAGTTCAACATGATGTTGTTTATGATTGGGGTAAACAGTTTGGGTATGATTCATCTGCTTTGATTGTCATCCATGATCATCAAGAAGATTATAGTTTCGATACGAGTTCCGATACAAGTTCTACACCAAGTTCATATGAATCTGCTGAAAACATGGAAAGTTTATTGAAAGAAAATGCTTTCTTAGTAGATAAAATACAAAAGATTTATGAAGAATTAAAGTTGGTCACAGCCGAATTAGAGATTTCTAAGGACAACGAGAAGAAATTTATGTTGAAAAATGATTCTCTGATAAAAGAAGTGTGTATGCTCACTAAAGATCTTTATTCAGTCAAAAAAGATGTACAGATGTTAGTTGTAAGGAATGACACATTACATTAAGAAAGGGACACGTTGTTCAAAGACGTTAAGAAATGGAAGGATGAAGTGGAGGATATTGCTAATGATTTTCCGAATTTGTTCGACAAGTCAAAAATCAAGCTTGATCTGCTTACAAAGAATACTAAAGAATCTGCTGCTAAGATTGAAGCATATCAAGTTGACATGGAAAAGTTGTTAGATGAGAAGCGGGAATTGGTTAGTGTTAATAAAGTTCAAACAGCAAATCTGGAGATTCAAAAGAGAAATGAAGATAAATTGAGAAAAGAATTGTTTGAGGGCATGGAAAATCTTCGCATGCAAAAGTTTGAAACACACAAAGTTGCAAAGCGATTGATAGCTAATGAGAAAGAGTTAGCTAAAGCTCAAAAGCAAATTTCTGATCTCAAGATTCAAGTTATTGATGCTAATCGACTGCTAAACAATGTTTCAAATTCTCAAGTGTTTACAAGCTTTTTAGGTAATGATGCTAATTTTGAAAAGATGTTTGACAAAATAGCTTCACCCCCTGCTCAAATCAAAGAAGCTTTCAAAGATGTAAAAGAAAAGGTTGAAGACGTTGATTACTCAAAATTCTCATCATCCAATTCTGAAGAAGAAAAGGTTGTGAAGAGAAAGAAAAACAAGAAGAATAAGAAGAAGAAGGGAAAGAAATATGAGATTCCTCCGGCTCCAAAATTTGTTTCTGGTTCGTCGTCTGTTGACAATGAGAAATCTGCTACTTCCAGTGACAAGATTCGTTCTCAACCTGATTTTGATGAGACGATCTTCTATGAGCAAAAGCATATAAATGAAGTCAAAGCTGAAATTTCAAGGTTGGCGAAATATAGACACCAAAATTTACATTCTGAGGAAAAGATTTCTGGAAAGCATGTTAGATTGGGTTTTAAAGCAAAGAATGTGAAAGCTGAGGAGGTTCCAGCATCATCATCCCAAGATATGAAGAAATTGAAGATGAAACAAGTGAAGAAGGAAGTTTTTAAAGCTGAGAAGGTTCAACCAGAGTGTTTTTACTAACTCAAAGGTTCTGACCAGATTTTCTCCGACAAAGAGTTTCCTCTTCATTGTGTTGATGCTAAGAAAATTTCTGAAGTATTTGAGAAGAAAGCTGATTCAATAACCTTGAAGAATCCAACTGCGAAATGTTCTTCTGATGGTTCTTATTCTCGAAGCCCAACATGAAAATGGGTTCATGATCACAGGCATCAGGTATATGATTCTAATTATGATCATGCTCGAGATATACATGTTTGTTGTTCTTCGCAGGTATCTCAAAACTGGAACAAAACAAAACGCATATGTTATATTTGCTGCCGAACAGGGCATATGGCAAAAGATTGTCCACAGCCTGCTGATTCACCTCTGCGGTTTCACAAGAAACTAGTTTTTGGTAAACCTGCCAAACCAATGTTCTTTAATGAACAAGGCAGAGTTTTTGATGTAGTTAAGCCTACATTCTTCTTAAAACAAAAACATTTTGTTCCAATCTTTCAAAAGTCTCAAAATGTAGGTTCCTCATCACAGTCACTAGTGATCACTTCATCAAAAACTGAATTACCAAAACCACAACAATGGAAACCTAAGGTGGGTTCTAAGCAAAATCAGGACACTAGTCGACCGAGAGTAGTCACTTCGGGTCTAGTTAAGAACTAATGAGTTTGACCAGTGTGCAGGTACTTCTATAAGACCTATTGAAGATTGCAAAGTTGTTGATGGAGGAGTATTCTGCGTAACTTACATTTCTTGAAACATTTGTCTAACCTGCATATTTTCTACTATTCTAACTTGCAAAATATCGGTGTTGATTGATCAATCTTCTTTCTTTATAATTGTAAAAGCCAAAAATAGAGTCATGTTTTTGTATAAAATGAAAATCTAAAAATAGAGTATTCATTTTAAGGGGGAGAAAATTGTGCAAATGCATGTTTATGGGAAGAAGGTGAATACATGCCAAATATATAAGGAAGGTGAATACATGCACAATATATAAATTTGTGAGAAATTGATCATTAGGAAATGATGGTACATTGGCTACGTATCTGACTCATGGATAAAGTAGATGAAAGAGCCATAAGATCATTGTTTGATATGTTTGGTAGGCTCGGCAAATCAGAAAGTATTCAGATGTGATATACACTAAATTGCTTGACCATGTGGATAACATCTTGATGCATATTTCATGACAGATAGTAGAATAAGTGTGAAAATAAATGAGAAGTCACTGTGTATACATGTGTTCATTTTGCAAAGATTTAAACTTGTTTGATTTTCTTTATTTTGTCAAACGATCGGACTTTCTCTGCGTGTTCACAAGACCGACCTGATCGTTATTCGTTTGACGTTCTGTGTTATTTTCTTTAGTGTTTCGTATAACTCATCGGACTTTCTCTGCGTGTACGGGAGTATCCACCTGATTGTTGTTGGGTTATACAATTTCAACTTGTCTTATTTTCTTTATTTTGTGAAATCCGAGGCCTTATCTGCGTATCGAAAGATCGACCATAAGGTAGACGATTTAACGTTCTTATTTCTTTTTGCATGGAACACAGTTGACGATATCATGAAAATATTATACTCTGTGTCTATTCACAAGTATAATCACACAAAAAGAAAAAGCAAGGGAAAAAGGAAAAAGTAAATGTCTGAATATGTCTGATAGTGTGGGATACACTGGCAAAACAAATCTAAGCAATACCCTAACATATCCAGATGTTATGAGTATGATTCTGCCTGAGTTTAAGATGGACAAATTATACCGGTAATCAGCATGACTTATGTGCTTCAATTAGTTGAAATTGAAGTGTAGTTCAGTGCGTTGTGTCCAATATGATCCCATATAGTGATCTTTCTCATACCAAAAATAGAGTGTGATTCTGTATTGAATTTCATTTTTAGTTCAAGAAAAGTACAAAAAGATTTTTGGTGTGTTTTAGCATAATTTTTTGAAAAGTCAAAAAGATTTTAGGTTTGTTTTGATATAAACTTTCTAAAAGCCAAAAAGACTTTGTTTCTGCTTTATTTTCGATCTAATCAACACGTGATACAAAATCAAATTTTCAAAAGTTTTACCTTGGAGTCTCGAAGAGACGTTTTGCGCTAAGATTATTTAAATGTTTGAGCAGGTTTACTAAAGTGCAAGATATCACAACTTCAAGTCTTCTAAAGCTGTTGATAAAGACCAAAGATGAGCTAAACATCGTCAAGTATTCAATATCAAGCTACGATTCAGTTGAGGGAGAGTTTGTTCGAAGATTCATTTCGTTAAACGAACGGATTCTACATTTGAGGGGGAGCTTCATTGAAGATACAGATTTGAAGATGTTGAAGTGATACTGCACACGACGAGGGGGAGTTTGTTGATACCAGATATGTGCATCGTGTGAAGTATCGAGTTACATCAAGTTAAAGAACAAGTTCAAGCCAAAGGTTAATAGGCCGAACCTGGTCCGAACCTGAGGTTCGGTCCTGTCGAACTCAGAGTTCGGATGGAGTTCGGCCAGTGCCTATATATAGTGTGTTTGTTCTTTGTATTAGTTAGTTCTGAGTGTGTGAGATCTTGTTAAGTGTGTCTTTCTAAGGTGTTTCTATGTGTCTGCATTCTAAGTGCACACTGGTTGTAGTTGTTCATTCTTGATCAATAATACAATCGGTTAATTACGTTTTGATCTCCAAATAGCTAGATTGAGTAGACGATCCAATGCTCTCGCATTTTCAGAGACGGCGCACGGTGAAAGGCATCAGGCTCACGTCGACAGGCGACGGCAAGCGACGGTAGGCGAGCGGGGCGATAGTGGTGTCGGGTGACGGCGGCGGCGGCGAGCGGCGGCGATAGCTAGTTACACGGTGGTGAGTGGCACTTTTGCGGCGGCGATTGGTGGCAAACCGAGCGGCCGATCAAGGCGTACGAGGCGGCGATCTCTAGACCGTAAAGCGGTCTACGATCGTTGACTGACGGAACGCCCTAACTTACAACGAGCACCAAGATATGGTGGCTCGAAGATGGCCACCGAAGCAAAAGCGGCGCCGACGATCGGCACGGAATTGAAACCGGCATAGGGTTGTCGGCGGAACAATAAAGGAGAATTTCTCCTTGTTTTTCTTTATGTTGTCGAGAAGGGAACGAAGGAGAATATATCTCATTTTCATTCCTGCCATCGCGACATCAATTGATTAGATGATTAGGGTTTAACCTTAATCATTTAATATACATTAGTCATCGGGCCCTCTCGAATTGAAAGCCCATCTCGTATACGAGTCCACAAGCCAAACGTCAGTAAAAAAATTCACTAACGAATAACTCGACCGTGAATTTAAATAAAACTACTTTTATTTAAATATCGTTCACCCTTTATTATTAAGCCGGTTAATAATAATAATATTGATTATTAATTATTTATAACAAGTATAAATAATATATATATAATCAAGCATTTCCGTTTCTTTTACCGGTTAACAAGTAAGCGGGTTTAGAGTTCGTTGCACCTGGTGTAACTCTTACGGGCCGTAACCAGGCCGGGGTCAAGATTTGTCGGGTCTGGACACATAATATCCAACAAGTTATACCCGTAAATTTCAAAGGGGAAAAGTTCTCAAAGGTAGGCTTAAAAGTTACCAGGTTCGCCTCACTTCCCAAGCTCGTAGTATTTATAAGCTTAAGAGAAAGGCCAGGAAGCTCACTGGTGGTAAGTCTTTTGCTGAGAAACATAAAGAAACTTTGAAACTCCTTGACGAGAAAAAGAAAGAGAATGGTATCTTGAAGGAGAAGATGGCCGAAATGGTTTTGGTACACAAAGATCTTTTTCAATTAAACAGTGCTAATGCTTCCCGCATAGATGGTTTACTTGTCAGGTGTCCACCCTGCAAATAGGGGTTACTTTGGTTGAGAGAGAGAAAGAGGCTTGGTTAAGGTATAAGGCGGCTAATGATAGCCTCAAGGCTGAATTGTCAAAAAGGTTTAGAAGTGTGTGCAACTCTTGTGACTTGATTATTAAGGAAGGTATAAAGCATGTAGTTTGGCGGTTACACTGCTCGGATGAACTTTTGACAGCTTTAGGGAAGATGGGAACTGATCTATGGGCCTCCGGTCTTCATATTGGAATTGTCCAAGGTTTTGATGCTTGTGGACGGGGACAACCTCTTGAGGCTGTGGATGGCTATAATGACTCAGCCGATGGTACTTATAAGGCTATTGCTAGTAAGTGGAAAGACGCCCATTATCCTTACTTGGATGCCATTGATGGTTGCAATGATGGAGCTCTAGATGGGGACCTAAACATGCTTAAGGTTGTGGAACCTGCCCGACTTCGTCCTGTTACCTCTATAGTTGAAGAGACTACTCCTCCTCCTGTTGAAGGAGGAGCTAGCTCTACTTAGCTTTGCATAGCTTTTATCTCTCGAAGAAACCTCCTTTTTGTTTATGTATGGGGGACTATTTTTTTTTCCACATGACCTTGTTTATGGCTGTTCATATGTCTATGATGTACTCCATACTTTGTTTTTATGAAACTTCTTTTAAAGGAGCTTGCCTATCCTTGGTTAATTTTGGCTATGCCTTTGTTTATTTTTAGCTCTTTCTCTCTCTCTCTCTCTATATATATATATATATATATATTACTACTATGTAATGTATATTGATAAAAATGGCATTTTTGTAATTATTGACGTCTTAATTTTAAGACGCTTACAATTTTTTAAGCATTATGTACAACTTATCAAAGCACTCAAGGAATCTTCCCTTTGATAAAGAAACTATCCAGTTGAACTAAAAAAAAGCCCTAATTCAAAATGCTCCCGATTGCACAGACATGCAAGAGCCCGATTTCGGGAAAAAGTTCAGAAAGCAACAAATGCATGCGATTGAATCTTTTGATGCACATACCTGCAGGAACCTTTTATCTTTTTTTTTGATGAGACGATCATCTCCAATCCCCATTACGAGGAAACTCACTATAGTTGAGAAAACCCCCCTGGCCCAGCTTGTACCCACCATAGGTGAGGAACCTTTTATCTTAAATATCCTCTTTGAGAGGATTATTCTCTTTCTTTTTTATTTTGAAAAAGTAGACATCCGATATAGGAAAAGCAGCGAAGGATAAGCAATCGGGAAAATCGTAAATCTAAAATTTGAAATACATCTCTCTATAAGAATTTGAATTGAGGCAGAGATGCGGACATCGAATCATGGGAGGAACAGAAAACACAAGGTTCGTATCTTTTTGATTTCTGTAATGTTTTAAAGTGTGTGTGAATTGCAATCTTCATATAGTATTCAGCAATTACACCTATGCTTTGAATTTGTTCTCATCTTTCTTGTTCGATCTAGGGCGATCGCTTGAAAAGCGTATGTTCGTTCATCAGCTTCAGGACTGCATCGTGCCAAATATGAGGGCTATTGCTTCAAACGTGTGTCTTCCTCATCTTGTAGGATTTTATCTGTTATTGAAATTTACAGTTGACCCGTTCCTCAATATTACAAATGTTTGCTTAATTTTCTAAAATAAATGAGTTCTCCATCAATATGCAGATATTCATGAGCTTTTCAGTTTCAAGAGACAACAAAAAGATGCAAGTTCCTAACTTATGAGGTTGAAAGTGGATGAATCAGGTTTGCCCGCTTACTTCCCAAATTATTTTTAGTAGATTGCATATGTTGATTGGGTGACGGGTTGTTTTTGTTTAGAATCTGTTTGAATCACTTTCTCTTGATTTTTTTTTACTATATACATTAAGTTTCTTTGTTTTTTTATTTACACCTCTTTCTTATGTGTGTCTGCAGGGATTTCTGCCCAGTTTTTGTTGTTCACGGTTTCTCTTAGTTAGTATTTGGTTCTAATTGTGCATCCATGTTTTAATGGGAAGGTATGCATTTGGTTCCAATTGTGTTTGATATTTTGTTCAGGTTTTGCAAATCAGGTAGTTCTTTATAGTTTGAATTGTTAATTTTAGCATGAAATCAACCTGTTTAAATTTTGGATAAATGGTCTTGAAGTTATTTAGAAGATAGCAGCGTTTGGAACAGAACATGACGCATTTAGAAAGTGAAAAATTATTTGAACAACTGCCTTAGATAAATGGTCTTAAAGGGTTATAGCAGAACAAGCGATCTAGAAATGAACAACAATTTTAATAGCTGCCTTCTTTGCAGCAGCTATTGTATCATCTTATGGGATGCAGGGTAAGTCCCTTTTTTTTATATTTATTCCGTTGCAATATTTAGTTTTTACTTCATTTTAATCAATTAAAATAGTCTCTTTTTGGCTTGTGCAGCCTGAGGGTGCAACTGTTGGCATTATTTGATACAATATACCATGACTTTGGTACTTAAAGAGAGTTTTAAAATTTATTATGTTGTGAATGATGGAGTT
The DNA here is from genome assembly GCA_039602395.1 of Deinandra increscens subsp. villosa. NCBI lineage: Eukaryota > Viridiplantae > Streptophyta > Magnoliopsida > Asterales > Asteraceae > Deinandra > Deinandra increscens. The sequence continues at coordinate 6,495,270 of JBCNJP010000025.1, read as the reverse complement.
ATCAATCTTATTGATAAGGTAAGTTATTGTATCTATTTATAGATCAGTATACTTCTCTTTTCGAACTTTAGCCTCACAGGATTATTCTGGGTTCATTGTGAACTAGATCCTAAAGCATACTTGTTTTTTAAATTTGTGACACTGTCCGTTTAAATATTCGATTTGAGTCGAATATTTAAATCCCTTGTAGATTGTAAGTTGTAACTTTATGTTACTTGTATAGAGTTATGTGTCCACCATCTATTTTCAAAGTTCTAATGTGGTGTTTTTAGTTCTAATTTGATCTATTTGCAAATATCTAATTTGGTGTTTTTAGTTCTGATTCAATGTACGTGTTGAATTTATGTGGATGATTAATAACTGTAATTTGTATATATCCATCGTAGATTTCACAGATACAAGTTTGACTAGTATTTTGCTCGTGTTTCATTCAAGAAGCCCCTAGGCTATTAATTATTGACCTTTAAATCTGTTTTTTGCAGGAATTATTATTCTGAAGGATGTGGAAGTACGAAACATGTAAGCAAAAATGTAGCAAGGAGGAGCTTTCTGAAATGGTTAGATAATAAGCTATCTAACTCCTACTACTTCAAAACTAGAAGTGGAAAATGGACGGATAGGGATGGGTTGTGGGTTGTTTTGACCCGCAAGCAACTTTTTATTCATTTTCCTCCATAGTTAACGTGTTGAATACCATAACAATATATTTTTTAAACAGTAACCTACTTTGAAGATGTAAAACACATTACCTTTAAAGTTTCAACCTATCTGACCCATCTATATATATATATATATATAAGTTAAGCAATGACACTATTTTGCACCTTCATAAATGCTTAATCATAAATGCATTTTCATGAAAAAAATTACGGGTTTGATTTGTTTTGCTGGATCATGATCACCATTATTATTATTAGTAAACAATAAGCAATCAATAGGAGGAAACCATGGGTTTCTTGCAATCAATAGAGGAAAACCATGGGTTTCGTGCAACTTCAAATGAATAAATGTTATGTTAATCATCATAAATTGTACCGTAATATATAATCAAGATAATCAACATGATGAAACGATCAGGTTGTTTGAACTCTAAAATAATAAATGTTATATTAATCATCATCCTAATTTTCTAATCCTATATAAACTCATGTAAGTCTCGCTTGCTTACCTCCCATCCCTCCTTCCCCGTCTTACCCGCCATCTTCTTAATCGTGTAAGTATTTTTTGTCATTTATTTCATTACTATTATGGACCATATACCTACTTCCGGTGGGGAAAAAATGTACCACTGGAAGCTACTAATCGATTATGATGACATTGATTTCGGCGGTAATAAAATGTACAGTTGGAAAAGTCATGTATAACCCATTTCGCGTATCCTCCATTCCTGTGGGGAAAAAATGCACCACCGGAAGCTAATAATCGATTATGATGACAATGATTCCGGTGGGAATAAAATGTACCGTCGGAAAGGTCATCTATGACCCGTTTGGCTTATGTTTTCTTTGAGAGTTTGTTGTAGTAATTGTTTCTCATTCTTATTTAAAGGTATCTAATTTAATTTGTACCTGCTATCAATGGGGTTGACTATCGTGCATTTTAAGGTTGTGCATGGGAGATTGCCATGTGTTCTTGTATGTGAACGGAGCAACTACATACGGAGCAGGTACATTGATTGTAACTATGGTCGTCAGCTCCGGCCGGCCAACTGTATCTGTGTCAAGAGTTGGAGTATGTTTGCTTCCATCGTCCATTGTGTTGGATTGTCATAGAATGTAAAGGGAAAAACGTGAAGAAAATCGGTTAGCACTATGGACACAGTCTTACAGCCTACTGTTTTAAGTAAGTTTACCTTCTTGTGGATGGAAGAAAATATCCATTGGAGTCTGGAAGTCTAGAAATGGATAGTCCTCCAGGAGATATTCCCTTTTGAGACACTACTTTGCTTGTTTTGATTCCTCTCGGTATTGTTTCCCAGTTTAAGGCTTGAAGGATTAATTTTGTGGAAAACCTAGGGTAAAGAATGAATCTTTCATTTAAGGGTCTTTTGAGATTGTTTTGCATGTGTCTCATGAGGTATTGAGAGAAATTCATGTTGTGACCTTGAATGAGAGCATGCTTGTCCTTCCTAGCACCAGCATCCTTATCCACCACCATGATCTCCGGCTCAGCCCCCTCAACAACCTTCCCAGCAGCCTCGTCCCTCTCAGCCTTCAACCTCTCGAAGATCTCCTCCCAATCCTGAACCGTCCAGCTCTCGGGATTGAAGCCTTCAGCCTGTGCATTACTGGCCATCTCGATCATGCACTCGAGTACACTGATGGCGGCTGAGGACTTTGCATTCTTATCGGCCAGCTTCAAGGCTTGAGCAGCAGCAACCTCCTACTCCTTGAGCTGCTTCTCATGATAGCGGTTCTTGCTAGCAGCAATTTTACCCATCTGCTCAATTCGGAGCAGGGCTTCATCAAGTTTAAGTTTAGCAGCTTCAAGCTCCTGCTCAGCTGCTTCCAGCTTGCCTTCTAGCTCGATTTTACCCATTCTAAAAGAAATAATCCCAATTATTATCTCAAATTAACACACACGCGGATCCTACCCGATCCATTATGGTTTTAACCCGTAATCGTAAGGCTATTTGCAGAGAGAAACATACACTACCATAAATTTCACGCGCATTCTTCCCGATCAATGTTTGTAGTAACTCGTGATCCAGTGGCTATTAACTTGCAAAAACAAATTCTACTGTTTTAAGTAAATTATCGATTGTGAAAGAAATAATGCAATGATTATCTCAGGTTTGCACACAGGCGGGTCCTACCCGACCTATCCTGATATTAACCCGTAACCGAATGGCTACTAACTTTTAAATTTGATAATGAAGCCCAACTGAGACAACAACAAAACAATTCTAATCTGATGAACAAATAAAATCAGAAAAGAGATGGGCGAATCACCTACAAGAATTAAGAGTAAACGCAGATCATATCCGACCCATCTTGGTAATAACCCGTAATCCAGTGGGTATTAAATTGCAAAGGCAAAGCTATAAGTTTCACGCGGACCCTATTTGGGCCGGAATTGTTTATAACCCGTCTCTTACCCCTAACCCGTAATCCAATGGCTCTAAAAATTAAGAGTAAACGCGGATCATATCCAACCCATCTTGGTATTAACCCGTAATCCGGTGGGTATTAAATTGCAAAGGCAAAGCTATAAGTATCACGCGGACCCTATTTGTCCCGGAATTGTTTATAACCCGTCTTTTATAACCCGTAATCCAATGGCTCTTAGTTCCCTAATTCGTGTTCTTTGTGTCTTTAAGTGACAAAAGGTGAGGGATGAAGGTCGTTAATTGCCCTGTAACAGAAGATCGATATTATCTACTTGATTTTCCTATTTACAAGTTATCAAAATGTACAGAAGAATTACCTAATTACCTTGATTGGTCCGATTAAGAAATGGTTGTTTGTCCCTGTGTTGAAAACGTTTACGGTTTGGAAGTCAAACCTTAGGCGTTCTACTGACAAAAGGTGAGGGATGAAGGTCGTTAATTGTGCTGTAATAGGAGATCGATATTATCCATTTGATTTTCCTATCTACAAGTTATCGAAATATACAAAAGAATGACCTAATTACCTTGATTAGTCCGATCAAAAAATGGTTTTTTTGTGCATGTGTTGAAAATTTTTAGGGTTTGGAAATCAAACCTTAGGTGTTCTATTGTTGGGTATTCGTATGCGTGGATCAGTTTTTGTTCGAAGATAGCATCGCCTTTTAAATGAAGGGGTGATCGTCTTGATTCGACGTGTTTCGTATCGGCTGGAAACACACCGTTATTGTGAAGGGAGAACATCGGAATATGGCTTTGTGAATGACAAGGCTTCGTGAATTACAAGGTAGATGTTAGAGTGTTATGTTTTGCCACCATTGTTCTGGTGGTATAATTTGGTTTTGTAAAGTGAACTATTCTGGCCCTCTGGTAATTATTATGTGCCCCGTTTTGACCATTTAGGTTTTTAAAATATTCCATTTTGTGACACAAATTTAATACATGTAATTAAAGTGATTCCGTCTAACCGTATTTTAGAACCGACCCGTTATCTCTTATAACCCAAAGTATTAAAACCCTTACTGGGCGAAGCCATATGCGTGGTATGCGTGTTCCCCTGCTTCGTCTCTGTCGCCGACAGCTCCAATTGGAGACCGTTTCCTCAACCAACCCCTGTAATTGGAGGTGAAGTATAGTCGACCATGAGTCTATTAAGGTATCGATTCCTTGCACTACCCTTCTTCAGTGTTTCGATACTTTAGGGTTTAATTATGCTTTTCATTAATAATAATGTGGTATATCTGTGTTAATATGAAACAAATTTAGTTTTATGAACTGTAATAGTTAACTGGTGTATTATCTTAAGGATTGGTGTTATAAACTTAATTTGTTGTTACTTGTGTGTTAATTGTTTAGGAGTTATAATATTAAACAATTGGGCTCTCAATTATAATGGTTCTTAATGCAGTAATTGTCATTCATTTATTGAGTTATTGATGTTGTCCTTTACTATTTAGCTTCTAATTTATGTTAATGTTAATCGTTTTATACACATCCTTTTGTTAATGATTAATGGAGGTATATTAATCGATTCATTGTGTCATCTATATATACCTTATATTATTTCTCTCCTCTATATATCAACTTACTCGAACGACTTACCTTTTAGAAATTAAGAACCATAACCAGGCTACGGACCCTCTAAGGATGTCCAAGGCTGTGGTGGGTGGTGTTATAGACACAGGTTTGAATGATGGTTTATGTTTTGACCAGCTGGAAGTAGGGTCCTTAATGTCTATTGTTGTTATGTTTTGTCGTTCATGGGATTGTGATAATGTGCATGGGCGTTATATCAGTACCGATTACATCTTCTCTCATAGGAATGTTAGTAGATTTCTAACTCTTTGTGTTGTTTATGTTTACTGTTTTAAGTGTTTGCTTATCTGCTGTAGATCGTCTTGACAAAAATGTTGTCTTTGATAGGGGGACTCTATTCATGCCAATGCTCGGAGCAAAATTGCTCATCATTTTGTTGATAAGCTGAAGGAAGGTTGTTTGTATTTGTTGAAGAATTTTACTGTTGTGAAGAATCGACCTGCGTACAGGATCCTAAAGGATAGCCAGTATATGATTGAGCTGCAGGGATCTACAGTGTTTAAAAAGGTTTATGTTGATCATGGAGGGTTTGAGCGTTATCCTTTTCAGATAGTTCAGTTTGAGGATTTGGAAGTTACTAATAACAAGTATTTTGTTGGTATGTTTCCAACTTATAACTTATTTTCTTAATTGTTTACTTATAATGCACCTAACTCCATGTTCTGTCACTGTTTTTACAAATTTAGTATTTTATTCTTTTGTATGTTTATGATGCAGCCATAGACATCAGATGTTTATGCGGTCTCCATGTGATTATTTTGGTTGATAATATGATCCTCATCTTTATAAATAATGATGATTATTACGTAAGATGTCACAATGTTTAAAGGAATTATTAAATCAGTTATTATTACAATTGGTATTATGATTGCTATCTTTATTTCTTATTACACCCCATGGTGAACGGGTGACTTAAAGTCATTGCTTTTATAATATTGGTGTTAGGATATGCATGTAATGTTTAAAACAACCCATGCTTAAGCATTTTCTGTTATATGTAAACGTGATTACTAGGCTTTGTACGTGTATAATGTTTCGTGTCGCAAGGCCTTAAGAAAATGCCATATTCGTATAGATGTCATTGGTTATTTTACTACAGCTGATAATGTATCCACCACGTCCACCGACAAACGAACGCTGGAATTCAACCTGCGCAATGACCGGTATAGCATGTACATTGGTTATGTATCTACTCTACACGCCATGTATGCAAATAATTAAATTACTTTTGCAGTGGTGGTCACGTGGCAGTGACTTTGTGGGGCAAGCTCGGTGAGTCTTTTATAGCACAGAAAGCAAAGAAAGCTGGTGTCTACACAGTTATACTAACTTCAATGACTGTGAAGCAGTATCTTGGTATTTTATTTAACCTTTACACCTATTTGTCCGTTATACATGTTCCCTGCATATATTTTTTAAATCTTCCAGGTTCACTTACCCTTTCGAGCTCTTCCTCAACTCTTATCATCGATAGCAACAATATACCATTGTTGGAGTCATTCAATGCTTCGCTGAGGTAGTCACGGAGAGCGTAACCTTATGCAGAAGTTTTCCTTTAGGTTAGCGATGTAGTCTGATGATATATTCACTCTGTAGTGGAATTGATCTACGAGTTGAGACACAGCCGGCTAGGGATGGCCCACAGGTTGTGACAACAATTGCTGAGCTCTTAAAGTCAGCTAGGCAGGACAAGAAGAAGGTTTGGATGCTTTTCTACATTTGAAGCAATTTCATACATCATTTTTATGCTACCATGTCCTCTTCACTTTCTGGAATCTGTTTGTAACAGGCAGTTATGTTTAGGAACAATGTTCAGGTCACCAATATCCGGACGAAGAACAACTGGTTTAATTTTACGTGTACCGGTGGCCGCTGTCGTAAGGGTGTGACCCGCAAGGACGGGAGTTTCTGGTGTGAGGCATGTGATAATGCCGTGTACTTTCCGCGGGCGAGGTAGGTTGTAGGGATTATCCGTTATATTTTTTATGCATGCTATTGTCCTGTACTTCATTACACTGCTAATGTTCACTCTTGGCCACATACACACACGTGGCTGTTTTCCTTTTGCTATGGTATTCTGGGTTTCGGTTTTTATAACAATGCTATATTAATGGGAATAATAGGTACAAGCTTATAGTTGATGTTAAGGACATGACTGACAATGTTGTGGTTGTCCTGTTTGACAAAGCGGGCGAGCAGCTGGTGAAGAAGACAGCAAAGTCCCTGCTGTATGAGCAGGAGCTGGTACGTCTTTCTTTTTTACTTTCGCTGTACAATGTTACGACTTACGTTGTTTTCTCTACTGAATTATGGTGATGGAATTCCAGTCTACAAACAGTGATGATATGGTGCTCCCTGAGGCACTCCGTTGTTTGATTTGAGGCACTTATATGTTTAAACTTAGATCCCATACATACTACCAGTATTTGGTGAGTATGAGAGCTTCAATTGCGCCTAGGTTTTATTACCGGGCACAACCTATTATGCGTCTTCTTCATCAGTGGATGATATTTTGGAGCCTGCGCCTGTGCCTGCTCTATCTTCACCAGTTAAAAAAGCTCCACAGTTTGGTGTTGTGACCCCAGACAAACATGCTGAAAAGTGCTCATCCAACCTGTGAGTGTTAGAACTATACTTTCAGTTCATGTACAGTTCCCACCCCTATTGATGTACCTTACGATGCATTGTACTGTAGTGGTTGTACCAGTACCGATAGTGAAGGTGTCCGTGATAAAGAAGGGCATGCATTGTCAATGGATGTCGAAGCTGATTCAGAGGTGGGTTTGGGAGTTAATGCTGCACTGGGAAAGAGGTTGAGAAAGTTATCTGGTGGTGAAACACAGGATCCAGTGAAAGGCACACCTCAGCTGATAATGTGAGGAGCAAATTTAGCTGATAATGTGAGGAGCAAATTTACTGTTCCAGCATAACCGTGTGTCACTCATGTTGACATGTACTTACTTTTCACATCTACTGCAGGGATCCCCTTTTTGAGCAATAGGACGATGTTGATGACAAGGTATGTGAAGAGGATTCGGGTGCCGGTACTATCGGTAAAAAAGGTATATGGCATGCAATGCTCTTTAATAATGGCCGTGTTTTGTAGCGTGTCTCCTAACATAGTCAATTTTAAAACGCTGTAGGCGTGCGTACATTGTTGATTTGGAGGATGAAGAGTGATTTGTTGGCTATCGGTCAGAGAATGCCTTGATTGTGGCAACCACCCCTTATGAGACATGTCTCTGGAGTTATCGTATCGATGTAATAGGAGTATTTGATTATCAACTATGACATTTTGAGCATATGTTTCCTTTCAGTCAGTTTTATAATATTTTTGTTTGGTTTTTAGTCTCTGCCTTTTGGTTACGCGCGTGTGAAAACACGTGTTCCAGGGGTTGCACCTTATATTTCAGTAAACCATATCATACGCCTTTATAATACTGATAGTCGTTGAAGCATTATATGGGATATATTTCAGTAAAGCGTATCATACATCTCTGTAACACTGATAGCAGAACCAACTATAAGAAAAGCCCAACAACATTAATTGAATTTAAAGAAACAGTATTGTATTCACTGGTCCAAATCGAAAACAAAATTTTGTGCCACAAAAGCTAAATTCAGGATAGTATAAGCAATAGTATAAGCTGATTTCACTTTACTAACAACTATATAGACATAACATTGCTTAATATATGGAATAGCGGACAATTATGAAACCAAGGAATTCGGATGTGTCGACATAATGATTCAGAGACATATAAGGGCACGTGCTAGGATGTGTACATCGTAACTATCAACGTATGCATATAACTGAACACAACATCAGATAGTTAACGATTCTAAGACTGATAGTGGACTGGTGAGTACTAAACATCTACGGTAGAAACTATGTTTAATGAGAATGAATTTATGTAAGGATCAATTTAAACCCTCACGCGATATGTTTACTAGTGAAACCGTGCGGAATCCGGTTATCGCTAGTTGATTCAAGAAACAGTAAAAAGGTAATAATCGAAAAGTAAAATAAACTAGAATAAGACAAACCGATTAGAAGAACACGATTGTATTGATCACTGTGACTGCTTACACCTTAATCGAAATTCTTGGAGAATTTCGATGATCACCAGAAAACACCAAAAGAACAAGCAACCCTAAAACTACAAAAGATGAGACTATATATAGGTGAGATTGACTTGGTAAACAAGTCAATCTCCTTAGAGAATTTCGAAATCCCCAAGCCCACCTAAACCAATCGGACCCAAACCCACTTTAAACCTACACAAGTTAGCCCAATTACATTTATATTCTAGCCCACAAATATTAAACAAACCCAAAATCATCTAATGCAAAAGCCTCATTTTCTAGGTCTGTACAATCTTCCCCTAGGCTTTAGCATTAGACTATCTTTACATCCGAAACTTCTTTGACATATTTACTGTTGCTGGATCATACCATAGTTCGTTGGCCACAATCTCAGCTACTGCCCGAGTGTAACACTTTGCATATTCTTCAGTGTCTTGATTACACTCAATCTGATGCTTTGCTAAAATCATAATGTCCTTCTTGTGGAATCTCATCAGATCATGAACTTCCATGACATCAATAGTCTTAGACTTGCAGAGAATCTTGGCTTCACCAGAGTAATCACTATAAGCCCAGGTCTGGAAATCATGCAGGCAGTCTTCAGGATGTCTCATAGGAAGAGGTATTGTCTTTGTCTTGTCTGTAGGTGGATACAAGACATTTGTGAACTTCTTGAGCTTTTCACCCTCCGTCCCTGGGATACTTTTCTTCCCATCCCATTTGAAGACACTTCTGTACTTCTTCACATACGATTTCTTATGAGGAAACTCCTCAAACCTCTTAAACTTGCTCCTCACTGCCTTTTTCAGTTTCTTATAGAAGTACTTGGCTTGATCATTGTTTGACGGATTTGAAAACGGAGCCTGATAAAGCATTGTCAGATCCACATTCGTCCAGGAGTAAAACTGTGTCCAGCTCTTGTAGTACTCCAAAGGATACTGACCCTTTCTTCTTACCACAAACATGTTCTTCTCTCCATCAAACATCCATGTTTTAACAGGTGTGGTAATACCTTGCTTATCATGATAATGTTCACCCAACTGAATTAGATACCTTTCAAGCGGATAGGCAAATGTCTGTGACTCCCAACCTCCATCAAAGTCAGAAGCTGGAACCGTCATATAATCTCTATCCCTGGTATCTTTGTCTTCACTTGAGGCTTCAGGCAAAACGGGTTAAGTTTCTTCAGGAATATCAGCTTCAAAATCAAATACTGGTGATTGTGAGGAATCACCTGCACCTGAACCTCCTTCACCTTTATCTCCTTGCCCAATGCTTGATCTCACTGATTTATCTGAACTAAGCTGCCTGATCAGCTTATGAAGTTCTCTAAATTGCCTGTAAAATTCTCTGTTTATCTTCTTCTGATTCTCCAATTCAGTATTATGAACCTTCTGAATATCAATTAAATCACCAATGATTTCACATTGTGTTGCATTTTGGGCTTTCAAATCTTCTATCTCTGCTCTGAGTTCCTTCTCCAATCTGAACTCCGGGGTTTCTACTGCTTTCCCCTTATCTTGGGCTGTGGGTTGAGAAGAAGACTGACCAGCACTTGAACTTGTGACTGGTGGCACATGAGAATCCAGCCTTCTTCTCCTTGGGTCACTAGGGCCTTCTCTGTGGTGTGGTGTAGCAGTCGACACAGTCTCAGTCATATCAGTCATATCATCAGTAACAGAAGCACCGAGGGGAGGATCCTCTGTGGCTTTCCGTTTTCTAATCAATGGAGTCTCAGTTGTCTCTGTCTCTTCTTCCTCAATGTCAATATCATCCAGATAAGTATCATAGTTAATAGACTCATCACCTTCAAAATTAAGTGCTCCTATCCTCACATCATTCAAATCAAACTCTTCCCAATCAGAGTCATCAGGTAGATCAACAACTTTCTTCTGAGGAGGAGGCATATAGTGTTCTTCTTCTACTGATGCATTTCTGTTAACTGGAATCTCCTCTCTCACTATCTCTGCAAACTCTCCAAACTTTTCACCGAACGACACCTTATCTGACAACTTCTTCTTCGGATTTATCATCGGAAACACTTCAATACCCATTGGCTTAGTATCATGCGTGTCATTGGTCTTCCTCAGGTTTGGGTATCTTGAATCCAGAACAGACTGGATAAACCTAGGAACAGCAGCAAACTTCTTGTCTCTAGACACGACCGCTTTCACATCTTCAAAAATCATCCTTGACCAGTTGAACCGAACACCTCTGATTAGTGACACCATTGCATGGGTGTGCACCTGGTTCAGCTGATCTGTAGAGCTCTTCTTGGCAATGACACATTTTTGTAAGTAATGTGCCAGCATTCTCCAGTACGGTGGAATGAGAGCTTTCATTGTGGGAGGAGATATTGTGAGGTATCCCATTTCCTTCAAACATTGGGACACCATCTCCTTGTCCAGCATAGTGGAATCAGCAGCAACATCTTTGAGTCGGAGTGCCTGTCTGAAATTCTCTTCAGTTAATATCACCTCGGTATTTTGAATCTTAGCAGTTATCTGCTTTCCATCTTCAGACACCTCTGCCGTCTTCCAAAACTCTTGCTGCATCCGTTTGCAAATAACCGGATTTGTCGTGAGTGCAAAGTGTAAACAGCACTTCTTCAAACCAGCTATCATCGACAGATACTTCTCTCTGTATTCTGCAGGAGGATCCAGCAAATAGGCCACCTGATTATGATCTTTGACAAACTCCAAATCCCTGCACTCACAAACACAGATAAACATCCAAAACACACAAAAATTCATTAGTTTTAGGGATTTCTCGAAAAACGGACAGCATAACGGCTTAAAATTGAGTGAAAAACCATTGAAAAATATCATCAGGTACCTTTCCGATCGAAAAACAGGGTTTTCGATCGGAAAACATCCGTCCGATCGGAAAGCATCCTTTGGTTACCGAGAACTCTGGTCGAAACGTGCATGTCATCGATCGAGAAGTCCAGGCTCTGATCGGAAAGCCTAGATTCTCGATCGAAAAGTCAAATTTCCGATGACGATCGATCGAGAAGCACAACCTACTGATCGAAAAGTATATATCCCGATCGAGAAGTCCAAGCTCCGATCGAAAAGTCTAACTCTCGATCGGAAAGCCTGGTTTCTCGATCGAGAAGCCCACTCATCGGTGAATCAGCGATCGAGAAGTGTCAGGGCTGATCGAAAAGCACGAGGGGCTGATCGAAAAGTCCCTGCACCGATCGAAAAGCCTCTTTGCTTCTTCGTTTTAACCTGCAACTTACTCAAACATTCAATCCTTGTGTGTTTTAACACTCAACATAACTCCCATACACCTGCAATCAAAGATATTCACCCTCCCAAACCAATTTTCACAAGAAAATAAAGAACATACTCGAGTCGATCCTTTGGAGGTCGGGCAACACGCTTCAAACGGGGCGCCATTACTCAAATTGACACCAGAAAAGGGCTCAGAAGGTGATTCCGACCGAGGAACGGGTGTCGGATTGTGGTGGCGGTGGCAGATGCGACGGATCTCGGAGATACAGTGGTGGCGGGGCTGTGGTGAAAGGGGGTGCTGTGGAAGTCGAATGGTGACGGGAATGGTGATGGTGGAGTCGCAGGAGGTTGGTGGTGGCTGTGGTGGTGCTCGATGGTGGTCGGAGCAGGAGGTGGTGAAGGTGATTGGCGGTGGTGAAGGTGGGATTAGGGTTTGGGAGTGAGAAAGATGGAGAAGGGGAGAGTGAGCGGTCGCCGGCCCCCCTCCCCCTTTTTCTTTTGTTTCAAAATTTTAAAAAAAAACTTACCACTTCACCCCCTCAACTTTTACAATGAACACGCATCACCCAAAACTTTCTCAATCTCATTTTCACTTAAACAAAGTTATAAAAAGTTTAAAATTAACAACCAAC
>JBCNJP010000025.1:6256156-6482111 GCA_039602395.1 Deinandra increscens subsp. villosa | reverse complement strand
CTTCTTTCCGCTTGAATTGCCAGTTCCGCTTGAAGTGAGAATTCCGCTTCAACTTCAACTTCAGCCGGAACATAGTAAAATTGACATTAAACCGGAAATCTTCCATGCGCAATATTCCTTACAGGAATTGTTGCTACCAGCCCATCAGCTTCAAAATCTGAAAAGGTGATGGAACTTCAGGCTGAAATTGTCAACCTTCAGAGTCAGAATGACCATCTAAACTGTTCATTGCAAGTGGCAAATCAAAAGATTAATGATCAGTCACAAGTCATTGCTGAACAAGCTGCTGAAATTCAAAGACTCAAGGATTTGTTAGCCAAATCAAGTGAAGGCAAACAATTAAGTGACAAACCAGATGATGATACCGGTGATAAAGAGAATGAGCTGCCAGAAAACCAACCTGAATCTGATCAAAGAAGTGAAAGAGGGAATTCTCAAGACCCCATATCTTCTACTACCATTCCTGCTGGTAAAGACTCTACTAGTGTTCAAGACACCTCAAGCCCATTGCATGACAGCAATTTTGAAATCGATGATGACACTCTCATAGAAGGAGATGATCTTAATTTCTCTGATGATGAAGATTCTTTTGTCAACAGCCTCCTTCATGATGAACCTGTTGATGAGACTCTGGACTCGATCAAAAGGCTTTCACCTGCGCTTGAAAACCTATAACTTCCAAGGTTAGCACAGGCATCCAAGGTTCTTGCTATTGAGGGTTCAACAAGTGCTGAGTCTGAAGCTGTACATGACATGTCTCTTCAACTTTCGATCATTCCCACCGTTCATGCTGATATCTCTACCTCCTCTGCCATGGTTCCAGTGACCGAAGGTGTCCGTCATATATACATCGACCCAGCCTTCTTGGACTCTGAGATGTCTAGGGAATATTATGCCGAGAATCTATACTCAAGAAGAAACTCATGCGGTATTCTCATTGAGACACTTGAGGATGGTAATGAAGCAGCTTATGAAGAACATCCCTACTTTGTAGACTTTGGAGACGAAAGTGACATGAATGAGCTAGGTCAGAGAATGAACGTGCTCATGAACGAAGCCAATCCTCTGAACTACATCGACTTGGATACGATTGATAGTGAGGATGATGAACAAGAGAAAGCTCCTTGTCCTACTCCAATCCAAGTAAATATGGAAGTAGACGATGAGTATGTGAGTGTGCCTCTTTCGACCATCATGCCTACAGCAGAAACTCTTCCCTTGGACATCAACCTATATGTTCCATGTCCTATTCCAACTGATGCTGAAATCATCAATCTTGAGACAAGTGCTGGTCAAGAAACTAAAAGTCAAACTGATCCTGGTATTTCTGCTGAGCAAGATCTCCGAAATTAGATCTTTGAAGCCTCTTTCATACACTTCTCCTCTGACTCTGATAAGGAGGAAGTTGATCCCAAGGAATCGGCTGCTCCAGAACCTGCTGTCACAGAGCAACCCGGTCCTTCTGATAAGGATAAGGGAAAAAGAATATTGACTCCTGAAGAGATTGCAGAGGAACATCTGAAAAGGGAAGCTGAGAAAGAGAGGTCTCGTCGAGCGCTTATTGAAGAAACACACAGTCAACAAAACCGATTGCTTGAGGAGAAGGCCGAAGCACTTAAAAGATATGAATTAGGCCATCCTCTTGCTGTTATTTATGGAAAGGGCTCGAGTACTTTACCGGATCGTTCTGCGTCAACAAGAAAAGATGAACCAAGGATCCGCATAGTCACAAATTTGGAGGGCACCGATGTAGATGAGGAAGACACCTCTAAAATAGCTCACATGTTTAGATCTCTAATGAGAGACAACTTATCCTTAGAATATCTGATGAGTCTTACAGACATTGAGTTGACCAAGCTGTATACTGATGTGGAGAGGCTGAATTCACACCTTCCGCAAAATCAAAATGTTGAAGCTGAAACTGATCCCTTGGTAGATATCTTCGCTGACACCACCAAAACCGTTGAATTCCTTCCTATCCGAGATCATCTTTTAGATCTTATTCTTGACATAGGCAACACATATCTTCCTCCACCTGAGAACTCGTCTGATGAAGCTCCTGATTTTTCCCTTGAGCATGACCTTGATTCTGTCCTTCTCTTCTTGGTTGAGGACATTCCCTTGCAAAATGACCAAGTTGGTGACAGTTATAACACTTCACCTTGCTTTTTTCAAGGCCTATGTGAGCACCTTTTGCTCCCTTGTAGGTTCTACCGGTTCTTTTATAGAACCTTTGAGCTCTGACAGAAACCATAGCAAGTTGTGTCATAATGTCCATTTCTTCCAAGTCATCGGCACCTATGCACTCAAGATCTTCGGGTATGAAGCCTTGGTATGAGTCAGTTGCTACATGAGCATTGTGAGAGTTTTCAAACATTTTTGAAAAACTTTCTTGACACCTAGGTGTCTCAGGGAAACTGACAATAGCTGACTGATATGATGATGAGTTTGAAGACCTTTGACTGTTAAAATCGGTAGTTACTAGTGCAGATGAAAACAGCTGAGTTGACTCAGAACATGAGTTTTGTTTAAGATCTAGTTCCATTTCATAGGCACTGAGTATGCCATGAAGTTCACTACGTCTCATCTTTTTCAAGTTTTTGCATTCCCTGATGCTTACAGTGTAAACTGTCCACACAGAAGGCAGGGAATGTAAAAACTTTTTGTTAACATCTACCTGGTCTAGTTTTACATCTACTTTTTGAAGTTCATCAAGTAAAGAAACAAATCTTAAGTACTGGTTTATCATTGTTTCACCAGATTTGAAAGTAAAGTTTTCATACTTCTGTTTTAAGACATCTTTCTTGTTTTCTTTAACTTCACTGGTTCCTTCATACATTTCACTTAAGGCATTCCACAGGTCAAATGCAGTTTTATATCCTTTGAACCCACTTAAAATGGAATTAGGAAGTGCAGCCTGTAGAGTCCAATATGCCTTATGGTCAAATTCAAGAGCAGTATAGTCAGATTTAACATATTTATCAAGTGGTTTCGGTATTTTGACTTCTGCATCATCAGCAGATGAAACCATGGGTGAGTAGGGACCTTCAGTGAAAGATTTCCAAATACGACGGTCCAGAATCCTAACAAAACCTTCCATCCTGAGTTTCCAGGTACCAAAGTCATCAGGAGTGAACATTGGTGGTTTGTTGGAGGAACCATTTGGGCAACTTAAACTGAAATCACTCATTTTGAAAAGTTTTAGAAAGATAAAACAGCAAAGCTTGTAAAGTAAGCAAGTAAAGTATCAACCTTGAAGCACATAGAGTCTTCAAGGTAAGAGCCAAAGCTCTGATACCACTTGTAGGATCGTTAAAAGTTAGAGTTAAACTTGAACAAAGCCCTTTACTTGCAAATATAACCCTGCGGAATTAAAGTTATATTTCGCTTTACTTAAGCAATATAGAGTTCTTGTGTATAATGTAAAAGCTTGATTTGAAAAAGTATAGTAACAACAAAGTATCAAATACTCAGCACTATTTGCATTAACTCAAAGCTACACTATTACAAGTTGTTCAAGAAATTATAACAACAAAGATGACAACTGTGTGTAAACTAAGAGCTAGCAATGCTATATATAGTGCTGATGAGATCAATGACAGCCATTGATCTCATGCGATCTAATCTAGACCGTAAACTAAAAACTCAAATACAAACTACCAAAAGAATAAACATCGGCAATTGGAATATCTTGCGTGTTAGCAGCAACATACTACTTTAGGAGAGCGGTTTGAATCAGATGTAGAAGCATACGAGAAGCTTTTGCAGGATTGGACTTGCTGAAAAGACATCTCAGGAAATGTCCGGTTGAACTCATTATCTGGTGGATAATCGAGTTCACTCGGAATATTCGCTAAAAGACAAAACTTCTTCTTTCCGCTTGAATTGCCAGTTCCGCTTGAAGTGAGAATTCCGCTTCAACTTCAACTTCAGCCGGAACATAGTAAAATTGACATTCAACCGGAAATCTTCCATGCGCAATATTCCTTACAGGAATTGTTGCTACCAGCCCATCAGCTTCAAAATCTGAAAAGGTGATGGAACTTCAGGCTGAAATTGTCAACCTTCAGAGTCAGAATGACCATCTAAACTGTTCATTGCAAGTGGCAAATCAAAAGATTAATGATCAGTCACAAGTCATTGCTGAACAAGCTGCTGAAATTCAAAGACTCAAGGATTTGTTAGCCAAATCAAGTGAAGGCAAACAATTAAGTGACAAACCAGATGATGATACCGGTGATAAAGAGAATGAGCTGCCAGAAAACCAACCTGAATCTGATCAAAGAAGTGAAAGAGGGAATTCTCAAGACCCCATATCTTCTACTACCATTCCTGCTGGTAAAGACTCTACTAGTGTTCAAGACACCTCAAGCCCATTGCATGACAGCAATTTTGAAATCGATGATGACACTCTCATAGAAGGAGATGATCTTAATTTCTCTGATGATGAAGATTCTTTTGTCAACAGCCTCCTTCATGATGAACCTGTTGATGAGACTCTGGACTCGATCAAAAGGCTTTCACCTGCGCTTGAAAACCTAAAACTTCCAAGGTTAGCACAGGCATCCAAGGTTCTTGCTATTGAGGGTTCAACAAGTGCTGAGTCTGAAGCTGTACATGACATGTCTCTTCAACTTTCGATCATTCCCACCGTTCATGCTGATATCTCTACCTCCTCTGCCATGGTTCCCGTGACCGAAGGTGTCCGTCATATATACATCGACCCAGCCTTCTTGGACTCTGAGATGTCTAGGGAATATTATGCCGAGAATCTATACTCAAGAAGAAACTCATGCGGTACTCTCATTGAGACACTTGAGGATGGTAATGAAGCAGCTTATGAAGAACATCCCTACTTTGTAGACTTTGGAGACGAAAGTGACATGAATGAGCTAGGTCAGAGAATGAACGTGCTCATGAACGAAGCCAATCCTCTGAACTACATCGACTTGGATACGATTGATAGTGAGGATGATGAACAAGAGAAAGCTCCTTGTCCTACTCCAATCCAAGTAAATATGGAAGTAGACGATGAGTATGTGAGTGTGCCTCTTTCGACCATCATGCCTACAGCAGAAACTCTTCCCTTGGACATCAACCTATATGTTCCATGTCCTATTCCAACTGATGCTGAAATCATCAATCTTGAGACAAGTGCTGGTCAAGAAACTAAAAGTCAAACTGATCCTGGTATTTCTGCTGAGCAAGATCTCCGAAATTAGATCTTTGAAGCCTCTTTCATACACTTCTCCTCTGACTCTGATAAGGAGGAAGTTGATCCCAAGGAATCGGCTGCTCCAGAACCTGCTGTCACAGAGCAACCCGGTCCTTCTGATAAGGATAAGGGAAAAAGAATATTGACTCCTGAAGAGATTGCAGAGGAACATCTGAAAAGGGAAGCTGAGAAAGAGAGGTCTCGTCGAGCGCTTATTGAAGAAACACACAGTGAACAAAACCGATTGCTTGAGGAGAAGGCCGAAGCACTTAAAAGATATGAATTAGGCCATCCTCTTGCTGTTATTTATGGAAAGGGCTCGAGTACTTTACCGGATCGTTCTGCGTCAACAAGAAAAGATGAACCAAGGATCCGCATAGTCACAAATTTGGAGGGCACCGATGTAGATGAGGAAGACACCTCTAAAATAGCTCACATGTTTAGATCTCTAATGAGAGACAACTTATCCTTAGAATATCTGATGAGTTTTACAGACATTGAGTTGACCAAGCTGTATACTGATGTGGAGAGGCTGAATTCACACCTTCCGCGAAATCAAAATGTTGAAGCTGAAACTGATCCCTTGGTAGATATCTTCGCTGACACCACCAAAACCGTTGAATTCCTTCCTGATCCGAGATCATCTTTTAGATCTTATTCTTGACATAGGCAACACATATCTTCCTCCACCTGAGAACTCCGCAACTATTGTAGATTCTAGAATATTGATGAGAAGGCTTACAACAGAAAGAAACTTAAAGGTCTACGAGAGTTTGTGGAAGAGTATCGAAAGACAGAACGTCTGGCAAAGCTTGAACAGATCAGACTCAGAGAGAAAGAACGGGTTGATGTACTCAAGAGGAAAGACAATCCTCCCATCTATGATCAATGGGAAAAGATGGCACCAAACCTAAAGGCTATGCAACAATTTGCTGCCAAAAATCTATGGAAGATGCCAAGCAACCCAAAGGTCAATCATAGGATGGAAGTATGATAAGGCTTTTGATGCATTCCTGGTAAAAAGGCGGAACGGATTATGTTCAAATCTTCGAAGATTTCAAAGCTCTTCTCAGCTTGTTCTCTTGGGAGCTCAAACAGCTGAAGTACCTGGATTTGGTAAATCACTCTAACCATCAAAAGGGTATACGAGCTACTGTTTTAATCAAATCTACTTATGAGGACAATAAGTTCAATCAAAATCCTGAAGAAGAGAGAAAAGCTCAGATAGCTAAAGAGAAAAGACGTCTCCGTGCCCCTCATCGCGGTATGTTCAAAGATATTGGGAAGGAGGTGAAGACAAAGACTATCCTGGGGAATCAGAAACATGCTCCAATAATCAGCTGGTACTACTATGGAAAGACACATGAATTAGGGATTGAAAGAGTCGGTGCTGAGTCTATCAGAATCTTTGCAGCGATAGAACTCAGACTGCTCTCTAGATCCTATTTGAAGCTGATGTACTATGAGAAGATGCGGATCATCCCTGTTCAACTGAGACCCTATGAATGCTATGACGCCAACTACTTTTTAATGTTCTTAAATTGGTGGTGTACAAGGCTTACAGGTATGGGTAAACTCACACTTGACGCAAAACTCCTAAGAACAGCAAACTGTTGGTTGATAGAAGAGCATGGATCGAGTGTCATCCTAGATAAGGCAAGAAGATTGGTCGAGCTGAACAACCTTATTGACCTGAAAAAACTTGTCTGGCAAGATCTCTGGAGGCTATACGATATGGGAATTAAAGTATTATCGGACAAAGACAAAGAGGCGGCTAGAGAGAACTGGAGATTCCTGCTCAAGCTGCTCGGTCAAGTTGCTTAAATTCAAAGGTTTGCATTGCCAACAAGGGTGGAAATTGTTGGAACCTATTTTATTGGCAACACAAACTATTCACCGTTGAGTATTGCTGGTGAAGACCTTTTTGATGTCCTATCTAGATTTGATACTTTATTTTGTAATTGACTTTGAATTTGTACTTAGAAACATTTTGATTATGAATCTAGCGTACTTGATTTTCTTCTTAGCGGACTTCTGATTAATTGAACTTATCGGACTTTTTTAACACTTAGCGTATTTATTCAATTTTTGTCTTAGTGTACTTAATTTGTTCCTAGCGTCCTTGTTTACATAACAGACTTGTTCCTAATCTTAGCGAACTTGTTTTGCTCTTAGCGAACTTGTTAGCGGACTTGTCTATGTTTAGCGAACTTGTTAGCGGACATGTCTATACTTAGCGGACTTGTTAGCGAGCTTGTTAATGCTTAGCGGACTTGTTAGCGAACTTGTTTATTCTTAGCGAACTTGTATACTGCTTAGCGAGCTTGTCTGTGCTGATGGAATATTTTACTGAATTCCAGGTAATAACTGTGTGTGTCAAACATTCTTTTTGTCCTATGCTCTCTTTTAGTATATATATAGTTGAGAAAAACCCTATTGAGGGACGACACTCCTGGATTATTCTTCAAGAGAGCATTTGTGTGTGTGTTCTTGGTGTTAGTGTGTGTTCTTGAGCTTTAGGAATCATCAATGGGTGAGCATTGATGCAGATTCATCTAGAATCGACCATCACACATGATTTCCGCACATGTGTGATGAATCATATGAGAACATGTTGCTCAAATATGGTCCTGACACTTTCCACTACGTTTAACTTCTCTTACTTCCTAGTATCAAACTATGTCTATCATATCTATGTAGTCAGCAGTGGTCAGATCAGTGCTTTAAATCAGATATGTGACATAGTAGGCAAATTCCTGAGGAAAAGAGTGTAGAATTTTCCTGATGATATCTCCAGAATCAGGTCGAATCTTCTTTGTTGTCATTTCAGTGATGATTTTGCAGAAGTTGTTGACATGAGTTTCAAACGACTCTCCAGCTCTGTGAGCAAAAGTGTTGAAAGTCAACTTTAGTTTTTTAAGCCTTCTCTCCTTGGTAGCCGGATTGCCTTCATACTTTTTCTCTAGACCAACCCAAATCTCGTGAGCTGAGGAGGCCCACGGAACTGATGTAGCAGATCATCATTGATTGCCATCTTTATGCAACACAGTGCACGCTTGTTAATCTTCAATTGAGCACATTCAGCCGGTGTTAGCTTATCCAAAGGTTTTGGAATCATCTTCTTTGGGATAGGTGGGTCAGCAACGGTAGCAGTAACTGTGGTAGGTTCTTCCACTTCAAACACAGCAGGACCAGCCACAATAGAGGTCAACAGATCATAATCAAGAAACTCCAGGAATGATAAGAACTTTTCCTTCGAATCATCAAGGTCACTCGCACCCATAAGTTTTGGAGGGTGGTTGTTAGTTTGAATGACGGGTGCATACTGATTCCTTTCACCCATTTCGAGAATGAGAGATACAAGTACTTAGCAAAAATTGCTAATGGGTTGGATGGGTCGAAGGCTTAGTTGAGAATGCTTGAACACTTGTATATTGCTTGAATTCACACAAATCCTACAATCACAAACATTCAAAAATATAATTAGTGAGATTTAACCAAAAATATAAAAAAAAATCAATTTTCCAGACTTAGCCAAATTTTGAACAGCTTGTTCTTGAGCAATATCAAACTTCAAAAATCAAAGTTACCAAAATCAGTGTTTAAGGACATCAATTGTCTAGAAATTCATGTAGGATCATTTGATTCAACTGACACGAACTCTAAAAATCACTCTAAATGACCTAATTTGATGGAATAGTGAACTTTTCACAAGAACACCAAAAATCAAGAAAAACGCCTCTAAAATCCTAAAAACTTGATGTTTTTAAATGAAATCAGTGGCAATCATCAATTTGGACATAGAATGACTTAAAACGATTTTGAAAAAAATTGCTCAAGAACATGTTACTAAAATACGTAACACTGTTCTTCACTAAATCCTTAAATTGACCCACAAAGCTGAGTTTTAACAGAAATCTAAGCATAGAAATGTGTTCCTTGAGTGATTTTTACCATGAATCAACTCTAGAAACAAACAAAACATCCATGATTGATAACTCAAAATGAGAATTTCTTCATTTTTGAGGAAAACTCAAAAACTTGAAGAACAAGGCTCTGATACCAATTGTCAGTATCAAATTTGAGTAAAAGTATCTCAGTTGATTCATCACACAAGTGTGAAAATCATGTGTGATGATCAATCATGGCTGAGTTTACTTCATTGCTATCTCATTTGATGATTTCTAAAGCTCAAGAACACAAGGAGAACACACATACAGCTCTCCAAGGTGGTTAGTATGACTGATGTTATTTAGGGTTTCATCATTATGGGTATTTATACCACCTGGGAGCACTGAACACAAGGAAAATCACGAAAATCAGCAAAATCTTCTATATGTCAAAAGCTAGTTGTTTAGCTATAGAGCTGATCGTTCAACTCGTTAAAGCTGGTCATCCAACACACATCAGATGCTGGTCATTTAAGGTTAAGCTGGTCGTTAGGAACACTTGTCTGATCGTCCAGGGTGAAGATTTGAAAAATTACTTCGGGTTTATCGGTTATTCATTGAAAATGTATGACAGAGCGATTCTTCAGCAATTGAACATATTTGAAAGCATCAGTCATGGGGGAATATGTTGGAACAAAAATATGTGTGACTGACGCCATCAAATCTGTTTACCGAAGCATTCGACTGAAGAATCTATCGTGAAATGATTCAGAGATGCGGGTTCTGATGATCGAGGCTTGCGAGATTGGACCAAAGACCGTTTTCTGGAAAAGTCAACCGTGCGGGTCAACGATCAACGTAAAATTCAATGGAAGATCGGTTCGAGCGAGTCAAGCTTCATATTAATTAAATTAACTTTAATTTAATTAATATTTATGTTATTTGATTTTATCTGTATTTAGCTCATTGTATTTGTGTTTGCTAGTTAGTGGGCTAGTGTGCACATGGGCTCTCCTATATATAGGGTGATATGCTCCATTTGTTTATGATGATCTTTTGAGTGTGTGAGCTACACTTCTATAGAGAGAGTCTCTCATCTTGGGTTTGAGCTCAACCCAAGATGACCATGGAAGATTCATGAGGGTTATGATGATTGTTGTGATTTCTTGCTGATTGTAATCATTTGGTTCAATGAAATCATTCGACTTGATCATCATATTTATTGTTTCATCCTAGATCCTCATCATCTCGTCTCCACATCTGATCTTCATTCTTGCTCACGATCGAGATTCTTGATGTGAAATCGGTCCTTACAATTAACGCCCATGTCCTGATTGGTAGGTCCAATCCCGACTCCCGTCATTTCTGTCAATAGGGTACATACAGCTATAAACACCATTCGGTAATCCTAGACAAAATACTATGAGTGGGTAATCAGTTAGTTTCGGAATTCAAGGTTCACGGTAATAATAATTTTCAGTATCTTAAGAAATTATCAAATAGGTGATACAACTGATATCAAACTTTATTGTCAATCACAGTTCTGCTTTTACTTAAACTTGCGAACTCACCAACTTTATGTTGACCATTTTAGTATATGAATTATCGGGTACTTGATTAGCCGCTTTCTTGTATGGAACATCTCTTTTGTGCATTATCATTAGGTTCTATCATATCTATCTGGAGTATGGTCACACTAGACTTTTGGAGATTTCACTACATAACACCTAACGGTGTCATGTCTTTTAATCTTTTAATACTTGTTTTGTAAACTACGAAACAAATGAAACATATTATTATTATTATTATTTTTTGCTGCTAAATCTGAAATGAGATGTTTTCCGACTCCTTAAAATGGGTCTAGTTGTTTAACCATCCAAGTATCGTTTCGTGTAACCTTGACTATGATTTCATCTCGTTTACGCCCGACACAGAAATTACAGGGTGTGACAAACAAAAGCTCATTTTTGTTGTAATTTATTTTAAGAAAAATAACGTATGTAAGATTTACAAAGGTTTTAAAAATGGTAAACTAGATAAAAAGTCAACAAAAATGATTAAATCTAAAATATCCTTCATCATTCTTTTTCTCCATCAATTAATTTAGAGCCATAGATCTTCATTTAATTGATTATTTAGGCTGTGTTTGGCGCGCCATAAGCTAGCTTATAAAATAGCTTTTTGGCGTGTACCAAACGGAGTTTTTTTTATAAAAGCTAGCTTTCTAAAAAAATCTCGTTTGGTAACGTCAAAAAGCCAGCTTATAAGCTAGCTTTTGAAAAGCTAGTTGGAGTAGCGTTTCAACTAGCTTTTATAATATTTCCAGTTTTACCCTTCCCTAACTTATAAAAAACACCTTTATTTACATTTATGACATGTACTTTTATGTCATTTAATACTTTCAGCTAGTTTATCAGCTAGTTTTTACCAAACGTTATTTTTTAACAGCTAGCTTATCAACAAGCTTATAGTTTATCAGCTAGCAGCTAGCTTATCAGCTAGTAACTAGCTTATCTGCTAGCAGCTAGCTTATCAGCTAACAGCTAGCTTTTCAGCTAGTGTGCCAAACATAGCCTTAAGGGCTGAGATGACTTCTTAACTTTTTTAGCTTAATATAACTTTTTTAAATATCCTCTCTATAGTTCTTATGACTTAAAGCATAGGGTTTGAAAAATGAAATAAAAGTAAACCTTACACATATCTAACGAGATAAAATGACAACTCCAAGAGAGACTCTTCAAACATGATAAACTCCATAATGAAAGATAATTAAAGATGAGATTGAAATGCCAACCTAAAAGGCTCACAGTCACATGGGCATACTAAAGAAAAGTATATGCATGCTTAATCTATAATTAATTAACACTAATTATGATGAGATTAGTTGATGTTTGTCAACCAATGGACAAAGATAGGGTCCACCATGTTCTACAATTTTATATTTGTGAAAGAGTCTCCAACATTGTTCTTGCTAGCTACCTCTAAAAGAACCCGTCAATCACGCGTGCACATTTGGTTCCTTTCTTCAAACACACTCCATCATGTACTAGAAAATTACACACATCTGTGATGTGATTATTTATGATCCTATATTAGTCCAACAAACTTAAGTTTCTTTTCTTTTCTGAACGATTTTATTTTTTGTTACTTATAATATATTATGAGACTTGAATTAATCTTTAGAGGAGAAACACGAGATACTATCAGTGGCGGATTGACAGGAGGGTCCGGAGGGCCCGTTGACCCTCTGGTTGACTTATCTTCTTAACAAGGAGATCTATCATCCAGTTGATTTTTATACTTTGACCCTCTAGAATTTTAACAAAAGCATAGTTGTAGCGAGTTTTAGCAAGTGTAAATGATTTTTATACTTTGACCCTCTATAACGCCCCCCATAATGCCCACCCCCACTACGCAGGAGCGTTATGGGGCGTTATGAGCAAAAAACCGGAGAAGGGCGTTAGCCTTATAACGCGCAAAAGGGGAAGAATGTGGGGCGTTATGGGGGCTTTATCCACTACACCATAAAGCCCCATAAAGCCCCTTGTCCAGTCATCGTCCACATGGCGGATAACGTCCCATTTGAGGCCTTATCCACTACACTTAGCCTAAGGGTTTGTGTAAAAGTTATAGAGCCGACGCTGAGAACTATGAGGAAGAAGATGGGTAAATAAAGTAATGGGCATTTTTGTAATTACACATTCTCAATAAAAAAAACTTATTACTTGCTATAAAAAGAAAAAGCCATGCCAATATGTCACGTGGACTCTCAAATTAATTAATAATGATAATTAAGTAATTATTTAATTTGACTACCGTTTCACTTTTATTCATGTTTAATTATTCATGTTTAATTTGAAATTTTGTTCAATTCAATTTAATATAAATCCATGTCTTTTTTTTATTCTATTACTTTTTGGTCATTTAACTCATTTTACATTGCTAAACAAAGTCACTTAATTAACAAGTTTTTTCTTTTTAAAAACTTTATGTTTTTTCTCCCAAAGTTTTATCAATAAATTTTCACATATTAAAATCACTTTACATTTTAAATTAAATTGGAAAAAAAATTTAGAACAAATTGTGTCTTGATATTTTCTTTTAGTGTACTATTCTTACATGATTTGTTTAACTTATGGAGCTCGAGTTCGTTTCAAATTTTATTTTAAAAGTCAACTTGTAATTTGTAAATATTTTTCTAAACTCGAGCTCGGTTAGAGTTCAACTTGTTCATTACTAATATAATACTTACATGTTGAGATTTAAAAATAGAGCTCGAAACGTGTCAAACTCGAGCTCCCGTGTAGGACCGTTGATTACTCAGAATAATAATCAAAACAAGAACTCTTTACTTGAAGATTACAACCATGCGGAATAAAGTTGTATCATACTTGTTTTTACTTAAGCTTTGTTTTACTTATACTTGTAGTTTGATTGTATTGATTGCATAAACTAGTGAACACAAGATAATAAATTTCTCGGTACTATTTGCATTAACTCAAGTTCAAACTGTTACAAGTGTAAGCACTGAAACGGGATGTTTGTGAATGAACTAGCTAACAACTATAAATAGTACTAAGGAGACCAACTACAGCCGTTGATCTCATACGGGCTAATCTAACCGTACATGAAAGTCAAACAATAAACTTACTAAAAGAACATTAGCAAACATACAAAAGAGGAAATGTGCAAAATGCATTTATCTATAAGTAGGAGACGGCTAGGATGTGACTTTGGAAGAATAGAAGCAGTTGCAGGTCTGAATTCTGCAAAAGTAATCTTTCAGTACTTTTCCGGTTGAACTCTTTATACTGTTGGATAAAAGAGTTCACCCGGAAATGTTCTTCCGGTTGATCTTCCGGTTGACAAATCTTCCGCTTGAGCGTTCTTCCGCTTGAACATGTCTTCAACCGAAAAACTTCATCTTGAACCGGTTGACTCAGAAATTCATTTCCTTACAATCTCCCCCTAAGATGATGCTGCCAAAATTTATCCTTTGTATGTTGTTCTTCAAAAATTGACTATCTCCAAGAGCTTCACTCTTCTCGAGATTGCGGTCTTTCAAATTGAACTCTTGTTTTGTTCAATTGTCTCATGATCCTCCTGGTTTGAAAATTGAAGGTTGAAAGAAGAGGTCTTTTTGCAATGGACTTCTTTCTTCCAGGTGAAGCACCAGTGGCAGGATCAGCAGATGATTTATTAGCTTCAATTGGGACCTTTTCTTTTCCTTTATCTGCTTGAGACGATGCTTGAACAGAACTGGTTGCGGCTAACTCAGTGGGTTCAGAAGGCTTTGTTGGTGATTTGGTGGGTGGTTTCATGGCTTGTGGCTGTGGAGTTGAAGAGGTGGAGTTTTTAGGTGGAGATGAAGGTTGATTATACTTCCGAATAGATGGACAGGGTTTGGGCTTGGCAGGGGTGATATCAGTCCAGTTATCTATCCTAAATTTTGGATGAATGTATTTAGGCTTGGTAGATCTGGATCCTCTGGGCCTTGGGTTCATTCCCCTGGGTCTATGTGAGTAAAATCTGGAAGATGGAATGGGAACATGGGAGGCTGGATGCTTGAGTCTTTCCAATAAGTTGGAAGGGAGAGACTCAGCAAGTAGGTCAGAAGCATCAAAAGGTTCAGGTTTAATGTATGTAGATGAGGGGTTACCTGTGACTGTCTCAGATGGCAAAGGCATTTGGAGACTTGGAATCACAGCAAACTCTGCTCCTTTCACTTGTTTGAGCAGCTCATCTACAATTTTGCAAGTATCTTTTGCCTTCATCTTCTCTACTTCAGCAGCAGGCTTGAGACATCTGATGATAGCACATCTCTTGATCCTTTCCAAAAGCTCCAGGTTGTCTAAACTTTTGTTCAAGACAGTTGGCATTTTGGAAGCTATGTTGATCAGTCTGTTTTTCTCCTGTTCACTTAATTTGACAAGGTCATAGACCTGCATTCTCCATTCAATCGATCTCTTCCTTGCTTCATCTATCAATCCTTCAACCACAAAGTCATTTGATAGAAGATCCAGGTCTGCCAAAAATTGTTTGTATTGCAAATTTGATTTGGCTTCCTCTGATCTTATCCTGGCTTGATTATCTTCCCAGTCATGGATGAATTCTTCTTCATTCAGGTCATCCATAGTTTCTTGTTCTTCTGACTGGTCAGAATCAACCATAGTATCTAATACTCTTGGTTGAGGAGTTATGCAATCTTCACTCTCCTTCAGTCTGATCATCCTCCTAGGTTTGGTTTGTTTCTTTCTTTTGAAGCTCAAAGGAGGCTCTGAATCGGAGGTGGAGTGCAGTTGGATCAATGTTTCAGCAATCTCAGCTTCTGTTGAGTTTTCCGGTTGAGTCTCTTCCGGTTGAACTTTTTCCGGTTGAGTCTCTTCCGGTTGAGCATCAGCCGGAGATTTTGTACTTAGTTCTTTCAGTACAGTGTTGATATCCTCTCCTTCTTTTTCACCTTCAACTTCTTCAGTCTGAGTGACTGAAGCATCATCATCCACATCTTCATGAACCACATCAACAACTGGTTCAGAGACAACGTTAGTTGTGACCTCATCCACTTTAGATTTGGCAAATGCCTCCTCTTGTGGGATAATCACATTAGTCAAGAAGTGCTTGACCTGCAGAATGCTCTCTGGCTGAGCACCTGCAACTAACATTGTTGCTTCAATCATTCCCAACAGGCTTGGATCCTGTGGAAATACCTTCATAAGTGAGCTCATCTTCACCTTGGTTAACCCATCAGCAACTGAAAAGGGATCAACTTTAGCCAATTTGAAGGCTGTATGCCTTACTTCTTCAGGTAAAGGCACTGTTTGATCAAGTTCTTCTTCTTCAGTTGTGGTTGCAGCAGCAGCAGTAATAGGTGTTGGAGAATTAGTTTTCTCCCCCTTTTTGGCAGCATCAGCTTCTACAGCCTGACCTCCAAAAGGAAATGGGTTCAAAGAACTAACCTCAGCAGTATGCTGTGCAACCGGTTGAAACTTTGGTGCAGGGGAAGTTTCCGGTTGAGCAGTTGAGGCTTCAACAGGAGCTTCTTGAGCTTGAGCAGCAGCAGGAGTGTTTATTACAAGGCTGGCAACAGTCGAATTGAGACTGGTTACCTGAGCCTGTAGTGATTTGTACAATGCCGTCAATTCTGTAAGTGTTAAACTATCCTCAACTGGAGTTTTACCAGTATCATAGGAAAAAGATGGACCATCAACCCTATGTTGATCAAGTCCACCACCCTGGTTTTCTTGGCGCCTGGGATTCCCCGTAACTACAGTTTTCCCTTTAGGATCCACTAGGGGATCTTCCGGTTGAACTATAGTATGGGTTGCCATGGATTGGGTCTTATGAATGTTACTACCATCATCAAAGTTCAATGAGAAACTTTGAGTGGCAGCAGCCCTTTCCACATGAATCTCATCTAAACTCCTGAGATTCACCTCCTGGGGTGAATGTGGGTTAGATGTAGCAGTGTGAGTGTCACTCAGAATGTTCCAATGTAATGTGGTGTGTGGGTTAATAACACCATCATCTGTGACATCTCTTTCTACATCATCATTCACAGGTGAGAAGTGTGAAGTGTAGGGTGAGAAAGTGGATGGGGATTTTACTCAAAGGATTGAATTTGCACATTGCAGCCATGTGCCCTTTCTCACCACAGAAAACACATTCAAACATTTTTCTTTGGTAAGTGTTTGTGTTTTTGGTTGATTCTTCATTTGTGACCTGGTGATAAGTTAGCTTACCCATTTTCTCAGTTTCACTGGGTTTTGGCTGCTTAGGTAGTTTACCTCCAACTTTTGAGTCTTTGGGCTCATAAATAGTTGGTGGTGGAAAAGCAACTTTTGGTATTAAAAACTTTGATTGGTCAACAGATGCTGATGTTCTAGCATCTTTGACTTCACGGTTTGATAATGATTCAACAGATTTTGTTTCAGAAGAAGAAGATGTGGTGCTATCAACAGTTAGACTCACATTACACTCCTTCTGAAGTGCTTGGATTGGAGCAATAACAGGTGAGTATTCCTTGGGTGGTTCAACATTGTTGTACCCAATACCTGTCTTCCCATGCATTACCCCATTCCAAAGTTTCTCAGCTTTCTTGTTAGCTGTTTGGAATTTGTCACAGGTGAACAAGGCATCTTTTAACTTAATTTCAAGAACATCATTTTCTGCTTTTGCATCTTTTGTTTCTTGTCTTGAAATAGTTAGTTTGTTCAACAGATCCTCCAATTGTGTTTCCAAAATAGAGTTAGTTAGCTTTAAAGCATCAAATTCTTTGTTTAAATTTTCAATTTTGGTGATGTATGCATTTTCAGTTTTCTTAAAGCAATTCTTTAACTCATTCAAATTAGAAACTTCATCAATTAGATCAGTGTTATGTTTCCTGTATTTTGACACTTTTTCTATGCATGCAGGGCTGCATAGATTTTCCAAAACTTTTTCAGGAATCTCATTTACCTGTTCAGTTGAATCTTCTTTGGCCATCAAAGCATGGTTGATTGGCTCAAACTCAGTGACAAAGTCATCCCACTCAAAGCATTCAGTCTGGTTAGCTACAGCTGCCACCACATTTTGATTTCCAAGTGGTTTTGGTTGTGTTGGCTGTTGGTTGCTGTTGCTGTTGTTATGTTGACTGCTGTTGTTGTTGCTTCCATGATTTGATCTTTGTTGGACATTGTTGTTGTTATTCTGTCCATCTCTCCTTGGCTGCTTGCACTCCCTGGCAAAATGACCAAGTTGGTGACAATTATAACATTTAGCTTTAGATTTATCCAACCCAATTGATGATCCCTTTGACCCTTTATAAATTCTTCCAGTTCTTTTATAAAATCTTTGGGCCCTTACAGAAACCATAGTTAATTGAGTTAAAATGT
This sequence comes from Deinandra increscens subsp. villosa, assembly GCA_039602395.1. Classification (NCBI taxonomy): domain Eukaryota; kingdom Viridiplantae; phylum Streptophyta; class Magnoliopsida; order Asterales; family Asteraceae; genus Deinandra; species Deinandra increscens. The sequence continues at coordinate 6,464,136 of JBCNJP010000025.1, read as the reverse complement.
CCATTTCTTCTAGATCATCTGCCCCTATACATTCCAAGTCTTCACGTGTGAATCCTTGAGATGAGTCAGTTGCCACATAGGCAGAGTGCGAGTTGTCAAACAGTGTTGAAGAACTCTCTGAGCATCTAGGTAACTCATTGAAACTGACTGAGGGTGAGTGATATTGAGAAGAATTTGAAATCTTTTGAAAATCAGTTGTAACCAAAGCAGTGGTTTGCAACTGTGGTGATGCTTCAGGAAAGTTGTTTTGCTTAAGATTAAGCTCCATTTCATAAGCACTAAGGACTCCATGGAGTTCACTTAGTTTAAGCTTTTTGAGGTCCTTGCACTCCCTAATGCTTACTGTATAGACAGTCAACATTGGAGGTAAGGATCTCAAGAACTTCCTGTTGGCATCAGCCTGTTCTGTTGTTACTTCTACCTTTTGCAATTCATCAAGAAGTGAAACAAATCTAAGATACTGGTTGGTTATAGATTCACCAGTTTTGTAAGTGAAATTTTCATATCTTTGTTTCAAAACATCCTTTTTGTTTTCCTTAACCTCACTAGACCCTTCATACATCTCACTGAGAGCATTCCACAAGCCATGTGCTGTCTTATATCCCTTGAACCCTACCAATATAGAGTTGGGTAATGCAGCCTGGAGTGTCCAGTAGGCCTTGTGATCATATTCAAGCTCAGTATAATCAGCTTCAACATATCTGTCTAGTGGTTTTGGTATGTACACTTCGGCATCATCAGCAGATTGAACAGTTGGACTGTAAGGACCTACAGTCAACCTGTTCCAAATGCGTCTGTCTAGGCTTCTAACAAAACCTTCCATCCTGAGTTTCCAAGTATCAAAGTCATCAGGAGTGAAAATTGGTGGTTTGTTAGAGCTACCATTTAGTGAACCAAGAGTTAAGTCAGTCATTGTGAAAAACAGTTTGTAAAACAGAAAAGCTTATAAAAACTCAAGTGAGCAAGTAAAGTATCAACTTTGAAGCACTGGAAGTCTTTAAAGTGGAGAGCCAACGCTCTGATACCACTTGTAGGACCGTTGATTACTCAGAGTAATAATCAAAACAAGAACTCTTTACTTGAAGATTACAACCATGCGGAATAAAGTTGTATCATACTTGTTTTTACTTAAGCTTTGTTTTACTTATACTTGTAGTTTGATTGTATTGATTGCATAAACTAGTGAACACAATATAATAAATTTCTCGGTACTATTTGCATTAACTCAAGTTCAAACTGTTACAAGTGTAAGCACTGAAACGGGGTGTTTGTGAATGAACTAGCTAACAACTATAAATAGTACTAAGGAGATCAACTACAGCCGTTGATCTCATACGGGCTAATCTAACCGTACATGAAAGTCAAACAATAAACTTACTAAAAGAACATTAGCAAACATACAAAAGAGGAAATGTGCAAAATGAATTTATCTATAAGTAGGAGACGGCTAGGATGTGACTTTGGAAGAATAGAAGCAGTTGCAGGTCTGAATTCTGCAAAAGTAATCTTTCAGTACTTTTCCGGTTGAACTCTTTATACTGTTGGATAAAAGAGTTCACCCGGAAATGTTCTTCCGGTTGATCTTCCGGTTGACAAATCTTCCGCTTGAGCGTTCTTCCGCTTGAACATGTCTTCAACCGGAAAACTTCATCTTGAACCGGTTGACTCAGAAATTCATTTCCTTACATCCCGTAAGTTAAACAAGTCACATTCTTACATGATTTGTTTAACTTATGGAGCTCGAGTTCGTTTCAAATTTTATTTTAAAAGTCAACTTGTAATTTGTAAATATTTTTCTAAACTCGAGCTCGGTTAGAGTTCAACTTGTTCAATACTAATATAATACTTACATGTTGAGATTTAAAAATAGAGCTCGAAACGTGTCAAACTCGAGGTCCCGTAAGTTAAACAAGTCACATTCCGTACACAAGTTCTATTTTTTCACACATTCATTCAAAAATAACGAGTGAAGGGATGTTTTTTGAAAGTTATTTTGTTGAGGGACTTTTGTGAAGAAAAATATATAGTATGTTGGTATTTTATAATATTTCTACCTTATATTATATTGCCCTCCGGTTAGAAATGCCTGGTTCTGCCATTGGATACTATTAGACTAGAATCCCTTTGATGGCCAACAACCTTTCTACCCGTGGACAAAACAATGAACCTTATTGGTAAACCGAAAAATTCGGAACGAGTATTTAATACAATTTGTATGGGTTCAGATACAAGTATATACAATAGCGTGATATATATTGACATGAAATTACACCATACACATTGCCTACATCGAAATATGAATATACTAATAAATATTGTAATATCAAAAAATATAATAACTAGGATATGGAGCTTCTAAAGTCGTTAAATACTTGCAACAAGAATGCGACCCCGCATGTCATGGCGGATATTTTCGGTAGCAAGATATTTCTACAACTGATATTTTCTTTTGTATATATAGATTTCACTACCCGAGCATTGAGACGAGAATAAAGCTGGTATACAAAACAATTGTATTGCTAAATCACAACGTAAAGATACGCAAATACAAAAAATCACAAAAACATGACGGTGTCAAACTACAACGAATGAAACCTAAAAAAAATAGAGAAAAGAATACAATGTAAAGAAAACACAAATAGAAAAATACCATTCAATGACATTAAACTAAACTAATAGGGAAAACTAAACAAGATACACGTAAACACGACTTTGTGAAACTATAATGAAAGAAACCTTAAAAAAAAGAATATGGCCTGTCATGTGGCACCCAACCAAATGATCACATAGCAGCGCCCGATTGATCCATTGTGAACAGTACATCTTACTCACGCCAATATATATGGTCTCCATGAAACTAACGGTTGGAAATATTGGACTCAAATAATTATTATAATTGTTTAATTCATTTTTGTCATCTATATGAAAGATTTACAACGAACTACACGATGTTCAAAACAGAACCAAGATGAATGAGATATCGATGTTTTGAGTTGTGTTGTGGGTTAAGCTTAAATAGTGTAGCTAAGCTTATCTCGCATTGAAAAACACATAAACCTTGAACTGATTTATAAGAAGGTGTATTTTTGGAATTGTATTATCATATAACCTAGACATACCTAGTGAGTGCCCCCAACGTATACCCCCAACTAGCACACGCACGTGCGCCTAGCGTGGGCGTTGGGCGATTATGGCGCTTTGATAGCGCACTTTGCAGTTCGCATGCTCCCATCGCCGAGAGTCGCTTTAGTATTTTTGGGTTGATCAGGACCAGTTCCGTCGGACTTGGGTCTCGTGTGGTTCTTCTAGAATATTTGTTCAAGACAAGTTCTTCCGGACTAGTGTTTCGCGTGGTTCTTCCAGACTGATTCTACCGGAAGAACTTTACCTTTAAATTCTTGGTCAGTTACAGTTTGACTGATTAGTTTCGAATGACTTAACTGAGTTATTGAATCCATTGACTGATCAGTTACGAAGTGCTCCCCATCCCTATAAATAGAGGCATTCGAGTTTGGTTTACACACACCAAAGAACACAACAAAAACAAGCTTCTGGTGCAGAATACTTTTAGCATTCTCACAGCTTCGTGCTATCATCTCAGGTAGAGTTCTGGGTGCTAGGTTGACTCCGGTATTACAAACTGCTTCAGCTGCTGTACCCATGGAGAAAGACTGGTTCATCAGGTTTGCCCGAAATCTGTTTTAAGCGACCTCTATTAAACAGCAAACGTCAGCCTTTCTTCAAGTTCCGTCTAGTATTTTCTCTAATTGTAATATGTTTCCTGTAATTCCATTTTCGGTATTGTAATTCGTATTTTTAATTTATGTTTTTAATTTTCTATAAATGGTGTTCCTACAATCTTCAAACATACTTTTGCTTCTACATTGTTCTAACAATCGAATTATAAAACACATTACATTTTTAGGTTCTAAAATCTCGCAAAAACACTCAAAATTTTCAAAAAACGACACTTTTTGACTCAAAAAATCTAAAAATAGCGACCACAGATCAGTAGAGTGAACCAGAAAGCTCTCATACCACTTAAAAGTGAGTGATCGTTGGATTGTCTACTCAATCTAGCTATTTCGGATACCAATGAATAATTAAATGATTGTTTATTGATCACAAGTAACCAATTACAATAAGAAACTCACAGACAACAATCATAAAGAAACACCTTAGAAAACACACACTTAAGGTCAGACACTCTCTCAACTACTCGTCCTCAATTACAAAGCAACTAGTCTATATATACTACGGTTTTCCGAACTCACATGAACCGGTGGTTCGTGTGACCCGAACTTACCCGAACTGTGAGTTCAGCGGAAACTAGTTCGTGTCAGTTCGGACCAATTCATGTAGCATCAAGCTTATAGATTCGTCTTGACTAGATACTTCACACGACGACCAGACCATGCATCAACAATTTGGTTTTCTGTGAAAGTTATTGTTACCTTTTAGGTCAAGTTGGGCACAATAGTTATAACATTTTGAACGCATAATCTCATTTCGTTCAAGCTTTTGTGTAAGCTTTTTTGGAACATCCAGTATATTCCAGAACCGTCCGTTGACTGGGTGAAGATGACGACGTTCAATGTATTTCAGTTTGAAGATATTCTAAATAGTTAAAGTCCGCGAAACATGAAGATTCCAAGGATTTACGGGTTCTCTGAGGTTTAAGATAAAGACTTGACAAAACTGAAGAAATATGATTAAGTGTAGAAGAAGATCATTAAGAAGGATTCTAAACGATCTTGTCGAAATTGCTCTTAATGACATTGTTTTAGTTTTAACGATCGAGTTCAACTTCTTCTTAACGGTCATGTTTGGTCTTAACGATCTTGTTGAGGTTAACGATGTTTTTATCTTTAACGTCGTTGTTTACCTTAACGATGTTGTTGGAATACCTTTAACGATGTTGTTTAAGATTACTCTTAACAATCTTGTTGCAAGGTTATGATTAACGAAATTTTTGGGAGTACTCTTAATGATCAAGATGGTGTATACGATCTTGTTCCAGTTCAGTGTTCGGGCCAAATTTTCAAGTCAACGTCAAGTCTACTTCAACAACGCTCAAGATGACACGCAATTCGAGATTTAGCCGAGCCGACTCTGCGGGTCATTTACCTCAATGAAGCTTATTTGATTTAACTTTGTTTCATTCTTTGTTGTTGCTATAAATAGAACAGTTAGGTTACTTTTGAGAATGTATGTGAGGTAGCGTAAGTGTGTGTTTTTCAACGTGTAAATCTCCATTTCCCCTCAACACTTGTAATTATTGTGATCTTGAAAAGCAATAAACATTGAGAATTATATTTCTTCATATTCTTGATTTGATTCACGTGGTTGATCTCATACTTGTGAGATTCTTGGGTCTAAGAGGACCTGATAATTGATATCAGAGCATTCGGTATAAACATAGCTAATCTTTTTTCTTGAGGATATATAACTCAATTTGGTAAAGAAATTGAAGATTGAAGGGTGATTCTAAAGTGGAAACATCATTTGGAATCCAAATCCATCATTAGTTTTATCATCAAAACATCAGATTTGAAGATTTTGCCCAGATTCAAGGTCTGGACGTGAAGAACACTCAAGAACATCAAGTCACTGTTCCATCAAATTAGGGATGATCCATTGGCAAGTAGAGACCAATTTTCATTGATAAATATGACCACGAGGACCTGGAATACAATGTATCTCCAAGACCTTATGCAAATTCAAATCCTAGGAGAATGTCTGCTCCTAGAGAAAGAAAATGGGCACCCGAGGTAAGTTTAACCTCGGACGCCCTAAGTTACTATCCAGAGGTAAAAGTTACCTCGGGAGACCAAAATTACTCCGGAAAGTATTTTACACCTAATTCAAGGAAATTTAAACCTGGAGTCTATTTTGAGAAAGAAGAAGATGTTTTCTGTTAGAACACAATGTAAATGTAATAGAAAACAGTGAAGTATTAGAAGAAAATATAAGATATATTCTTAAAAGAGAAAGGATATGAAAATTTGTACGATCTACAGATTTCTGTATTCGTACAGAACTACTACGGAATTTTCGAAGTAGTTCTGTAGAAACCAGATTCTACAAAAAATCCTCATTTTTGTAGAAGGCTTCGAATGGGAAGCACTACTAGTCTTAAAAAAGAGTCCTGAATGAGTTCTGGACTATCGGAAGATAAAGTTATCAATAAGAACAAATCTACCTTTGTGTGAAAAACAAGTTAAGATAAATACCAACTCGGTATTAAATATGAAAGTCGTTGAAGACAGTTGAAAAGAGATAAATTGAATATCCTCAATTTATCTCTATATACTCTGACACACTTCAAATTCAACCGTCCTCAACCACATTATTCTCTTGTTGTGCTTATTGTCTTTCTTTCTTTGGTGAAGTCCGCTTTCTATTTAGAAACCTGCTACTACTTCCTATAAATAGCAAGCAGACTTCACCAAAGAAGAAAGACAACAAGCACACAATTCACAAGCTTTTAAAAGCAATTACAACCTACTCCCATAGAAAAGTTCTTTCTTTTGATATATTGTTATACTATAAACTCATGTAAACCATTATTTACATTTAAGATATACAGAAAAACCCTTTTTATGAATTGTTGTCTTCCAATTTGATTTACTTTCCACAACTTGTTTATCATGTTTAAATTAAATTATGCCAATATTGTTAAAGAGTCCCTCACGGGACCTAACATTTTCAATGAACAAAATCAATATATGATTCAAAGGAATAAGTAAAAATTTCATGATCAACCTTCAAAATCTGAAACAAAATATTTTGAATTATCAAAGGTCAGAAAACAAAGGGAATATAAGAAAAGATAATCTGCTGAAAGATTAAAACTAATCAATTTCCTCAGATCAAAGTGCTTTTCATATTCCAAAAGTGAGTCAAAATCTTCCAAAAAAATGATCAGTAAAAGGTTGAATCATCAAATCCAAATGAAGTAACTCAGACACTTGTACTAAAAAAAGTATAAGTATAATGATGCCATGGGTGACCCAAGACCACAGAGGCTTGGGTCTCCCTAAGAAAATAACTTATTTATATCATATGTGTAGGATACATCCAATAAATATCAGGATAGCATCTGGGTTGTAGATAGTGGATGTTCTTGCCACATGACAGGAACTAAAAACCTACTAAACAACACAAAAAGAGTTAATGGTGGACCAGTTTCTCTTGGAAGCACTGAGGGACATTATCTGGACAAGGGACAATAAGCAATGGAAATATTATCTTTGATAAAGTGAATTTTGTTGATGTACTAAACTTTAATATTCTAAGTGTCTCACAAATGCATGACAAGAAATTGAATGTTTTGTTTAATGAGTCCGATGCTATAATCCTTAAGCCTGGTGTTAAAATTCCTGATAATATGATTTTAATCAAAGCACCAAGAAAGTATGGTCTATACATTATAGATATGGCACATACTACATCTAAGGATGGTATCACGTACCTAATATCCAAGGCCTCAGTAGATGAATCAGATCTTTGGTACAGAAGGCTAGGCCCTGTAAACTTTAATACCATGAATAAGTTTGTAAAATTTGGGTTAAATAAAGGCTTACCAAAAAAAATATTTCCATGGTTGAGCAATGTGGTCCTTGCCTAAAGGGTAAGCAACATAAATCTCATAAGCCCAAAGTTGAAAACTCAATTTCAAGCCCTTTAGAACTATTACATATGGATCTTTTCGGACCCACTAGGGTAATGAGTTTGGGAAAGAAATATTATTTTGTAAAAACTGATGATTTTTCAAGATATACATGGGTTTTCTTCCTTGCAAAAAAAGATGAAACTCCTGAGCTTTTGAAAACCTTAATTACTCAACTTTGATAGTTTGTGAGCATCGGATCGTCTACTCGATCTAGCTATTTTGGAATAGAAACGTAATTAAAATGATTGTTTTATTGATCTAGACGAACAATAAGAACCACTGAAACATAGAGAAACACTACTGAGAACACAAACTTAAGCTCAGACTCTACCCGCTCAGTTACAAATTACAAAGCACAAACTCCTATTTATACTCGACTGGCCGAACCTCAGCCGAACTGCCAGTTCGTCTGATTCGAAATGCCAGTTCGGATCCAGTTCGTTTGGCAGCTTGAACTTTGTCTTGATCTTCACATCGTCTTGTCTTGATACTTCACACGACGCACAAATTATGTATCAAACCCCCCCCCCCCCTCGTCGTGTGCAGTATCTTTAACAACATAACAAAAGTGTATCTTCAATCAAATTCCCCTTCAAGTCTAGAATCCGTTCAAAAAATCTTCAAACAAACTCTCCCTTAACTTGATAGCAACTTGATCTTGAATACTTGACGATGAATAGTGTGTTTCTCTCTTTATCAGCAGCTTCAGAAGACTTGAATTTGTGATATTTCTTTCACTTAGCAACCTGCTCAAAATTTAAGTAATCTCGGTGCAAAACGTCTCTTCGAGACTCCAAAATATGATTTTGAAAATAGAATTTGTATCACATGTTGATCAGATCGAAAATAAAGCATAAAAAAAATCTTTTTGGCTTTTAAAAAGTTTATATCAAAACAAACCTAAAATCTTTTTGATTTTGTTAAACATATGCTAAAACACGCCGAAAATCTTTTTGAACTTCTCTGAAATGAAACGAAATTGCAATACAGAATCAAACTCTATTTTTTGTATGAGAAAGATCACTATTAGGGATCATATTGATCACGACGCACTGAACTACACTTTAATTTCAACTAATTGAAGTACATAATTCATGCTGATTGCCGGTATAATTTGTCCATCTTAAACTCGGACATAATCATACTCAAAACATCTGGATATGTTTAAGTATTGATTAAATTTGCTTTGACCAGTGTATCCCACACTATCAGACATATTCAGACATTTTTCTTTTCTTGTGTGATTATACTTGTGATTATCACATAGCATAATGTTTTTCATGATATCGTCAACTGTGTTCCATGCAAAAAAGAAATAAGAACGTTAAATCGTCTACCTTAAGGTCGATCTTTGGATACGCAGATAAGGCTTCGGATTTAACATAATAAGAAAGATAAAACAAGTTGAAATTGTAAAATTCGACAACGATCTGGTCAGTCTTGAGGACACGCAGAGAAAGTCCGATGAATTATTTGAAACACCAAAGAAAATAAAGCTGAACCTCAAACGAACAACAATCAGGTCGATTTTTCGATACGCAAAGAAAGTCCGATCGTTTGAGAAAATAAACAAAATCAAACAATTTTAAATCATTACAAAATGAACACATGTATACACAGTGACTTCTCATTTTGTTTGTCACACTTATTTTTCTCTTTTTGTCATGAAATAAGCTTCAAGATGTCATCCACATGGTCAAGCATTAGTATTTAGTGTATATCACATCTGAATACTTTCTAATTTGTCGAGTCTACCAAGCATATCAAACAATGATCTTATGGATTTGTCATCTATTCTATCCATGAGTCAGATACGTAAGCCAATGTACCATCATTTCCCAATGATCAATTTCTCAAAATTTTATATATTTGGCATGTATTCACCTTCACTATATATTTTGCATGTATTCATCTTCTGCCCATAACATGCATTTACTCAATTACTCTCCCTTACATGCAATTTTCCCCCTTAAAATGAAAAACTCTGTTTTTGGATTTTGCATTTTATAAAAGCAAGACACTATTTTTGACTTTTTCAATTTGCTTCCCCTAAACGACAAAACGAAATGTAAAGAAAGAAAATTAATCAACCAACACGGATACCTTGCAGATTAAAGTTTCAGAAAAATATAGCATGAAATTTAAGTTAAGCAGAATACTCCTCAATTAGTAGTTTTGCAACCACCGATTGGTCTTCTAGAAGTACCTGCACACTGGTCAAATTTTTCAGTTCATAAATGACCCAAATCGAATTGCTTCTGGTCGACCAGTATCCTTGTTTTATTTAGAAACCACCTTAGGTTTTCATTGTTGTTGTTGTTTTGTTAATTAAGTTTTTTATGAATCAGTCATAGGTGACTGAAATGAACAACCCACATTTTGAACTTTTTGAAAAGTTGGAACAAAACGTTTTTGTTTTCAAAAGAAAGTAGGTTGTAATTCATCAAAAACTCTGCCATGTTCATCGAGAAACACAGGTTTGGCAAATTTACCAAAAACAGGAATCTTTTTTTTTTTATTAAAATAGTAGGAAAAGTACAATCGCGTGCCATATGTCCTATTTGACGACAATTGTAGCACAAACGACTACCTTTATCCCATCGTTTATATACCTGCACAGCTTCACAAACATTTTTACCTTCAAAAAGATCATACAATGTATCATATACCTGATGGAGATGATCATGAACCCATTTGGAAGTAGGGCTATTTGAAGTAGAACCTTGAGAAGAAAAAGTAGTAGCTTTCACAAACACTTCAGATTATTTTGTGCATCAACACAATGAAGTGGAAATTCTTTATCTGAAATTATTTGTTCCGAACCCTTGAGTTTATAAAACCTTTCTGGTTGAACTTTCTAAGCCTTAAAAACTTCTTTATTTACTTGTTTCAATTTCAGTTTCTTCAGATTTTGTGGTTTTGAAGCTTGTACCTCCCCAGTTTTATCATTCTCTGCCTAAAAACCCAATCCAACATTCTTTCCAGAAATCTTTTCCTCAGAATGTGATGACTTATGCCCATTCTTCTCCAAACGAGAAAATTTAGCTTTGACTTCTTGCACATTCTTTTATTCATAGAAAATCTTCTCATCAAACTCAGGTTGAGACCGAATCTTCTCACTAGAAGTAGCTGTTTTCTCATTTTCTGTTGACGTCAAACAGACACAAACTTTGGAACTTGAGGAACTTCAGAATTCTTCTCAATCTTTTTACACTTCTTGTTATGCTTTTTCTTCTTCTCAACCTTCTCTTCTTCTGAATTCGACGATGATGAAAACCTCGAGTAGTCACACTCTTCAACCTTTTCTTTCACATCTTTAACAACTTCTTTGATACTAGCTAGAGGTGATGCTATTTTGTCAAACATCTTTTCAAAATTTCCATCGTTGGCTAAGAAACTTGTGAAAGATTGTGAATTAGTAACATTGTTTAATAGCCGATGTGCATGAATCACTTGAATTTTTAAATCTGCAATCTTCTGTTGTGCTTCAGCCAATTCCTTCTCGGTAGTTATCAACCTCTTAGCGACTTTGTGAGTTTCAAATTTTTGCAATCAAATGTTATCTAATTCAGCAAACAATTTTTTCTTCCATTTATCTTCGTTTCATTTCTGAATTTCTAGATTTGCAGCTTGCACTTTATTCACACTCAATAACTCTCGCTTTTCATCCAATAACTTCCCCATATCAATCTGATAAGCTTCAAGTTTAGCAGCTTACTCTTCAGAATTCTTTGTCAGCAGGTCAAGCTTGATTTTTGATTTTTCAAACAGATTTTGAAACTCATTAGCAACATATTCTGCTTCACCCTTCCATTTCTAAACCTCTTTAACTAACTCATTCTTATCATCAACCAACTTTGCCATCTTTTTTTCACAATTCTTTTCATTCGTTTTTGATATTTTGAAATCTTTCTTTACCAGTTGAAGAACTTTGGTAATCATTTTATCCTCCTTTTCCAATGAAACATTTTCTTTCAATAACCTTTCATTTTCCTTTGACAAACTTTCAATCATAGTTTCAAATTTTTCATTTTCAGCAACTTCATACGAACTTGAATCAGAATAATACTCACCTTGCTCATGAGTAACAATCAATGCAGATGTATCAAACTGTTTACCCCAATCATAAGTACCATTATTCTGATCAGTTAAAGCTGTCTTATTTGAATTGCTTGAAGACGGCTGAGAACCATCTGTAGCTTTGGAAGTGTGAGATTGTTGACATTCTCTTGCAAAATGTCCAAGATTTGAACATTTGTAACATTTTATCTTGGATTTGTCAACTCACCAAAAGCTTGTCTTCCAGTTTTCTTGAAAAATTGTTGTGACCTCTAGGTCAGCATAGCAAATAGCCAAGCCATATCAATTTCATTTAATTGAACATCATCAATCTCATTCAGATAATCTTTTGTCAACTGAACCTTCCTAACATAATTAATAATCATTCTAAAAGACGATGAAATGGGAGCAGAAATCAATTTGGTACAATCATCAACTGATTTAACAGAGAAAGCATTCTGATTTGATGATTCTGGAATTGTAAAACTACAACCCCTTGATGAATTATCTGAACTTCCAAAAACAGTTCCAATGAAAGTAGTAGGTGGTGCAGAACAAAGACTTGGTTTTGCCTTAGCATTTATGCTTGCAGCATTCTCTCTATGATAGAATTCTGGATTTTACAATTTAGCAGTTGATTTCCTTGAATCCATCATTTCGATTTCTCGAGCATGAAGTTTACCAGTGAGTTCATGGAATGATAATGTAAAAAATTCTTTATCATGAGTGAGTAACAAGACATAATTTTCCCAATTTTCTGGTAATGCCTCCATAATCTTCTCTTTTAATTCTTCATCGGTTTTCTCAATCCCAACAACTTTCAATTCACTAATCAAATGTGAAAATCTTGAAACTAGAGCCGTAATGCTTTCATTTTCATAATGTTGAAAGTTCTCAAAGTCCTTATTCAACACCTTTTTCCGACTTTTCTTTTATTGATCGTTATCTTCACACCTTGCCGATAACACGTCCCATAATTGTTTCAATTTCTTGCAAGTACTGAATTGATGTAGTAATTCGATGGGTAATGCTATTGTAAGATATCCAAATGCTTTTTGTTCAAGTTCATAAAGTTTCCTCTCAACATTGTCAAAAGTATGAACTTCTTTGCAATCTCCTTGATCAGTTGGATGTGTGTAAAGCTTTTAAATTGGAATCCACAAATCGATATCATTTGTGCTAATATATGCAGAAAATCATTGTTTCCAATTTTGATAATCCTTCAACTTTAACAATTTGGGAACTTCCTGGCTTGTTCCGATTTCATTATCAAAGTTTAGCATTGTTTGCATCGCACTTTGCATAGCGGGCAAAAGCTTGAAAATCCGACATTTTGAAAAATTTCAAATCTGCTTGTCCGAACCAAACCTGAACTCAAAATCCTTTAGCCGAACTGGAAGTATAGCCAAACTCAGCCCGAACCAAAAAACTGTAGCCGAACTGAGATTTAACCGAACTGGAAAAGCTTACCCGAACTTGTCCGAACTAAAATGTATCTGAACCAGTGCCGAACCTAATCCGAACCGAACCTCTGAACCGAACCTAGAACGAACTTAGACGAACTGGAACTTCGGACGATATGAACACAAGCCGAACCGTGAGTTCAGATGACGGTTATTCCGATCAGGAAGATCTTCAGCCGAACTGAACCATTTTTACTCAAAAATTTCGATCTTGGATAGATTTGAACGAGATTTGCAGCAGTGAACCAGAAAAAGTGATGAGGAATGATTTAGGAACACATATTTCGCAAAATACTCAACTGAAACACTCAAAAACTCGTAAAAATACCTCAATTTTTTGAAACCCCACACTTTTTGTTTCAAAAACTCCAAAAATAGCAACCACAGATCAGTAGAATGAACCAGAAAGCTCTGATACCACTTGATAGTTTGTGAGCATCGGATCGTCTACTCGATCTAGCTATTTTGGAATAGAAACGTAATTAAAATGATTGTTTTATTGATCTAGACGAACAATAACAATAACTGAAACACAGAGAATCAACATAGAGAAACACTGCTGAGAACACACACTTAAGTTCAGACTCTACCCTCTAATAAAAAAATTACAAAACACAAACTCCTATTTAAACTCGACTGGCCGAACCTCTTGCGAAATGCCAGTTCGCCTAATCCGAACTGCCAGTTCGGATCCAGTTCATTTGGCAGCTTGAACTTTGTCTTGATCCTCACATCGTCTTGTCTTGATACTTCACACGACGCACAGATTATGTATCAACGAACTTGAAAATCAATCAAAGTTAAAAGTCAAAACAAATAGAAGTGACAATGGCATTGAGTTAGAAAACCATGTTTTAAACTCATTTTGTGAAGAAAAAGGAAATTATTAGACACTTCAGTGTAGCAAGAACTCTCAGCAAAATGGTGTTGCTGAGAGGAGAAACATAACTCTTATTGAAGCTGCAAGATCAATGTTGGCTGAATAAAAAACATGTTACTTTTTGGGCTAAAGAAGTAAACACCGCACGCTATGTTCAAAACATTATTTTCATTGTGAAAGGACAAAACAAGACACCTTATGAAATTTGGAGACAAAAAAACAAACATCTATTTTCTAAAATCATTTGGATGTCCTGTAACAATACTAATAACCAATGAGCTTCTGTCAAAATTTGTAGAAAAAGCTGATGATGGCTACTTTGTTGGATATTCTGGTGTGTCAAAGGCACACATAGTATACAACACTAGATCTTAAATTGTTGAAGAAACAATTAATGTCTTCTTTAATGAAAAATCAAAGAACATGTTTAGATCTGAGCCATCATGGTTATTTGATATTGAATCACTATGACAACTCGTATATTTCAGGTTATCTCTAATATTATATTTACGTGCAATTAACTGAGATTCTATATGCATTAGAATTAATTTATCCAAATTAGGTAAACTTATGTGCAAACATAGATAACATAGGTCCGACAACATTTACCTGTAGTGGAAATCAACTTAAAGTTCCGCGACTATTCATGATGGAACTTCAATAACAAGAATTTCATAAATATTGTTTCTATGGAATTTTAATATAAAATAGTCATTTTATATATTTTCAAAACTCTACGTTGTGACGAAATGTATTTCTAAACGAAACGTTCATTCGACCGGCAAGTCATTTCAATCAAACAATGTATTGTATTCATAAAACATGGTTTTTAATTTCCAAACTATGTTACAATTTTGTTTAATAATTATTTAAACATGTCGCCAAAATTTCTAAATGAGAAACGCTCTTGATGAGCGAAACTTTAAACCAAAGTTCGTAGTACATCCTATGTGTATGATCAAAATATTAGATATCAAGACTTGTGACAATCCATGTTCGTTAAAATTTAACGTGGCAATTATTTATTTTTATTGGTTATTATATCAATCATCCGTTTTCGTGCTAAAAAAATCAAGTTCACGTCCGTTTATCGTGTTGACTCATACAAATATTCATTGGCTCGTTGGATCAACCCGGACTCGTCTCAACCCGACCTGAGAGCCGAATCAGCCCGATAAGCCCAGTGGGCCTTCTGGCCCAAGCTCTTTCCTTTCTTCCTTTCTGGCCCGTTTCTGGCCCATCCGATCTCTCGGTCCAATTCGGCCCAGGGTCATCGGCCTGTTATTTTATCCCGGCCCAGTTCCTTCACGGCCCAGCCCGGCCCGCCTTCTCTCTTCTTTTCTGATTGGGCCCGAGCCCGATTCACTTTCTTTTCTTTCCTTTGTACTCGAGTATGATCCCCACCATCACCATTTTTCTCTTCCTTCTTTCTTCTCTTTCCTAGTTTCTCCCTTCCTCTCATCCATCCGGTTTCAATCGAATTTTCCCCAACCCCCATTAGGCCTTAGTTGCAAGCACACTAGATAATTAATTGTAAACTACCGCATGCCTATTGACAACCAATTTGATCCTCAACTATATGTGTGTGTCCCCTAGATGCCATGCCAATTTGTCTCCTCTGGTACCATCACCAAGTTACACATTGGGTATTAACCACTATGGAAAACTTTCCCTCCCTCTTTTCCCTCCTTCCTTTGGCCGGTTGTAGTAACCCACACACACCCTCCTTTGGTCATTTTTCTAGGCAAGATTCAAGTGTGGTTCAAGCCCTCTCTACCTTTCTTCTTTCTTTGATTAAAACCACACCAAAAACCGAACCCATTCGGTTCATTTGAACCGTGAACCAAGCCCCTTTAACCATCTTATAAAACTTAACCCCACCTCATTTTAACACTTAGTCACTTTCAAACAAACACCCTTTCACCCTCTCTTTCTCTCCTTTCTCGGCTCTCTATAAACCGCCACCACCACCACCGATTTCCACCATTGAAACACACATTCCAAGCTTCTAATCACTTCTAGTTTCATGTAATCTTTAGGTAATCCATCAACTACTTCTATATCATCATCAATCTTTTAGTTTCTTTCTAATTCTTTCATGAACAACCTCACTATTCTTATGGTTCTTTCATCATGTTCATAATGTTCCTTTCATTCTTTCATCATTATCATCCTAAATCAAGATCAAGAGTGGGTTTAGGAGCATAACCAAAAGCTTATTCAACAACCCACTTGTGTCATTTACCGATCCGGTTTAAAGCTTAAGTGAGGAGTCCTTACTTTTTCTAATTAATTCTATGTTTCTTTCCATATTATGTCACAAATCATGTTCACGATTCAAGTCTTGATGTTGTTGTTTGATAATTTGCTATCAATCCTTGATGTTAGTAGCATTACATACATGCACTTTGATGGAACTAGGATATGATGCTTATGATTTTTGAAAGATTTAAACATTATGCTTAGGTTTATGTTTAAAATGTCTTATGTTATGTGAAAAATTTCACAAACTAACAACTACTATGAGTTTAGAACTTACTAGTATGAGTATTTTGGTGGAAAAAGTCATGTTATAAAGTTTGGAAACAAGGTTATGTAAAATATATATATCTATACTATCTTAATATATATATTGGAGAGATAAAATTTATGTGTTGAATTTTTAAGATTTTTACAAGTTTGAAGGCATAGTGTACAAGTGCTTTAAGCACAAAATCTTAAAGTATAGGTTTAAAGAGGGTTGAGTTGGATTTGGCCCAGGGAAAGTGAATCAAGTTGAAAATTTCTATCTCAGAGAAAAACTCCCCTAATTATGCAATTCCTGGCACCCCTCCTTGCTCCTTCCCTATTTTTGGTATGATTTCAGACACATTTCTCCATTTTCTTTAACACAGAACTTTTAATCTAAGCATCTTCACACGGATCACACATTTGAATTCCAAATTTGAATTGAAGACTGGTTTCCTCAAATCGACGGGTCACGGGTGTACATTGTACTCACCATATCGTACACATCCACATCCACATCTCTCCTCATTCAAAATCACCGCCCTCATGACCACCAACACCACCGAAATTACAAGAATCAATGGCAGCGACGACGCTGTCTACGAACCCATTCCTATCAGTAGCAACAACAACAACCAACCCACCACCGGAAGCATCGCAACCAGCGATCCAACACCCCAACATACTCCATGTTCTCCGTCTTCTTCAGTTTTGTTTGTGTTAGGGTTTATGTTTATGCTTCTTACAAATATGTCTATGCGTGTTATATTAGGGCAAACATGTCATAAGCCCAATGGATCAAACTAATAATAACAATACTACACATAATGACCCAGGACCACAAAGAAGAAGTGAAAGAATTAAAGTGCAACCAAGGAAATTTCAAGATCATGTGATGGGAGCCACGTCAGCCATTCCATAACAGAATTCGGTTAGCTCATCCTATTTAAAGTAATTATTGAGAGAACCTGAGGTAGGAAAATTGTTAGATCTCATTGTCATTCTCTCTCATCTCCTTTCTGTGATTCTGTATTTCTCATCCCCAGTTCTCCCTAATTCAGCAATAAAATTTCCCTTTATCCCTTCCATTAGTTAAATCATAACAAATTGGTGCTTTCATTGTATCTCTGCACCGATGGCAGAAGGCACTCGAGCTCGTACCTTGGAGGAAACCGTGAAAGGCGTTCAGGCTGATCAGAAGGCAATCCGCCACGAATTGGATGACGTTGTTACTGCACTCGCCTCCTTGCAAACATCTATCAACGAATTGATCAAACGAACAGACTCCGGCGGCACTCCCAAAACGACCGCCGGTGACGGATCTAGTGTACTTGGCCGCCATAAGCCGGCGCCGGTGTACCTCGCTCGTTTCAGTGGTGAACACCCGGAACGTTGGATTGCCCAAGCTTCTCGCTATTTCACGTTCTATTCCATTCCAGAGAAGGATAAATTGTCTATTGCCTCATTTTATTTAGATGATGCAGCCGCTGATTGGTTTGATTGGCTTCAGCGCCATAACCAGCTTTCTACCTGGGATAAATTCACCGCCGCCCTCACCAAGCGTTTCGCTCCGCCGATCTCGAAGAACCTGAAGGATTACTTGCAAAACTTCAGCAGACCTCATCGGTGGCTGAATACCGTTCTCGATTTGAGGCGATTTCCAATCGCACCATGCCTTTGCCGGTCGGCTTTCTCGTCAGTTGTTGGATCTCTGGTCTTCGATCGGATATTAAACAGTTGGTAATTATTCATCAGCCTACCACGTTAGAGGAGGCTATGGATAAGGCCCAATTACATGAACAGAGGATCCAGCTTGGAAAGGGTATGGGCCGGGCTTCGTTGGGTTCCTCTAAACCCCTATTACCCACTCCCAAGTCCACTTCTCCTGACATTCCGATGTTCACCGGCAAATCATTTCCTTCTCTGTCTGCGACGCCCAAGCTAGGGTTCAAACGGTTAACTCCTGCTGAAATCTCTCAGAAGCGATCTCAGGGTTTGTGTTTTCGGTGTGACGAAAAGTACACATGGGACCATAAGTGCAAAGCTGCCCCACAGCTCCTCTTCTTCGATGATGATTCACCAGATCCGGGTGGTTCACCGGATTCGCCTTCTTCTGACAGTCCCGATTCTCTTCTCGCGGAGAAACTTCAACTTGAAGAGGTAAAATCTCATTCCGCTATTTCGTATAATGCCCTATCAGGTGGGTATTCTTCCACCACGTTGCGTTTTACGGGTTCTGTTCAAGGGAAACCCGTTCAGGTGCTCTTGGACGGCGGTAGCACCCATTGTTTTGTGCAAACTCGGATTGCTCGTTTCCTTAATTTTCCTATCGAGTCTATTGCACCGTTTTCTGTCTTGGTTGGTAGTGGTGAACGGCTTCCGTGCTCTGGTCTGGCTAAGAATGTTGAATTGGTAATTCAGGGCCACTCTGTTGTTGTTGATTTTTATGTCTTACCCTTACAAGGATGGGATATGGTTTTGGGTGTCTCATGGTTGGCTACTCTCGGCCCAGTGGTTACGGATTATTCGACTTCGGTATTTGAGTTTACTTCCCAAGGGCAACGGATTAAATGGCAAGGTGATGTTCCTGTGGCTCAGTCAATTCAGTTCAATGGGTTGCGCCACTTAATTACATCAGACGGAATTGGGCAACTGTTTCACTTGACACTTGTTCCCCCAGACACTATTGCTCCTGTGTATCCTACGGATTTGCAGTCCCTATTGACTAACTTTGCTACTGTTTTTGCTGCACCCCACGGGTTGCCACCCATCCGTTCACAAGATCATCACATTGACCTGCTTCCAGCTAGTACTCCCGTATCCGTCCGCCCATATCGATACCCACATTTTCAAAACCAAGAAATTGAGTGTTTGGTTCAAGAAATGCTTCATCAGGGCATAATTCGACCGAGTACTAGTGCCTTTTCATCTCCGGTTTTGTTGGTTCGTAAGAAGGATGGCACGTGGCGTTTTTGTGTGGATTATCGCGCTCTAAATGCTATTACCATTCGGGATCATTTTCCTATCCCGTCCATTGATGAGCTGTTCGATGAGTTACATGGTGCTCAATATTTTTCTAAGCTCGATTTATTGGCTGGCTACCATCAGATTCGCCTTGCTTCGGGGGATGCCATGAAGACCGCTTTTTGTACCCATGACGGGCACTACGAGTTTTTAGTTATGCCCTTCGGGCTTACGAATGCTCCGTCCACGTTCCAACGGCTTATGAACGACGTGTTCCGACCATTTCTTTGTCGATTTATATTGGTATTTTTCGATGATATTTTAATCTACAGCAAGACTTGGGAGGATCATTTGCATCACCTTGCTCTCACCTTACAATTGCTATTGGATAATCACCTGGTTGCTAAACTTTCGAAATGTATTTTTGGTCAGACCCAAGTAGCTTATTTGGGACATATAATTTCTTCAGTTGGTGTTGCCGTTGATCCAGACAAAATCCTTGCCATTCAAAACTGGCCTGTTCCTAAGAATGTTAAAGAGGTTCTAAGTTTTTTGGGTCTTGTCGGTTACTACCGGCGTTTCATTAAAAATTACGCTTCTATTGCCGGTCCCCTAACTGATCTCTTACGGAAGGATGCCTTCCGTTGGAACTCAACCACTCTCCAAGCTTTTACACAACTCAAGTCTCTTCTCAGTTCTACACCAATTTTACGCTTGCCCGACTTTTCTCAACCTTTCACTATTGAAACGGATGCCTCCGGCACTGGGATTGGGGCTATGTTATCCCAAAATAAACACCCGTTGGCCTATTTTAGCAAGAAGTTGTGCCCGCGGATGCAACAAGCTTCTACTTACCATCGTGAAATGTATGCTATCACGCAAGCTATAGCTAAGTGGCGACAATACTTATTGGGCCACAAATTCACTATTGTGACTGATCAACAGTCACTTAAACGTCTTCAAGACCAGGTCATTCAAACTCCGGAGCAACAAAAGTGGTTGGGGAAACTTCTTGGTTTTGATTTTGATATTGTATATCGCCCCGGGAACCAAAACAGTGTTGCTGATGCGTTATCACGGGTCCCTTCTGGTCATTTGATGGCGATTTCCGCACCAGTTCCATCATTATTAAAGGACTTACAATTGGCTGTTCAATCAGATCTCGAAATGACTACCTTAATTAACCGCTACACCGCTGATTCCATTTCCTTCCCAGATTACACTGTTAAAGATGGGTTTCTCTTCTTTAAAGGTCGTCTCATGGTTCCGAATAACTCAGCTTTACGCCAACAGTTGCTTACCGAATTTCACTCATCTGCTTTTGGGGGGCACTCGGGAGTGACTCGTACTTTTCAGCGCTTGTCCTCCACATTTTATTGGAAACAAATGCGAGCTGATGTTAAACAGTTTGTTGCCCATTGTCAGACTTGTCAACAGACCAAGTCTTCGTGCTTATCCCCAGGTGGTCTTCTTCAACCACTTCCAATTCCTCAAGCAGTCTTTGAAGATATTGCCATGGATTTCATTACTTGTTTGCCGGTTTCCCAAGGTAAATCGGTCATTATGGTCGTGGTCGACCGTCTATCGAAATATGGTCACTTTATTGCTTTACCATCTTCCTTTAATAGCATCTCGGTTGCTACTGCCTTTGTTAATGACATTATCCGATTACATGGTGTTCCCTTATCCATTGTTACCGACAGGGACGCATGTTTTATGACGGAGTTTTGGAAAGAATTGCATCGGATAAACGGTACTACTTTAAAGTTTAGTACCGCGTACCACCCTCAAACAGACGGGCAATCCGAGGCTCTTAACCGCTGTTTAGAAATGTACCTCCGGTGCTATGTCGCTGATTACCCGCAAAAGTGGCTGCAATTTTTACCATGGGCTGAGTTTTGGTATAATACTTCCTACCAAACCTCCTCCCAAATGACTCCTTTCGAGGTTTTGTATGGTCGGAAACCTCCAACCCTTACTCTCTATCTTCGTGGTTCCGCCACTAATCTGGCTTTAGAGGAGCAATTCCTGGAACGTGATACTGTTCTCACCCTGTTAAAAACCAATCTTCTGAAGGCTCAATCCCGTATGAAACTGGCTGCCGATAAACATCGTCGGGATGTACAATTTGTGGTTAATGATTGGGTTTTTGTGAAACTACAACCCTATCGCCAAGGCTCCGCGCGCTTACAACGCCATCACAAGCTTGGTCATCGTTATTTTGGTCCGTATCGTGTCATCGCCAAGATCGGCGAGGCTGCGTATATATTAGATTTACCAACATCGGCTAAAATCCACCCGGTATTTCATGTATCCTTGCTGCGAAAGTGCCTCGGTAAACCGGTTCACCAAATCACCCCATTGGATCTCGTGGATTCCACTTCTACTTTGTTACTTCAGCCCCAAAAAGTGCTCCAGACTCGTTCCATTTACAGAGGGTCTCAGCTTTTTCCTCAGACATTAATCCAATGGGAAGGCCTCTCTGTGGAGGACGCCACATGGGAAGATAATGTCATGCTTCATCAAGAGTTTCCTAACTTCCACCTTGAGGACAAGGTGGCTGCTAATGGGGGTGGTATTGTCATAAGCCCAATGGATCAAACTAATAATAACAATACTACACATAATGACCCAGGACCACAAAGAAGAAGTGAAAGAATTAAAGTGCAACCAAGGAAATTTCAAGATCATGTGATGGGAGCCACGTCAGCCATTCCATAACAGAATTCGGTTAGCTCATCCTATTTAAAGTAATTATTGAGAGAACCTGAGGTAGGAAAATTGTTAGATCTCATTGTCATTCTCTCTCATCTCCTTTCTGTGATTCTGTATTTCTCATCCCCAGTTCTCCCTAATTCAGCAATAAAATTTCCCTTTATCCCTTCCATTAGTTAAATCATAACAAAACATATAGGGAGAAAGCAAGCCAGTGAGATGGAACGACAATTTCTTTTGAGGTTTCTACAGGTATTTTGTTTAATATAATCTTGTATTTTTCTGATTTTATTCTAAACTAACGATTTTAATTTACAACTGCGATTGTCCTGATGATTTTATAGGCATTGTTCTTAATTTACAGGCAAAGAGGTAAACATCTTCTATCAATTATTCGGATTCAGATCTATGAAATAGGAATTATATTAGAGTGAAATTTTTTAACGATTTCAAACCTTTTACCCTTTCTTCTATGTTGTCACTTTCTAGGATCCAGGTGAATTTACATATATTGAACTCGCTGAGACGGTAAGGAGGTTAGTCTATCTCATATATTTTTTTTTCTTTTATCATTTCAAAAAGTTTACATTTGCTTTTAATCATATAGGATATCAAAATTATATCCGTAAGATTTTAATTATGTATTAATGTAAACTTTATAACATGGTGTTGAAATGCAACTTAATAAACCAAAATATTGTGATTAAGATGGTGGAAAACACACATGTTGATCCAAGGCAGAGGAAACCAGACATCATAGATGATCGAACTATTATATTTAGTGGTGTATTAGGCTCATAAGGCAAGGTTGCTTTGAGAAACTGTCATTTCCTTACATTGCAAAGGCTTTAAAAATCACTATTTTCTCCAACAGTGGTTGCTGCAGATGAGGGAGTGATGAACATAGTATCCTTGCAATTTTATTTTCTAAACCATAATTTTCTGTTTTTATATATGCTTTTTATGATTATTTACTTTATTTTTTGTTACCAGCTTTTTTCTATAAAACAAATTGATACTCTTCATCTTAAAGGGATACATGTGTCAAGAGGCGCTATGAATTTGATAGTAAGAGTTTCAGGTATATTTGTTAATTATTTGTTCAATTTATGAGTCATTTGAATGTTTATTTTTTGTGGTTTATGTATTCAACTGCTGAATAATTTGATTTAGGAAAACATTGAACTAATTTTAGCTTAGTTTATTTTTTTTTTCAATTTACACATAAATTTCAAATAAATATGTTAAATTTGTAAAAAGAATTACAAAAAGTTCTATCAAAAAGTTCTACCTCAAAAAGTTCTACCTCAATTTCACTTCTAACTTTGTGTGTTTTCTTCATTGTCATAATTATGAACAACTCCAAGGACTCATCTTTTTGGAAGTATGATATCGTGAATATTGATCATCATCATGTTTTTGGTTTTTAAGTTTTATTCTAATAGCAATTTATTATGTTACCTATTTGATTGACTTCTTGGTATTCTTTCTTTATTTCTTTATTGTACAGAACCACCGTCTTCAGCCATTATCATACGGTGGTTGTGTGTGGAAACTGCCAGACAGTGATATTACAGCCCACAAGCGGCAAGGCTAGGCTCACCGAAGAGGAAGGGTGATTAATTCATATATGTAGACAGTATTGCTATCAAGGAAGGGTATGAGTTCTTTAACTTTTTCTTTTGATAGTTTCTATGAATTCTTATTCACTGTAATTTTACTGAAAAGTCTGAATATTTGTTACTCTTATCTATATCCACATCTTGTTCGAGATTATATTTTAGATTTGCTTTAACTTTCTAGCTTATTATTATAATTTTGGCATGTGTTCCATTATCATATTTGAGTTATCTTAAACCTCACCTTTTTAACCAGTTACTACTTTCATCTCCAATTTTTAGACCTATGTTTATTATTTATTGTTTTCGATCCTATATTGTCGTAGCTTGGTCATTTTAGTTTAAGTTCGATTTGAGCTTTTTTCTTGATTTAAAGTCCACTTGAAACTATGTATTGTCGTATTTTTTTATGTAGTGTGAAATTTAGGGCTTAATGGAAAGAACTAATATGGTCATGAGCCACAACCAAAAGTGATCGACATCCTGGACTAAGCTGCTTTAGATCACGTGTATGTGTACCTGTTATATGTCAGTTACCATGGTTATTAATAGAAAAATAATTGCAGGTTTAGTTAATGAATTCATAGGTAAAATTTAATGGTGGTACGGTGGGTCTAAAACATACATAGAGATGTGATGTCACAGTTGATATTATTTGTTTGGGATTCTCTTTGAGCTTTTTCATAGACTTGTTGCATTCTACTTTTTTAATGTTTTGAAAATGAGCTATTGAGTATGATCCAACACTTTGATTTGGTTGACAGTTGGTAAAATTTAAATTTGCTTTACTTTTTCAGGTTATCTAAACATGACCTTTTGGAACCCCATCAATTTACAGCCACATCGTTGAAAGAATTTAGGTCAGATATGAGAAGAACTTTAAACTTAATAGACAAAAACATAATTTTCTCCTTTTGTTTAGGGTCCTGCTATTCGCACCGGGTCATTTATTGATCTCCACCAGCCCTATACGGGGCATTGAGGCCTCCACGCCCCATTTATGTTTTAAAATAAAATTAATGTTAAATTAACTAGTTTTATTATTTAAAAAAAGACAAACGAGCAAAGAGTACGACTAACGAGTAACATATAACGAGTATTATTTTTTTAAAATCTCAAACGAGCAACGAGCAAAGAGTAACATGAATTTTTAAATAATACTCGTTACTCGTTACTCGTTTGATTTTTTTAAATAATACTCGTTACTCGTTACTCTGTGCTCGTTGCTCGTTTGACATTTTAAAAAAATAATATTCGTTATATGTTACTCGTTAGTCGTACTCTTTGCTCATTTGCCTTTTTTTTAAATAATAAAACTAGTTAATTTAACATGAATTTTATTTTAAGAGTTAAATGGGGCGTGGAGGCCTCAATGCCCCGTTTAAGACCTAAATGGGGCGTGGAGTTCTCAATGCCCCGTTTAGGACCGGTGCAAGGAAAAAAAAATCCGGTGCGAATAGAACAGGGCTTTTTTTATTTAGTAAATTATGTATTTGCTTTATTATGTGTTCATGCCCCTGCCCTTTTTAGTACTATATTCAATTCAGATTCTTTTCCCACTGTATAAACAGGATGGCTCCATCGAAACATCATTCTTGAATTCTGACTCTGACAAAGGTCACGAAGCTTTATCTCAAGTATTGCCAATCAACTTTGATGGACTACTTAAGGTGAGAAAGTTTTTGCATTTTATCACTATATACATTGTGGGTGTTTTTATAATGAGGGGATGAATTATTCCCTTTGTCTTCTGCAGGGGCAAGGATTGTAATGTTTGTGGGTGTTACGTAAGTTTTCTTTTAAGATACTTTGTTTATATCATGTTGTTATATATTTAATACATAATAATGATGATCAGTTAGAAGGTAGAATTTTGTATTAAACTATAAAGGATATATATATTTTTTAATATTTGTTTGGGATTTTTATGTTTCCTTTATGAATCAGAAAGTAATTGACCCATGTCCTTTTTCTGATTTTTTTAGTCAAATGATTTTTGCTCCACATTGGTTAGATTGGAGTTTCCTTATCAAGCATGTGTAAATCCCTGTTCAGGTTCTTTATCTAAAAAAATGTATGTTTGATGTTTGGTAATGATGTTTTGCTCAACATTGGTTAGATTAGAGTTTCTTTAGCAACCATGTGTTTTGTAACTATGTTTTATGTTTCTTTTATTTTCTCCCAGGCACTAAAGGTGTTGTTATGTAACCTGGTGTTTTGGTTAAATTGGTGAATTGTTAATTTGTTTCTATTTTATCGGCTTATCAGTAGAAATGCAACCCTAGAATAATGTTCTTCGTTTCTTGCGATGAAGACACGTGAAGGCCTTGGTTGAGGCAGCCCTCATTATGATCTTAAGGTAAAACTTATTTCATTGATTTGATGCTAACAAACCAGTTGTTGAACGTTTTTTGTTTGCAGTTGTAATAATTTTATTTATATGCTTCTGGAGCTGCCTTTCTTCCTCACATGACCAAGCGTTCGTTTGATCGCCTCCACACCTTCAAAGCTATGTTTGCTCCTTTATCACAGTTTTATAGGTATATATATTAACAATCTTTATCTTTTATTGTTTTTATATTATGTTAATGCATTGTAGGTTGCTTTGGCTTTAATACGCTCCTTTTTTCTGTCATGGCAGGTATTATAAATTGATATAAAAGATCCTTCACTATTTTTGTGTTTGTAGCCGGTTAGTTCTATAGCCTATATTTATGTTTTAAAGTCTTTTTTAATTCAAGTTTTATTAAAGAACTAGCAACTGCATTCATTTGTATGATGGACGATCCCTGATTCAAGTTTTATTGAAGAATTAATATGGTTGCATGATGCATTAGTAGAGATAGATGCCCAATTTATTGTTTGCTTTCAATACTGATCAAGTATTTATGAGTATTACATGATGCATCGTTTTTTAGACAATCTCATTAGTACATTAAGTATGTTGGAATTGATTTTTATAGTATGCAACAAATAGACAATAATCATGGACACGACTCCCATTCAAACAGTTACTAGATAAAGTTGCATCTCAGAATTCTTCAGGTAAGTTAAGGGTTCCTTACATGTATATTTACTGTTGAAATTGGCATCTATATTATTTGCTTTCACTTTAGAATAGGTGAGTAAATGGTTCTTTACCTAAGGAGATTGGGTCATGATGCTAATGATTTTGCTCATGGTCCATCTTAATGGTAATTTTAAATTTTTTATAAAAATATTAGTTATTTAACAGGTTATATATTCAGGTTATTTAACAGTTTTTCAAGTCTTTTTAGTACAAGTAACTTTCAAAGTCTTCTAAAGCTGGCCCTGCATCAACTTCCTATGATACGGTATTTAAATTAGAATATTAGTTGGAGTTACCAATCATTGTATGGATGAATCAACATACCATCTTTTAAATTTATTTGGACAGTATTTTTATATACTGATATGGTAAAGAGTTTAACTCTTATAAAGTAAAGTAAAGAGAATGTGTAAGTATACCTTTGAGTGATCTCAAGTGTATTCAGGTAAAGTTGTTAATTGCATATTTTTTGTTATTGATTAAAGTGTAATGCTATTTCGTTTAATGTCCATTGATGATAAGAAGGTATTGAGTTTTCGATGATTTAAGGTTTTTTTTAAGGAATTCATCATGCATATTATTTGTTTGTTATTTGATTTACTTCTTCACGAAAAAAAAAAAAAAACCAAAACCGAATAAAACAAAACATATCGATTTCTAAAAAAAATTAAATTAAAAGCTTCAGGTTCATAGTTTGGACTCTCTTAACGATAAAGGTTCACCGTTCAAACACATGGGTTTTTGAAACAACAAATTAAACTCAAGTACCGCGTTGGTTCTCTCATACAATACTACCACGTATTGTTGTCGCCAATAAAGACGCATATACCACATTATAAGTTGACACCGGAATGCACCGTCCTAAAAAACGGATACCACGATGTAAATTGTCGCACCGCCATAACAAGCGAACAGATGACGAATAACGCCCTATAGTTTGAGTTCTAAAAAACGAATACCTCGATGTAAATTGTCATGCCGCCATAACAAGCGAACAAAAGACGAATACCGCGTTGTAGTTTGTTGTGCCGCTGCAACAGAAGACGAATAGCGTGTTATTTGGCTTCAATTCGAGTGTTTGTTTTTTATTTGTTTGAGTTCTAAAAAAACGAATACCTCGATGTAAATTGTCGTGCCGGCATAACAAGCGAACAAATAAATAAATACCGCTTTGTAGTTTGTTGTGCCACTGTAACGCGCGAACAGAAGACGAATAACACTGTCGCCGCCGCAACGCGCAGGCACACGGCTAGTATATATATATATATATATATATATATATGATTCTAAAGACTAAAGGCATGACACATATAAATGTGTGTCATAATTTTGTGTCACATTATGTATTTTACAAAGTTGTCCATAACTTATAAAATGGATTTCAAATCTTGAAAAAAACAAAATATATAATTATTTTGGATGCCTAAAGAAGTCATTTTCATAAATGGACACAAATTATAAAAGAAATGTATAAATGGATTTCAATGACATAAAAATCTATTATTTGTAAAATTATGTAAATTTTACCATGAAAAACCTTATGAAAACTTTAAGCCTCATGAGATGTTATTTAGGGCTTCCAAAAACAGATTCTAACTTACGTTTTGAGCCGAGAAGTTAAACAATCAAAAACGGGATAATCAGAAACTGTAACGCGACTTTTAGACTTAAAATATAACACATTTTTTAGCTAACTTAGGTTCTGGTCCAGAACTTGAAATATACTCATTTTGATATATAAAAATGTTTCATGAAGTTCAAAAGTGGAAATATATGTTTTAGAAGCAAACCAGACAAAAACTATGGCTTTCGGTAACTCGAAAACATCAAATTTTGCAAGTTAAACTTCCACCGGCACAATTGGCAACTTAAACCCCTAAACCACATTAAAACAAGCCTAAAGGCAATTCCTAAGTGTAAGAAAAATTAAAATGTCATAAAACGAGTCAAATCGGTCAAACCGGTGAAAATGACTAACAACCGGACGAATCGACACTTAATTTTACCAAAATACAACTTCATATATTTTTGGAAACATATCTTCATACAAATAGACATATTTTCAAGTATCAAAATTCTATTCGTAAAGACGCGCGGTATAATACGCGCGTTCGAACCTTAATAAATGAAAGATTTTATTTATTAAATTAAGGAGTTCAAAACCTTACAAATATTTAATAAATTAAATATTTATATTTTGTAAGGAATATCGCTTTGAAGATTTCCGGTTGAAAGCCAATTTTGAGCATTCCAGCTGAAGTTAAAGTTCGAGCGGAAGTCTCAAGTTCAAGCGGAACTGGCAGATCAACCGGAAGAAGCAATTTTGTCTTGTAGCGAATATTCCGGGTGAACTCGATTATCCACCAGATAATGAGTTCAACCGGACTGAAGTTCAAGTTCGAGCGGAAGTCTCAATTTTAAGCGGAACTGGCAGATCAACTGGAAGAAGCAATTTTGTCGTATAGCGAATATTCCGGGTGAACTCGATTATCCACCAGATAATGAGTTCAACCGGACTTTTCCTAAGAAGTCTTTTCAGTCGTCCAATCCGGAAAAAGTCTCTCGGTTGCTTCCAAATCTATCAAAGGCGCTCTCCCAAAGTAGTATGTTGCTGTTCACATATGTCGAAGTCTATTCTTTTGGTAATTTGTATTTAACTTTTGTTTAACGGTTTAGATTAAATCGTTTGAGACCAGTGGCTATCATTGATCTCATCAGCACTATATATAGCGTAGTTAGCTTTCAGTTTTACACACAGTTCTCGGTCAACTTGTAATAGTGTAAACTTGAGTTAATGCAAATAGTGCCGAGTATTTCTTACTTCGTTATTACTATCTTCACGCAATCAAACACTTATATTACACAAGAGAATTAGTATTTTCTTAAGTAAAGTGAAATATAGCTTTAATTCCGCAGGGTTATATTTACAAGTAGAGGGTTTCTTGTTAAGTTAAACACCAATTAACACCGATCCTACAAGTGGTATCAGAGCTTTGGCTCCCACTTTGAAGACTTTTAGTGCTTTAAAGTTGATACTCTACTTGTTTACTTTACAAGCTTTGTTGTTTTTGTCTTTCAAAAGTTTTCAAAATGAATGAACTCAGTTTGGGATCTTCAAACGGTAGCGCTAACAAACCGCCAATGTTCACTCCTGATGACTTTGGTACCTGGAAACTCAGGATGGAAGGTTTTGTTAGGATCTTAGATCGCCGTATATGGAAGTCCTTGACTGAAGGTGATTGGGAAAAAGTTGAACGTGACAGAAAGGCTCTGGCTGCATTAACCATGGCTTTATTCCCTGAGGTGGCTGAAGCATTTAAGGAACATAAATCTACTAAAACACTCTGGGATGCCCTCATTGCTGCATATGAAGGAAACACTGATATGAACGAATCTCGGCGGGAAAATCTCAGAGAGCATTTTAATGAATTCAACTATGTGCCTGGTGAAAACATGGAGATCCAGCTTCAGAGATTCATCAAGATACTGACTGCTATGAAGGATGCAGAGGTTACTTACACTCAGGTTGAGGTGAATAAGAAGTTGGTGAACTCCCTTCCACCAAATTGTGATAGCGCCATTGAGTTGATCGAGAAAACTATGAATATGGCAACTTCACCACTGAGTGAGCTCATGTCAACCATTAGAGCTTATGAAGAAAAAAAGCAGAAGAGAGCTAGAAAGTTGGGAAATGGTGCTTTGATGAACCAAGTCAACCAAGCCTTCATCTCACAACCAGCACATGTCAAAGCAATGCAATCACTAATCAGACGGTGTTTGTGTCTCAAGCCCCAGGAGCCAGCTCGTCTTGTTCATCCAACTTGATTTCTTTAAATATCATCAATCTAACCAAAGATCCTCGCTTTGCTCTTGGTGTAGGTATCATGAGTTGCTACCAGGCACTCATTGCAGGTTCTCTACTGCACACCGATTTGACTCCTGATGATGTGAATCAAGTCAATCCTGAAGATCTGGAGCACATGGATCTCCTATCAGATGGGAATGTCTGCCTTAAAGGCAAAGCAGTTCA
The DNA here is from genome assembly GCA_039602395.1 of Deinandra increscens subsp. villosa. NCBI lineage: Eukaryota > Viridiplantae > Streptophyta > Magnoliopsida > Asterales > Asteraceae > Deinandra > Deinandra increscens. The sequence continues at coordinate 6,433,153 of JBCNJP010000025.1, read as the reverse complement.
TGGCTGATACAGGCAAGAAGGACTGGAATGGCGGGAAAGGGATCAAGCTTAGTTTCAACAAGGCAAACCTACGGTGCTACAATTGCAATGAATATGGTCACTATGCTAGAGAATGCACAAAGCGAAAGGTAGAAAGGGATGTCAAGCCAGCTAATGAAAGGAAGGAAGGGATAAGAAAGGAGGCTGCGAAGAATGACAGAGCACTGGTGGTTCAGCATATACCAGGATATGATTGGACTACCTTGATCATGTGGCACTTCTTGCTGAAGAAGATGCAGGAAAAGAAGCAGTTGAATCTGGTCATCATGCTTTCATGACTTACATCACTCCAGGTTCTGAAGCCAGCACAAGCAATCGTGAGGTATGCTCAAATACTAATGTCAAGCTATTTTGAAAGAATGTAAAGAATGGGAACGTAAGTTCATAAACGAAACCTTAAACCATGAATCAACTGCTAGAGACCTTAGGGAGTCCAAAGATAAGACCAGAATATTTAGAGAGAAATGAGAGGCTATTCAGGTAAATGTTAGGAATTTAGAAACTCAAGTGAGCGATAAAAGAACATATCTTAAGATTGCTAATTCTAAAGTGGAAGTTTTAACCAAAGAGGTAGAGGATCTTAGAGCCAAATTAGGAACATCTCAAACTAAAATCGAGCGTAATGATAAGATTGTTTCTAAAATGATGGAAGCTAGTTCCCTATTTTACAACACTGATGCCAGAATGAGGCATGTGAGAGACAATTCTTCGGGTTTAGGTTTTGGGTCAGATGAAAAGGATTAAAAATCGACACACACGATACCTATGCTGCTGATGCATCAAATGATTTCTGATCCTAAAACTTCTCAAACTACTTTAGATGTCAAGGCTGAAATTGATAAGAAACTTGCTGCATGTCCTATTAAAATCTCTGCTCCTGTTTCTAACTCTAGTGGCAATTCTACTTGTTGTGCAGATAAAGGTAATAAAGAAGTAGGGGTAACGGATCAAAAGGAGTGTCCCAAGAATTCAAAGTCGTCAAATTATAATGCTTTATATTAAAACTTTGATTGGGAAAAACTTGAATCGTCTGCTTTTAACATTGGTAAGTGTGATGAAAAACCATTGAAATCATTAAGACCTGTTAAAATCTTGAGAAGAGGTACGGGACCACAGGTTGCTGGTCGCAAACCCTCAAGTGATGGTGTGTTTAGTGTGAAAATTTGTGAAAATAGAAATGATAATGTTGTGCAAAATATGCAGAAAGTACAGGACACCAGACCTCATGATTTTGTCCCGTACCTAGAAGTTAATTCTGCATATGACCAGTTTAAGCCGATTTAGCGGGAGTACATTTTGACCACTAAGCCAAATGGCAAAACCCATTAGATACACAAGAATTATTCAAAACCGACTTGGATATCCACTGGGCGAAACCAACCACAGGCTCCCGCGTATCCCAAGAAGCAATCTTGTCATGTGTGTGGTCAGCCTGGACACGTGGCAAGAAATTGCTTGCACAGACCATATGAGCCTTACTATCCTAAGAGGGTTCATCAGAAGCCTGTCCCAAAGGGCCAAACACAGGTTGGCCTAGAACAAAGGTCTGCACCTTCAAACCCTAGGGTGCAGAAGCAGGTACCACAACATTCACAGGTACAAAAAGTGAAACAAAAGCCCAAGTTACCAAAGAAGCAAACAAAACTGATTTCAATGTAACTAAAGTGAGTCACACTTCAAAAAATCAGTAAAGTTTTCTAAGGCTGTCAGTCCACTTAAACCTACTTGGTTTCCAAAACCTGTTAGATGTTCAAAACCTATCACACTCCCAAAGCAAGCCAGCTTTTTTAAACCACCCATCCATCCTAAACCAGTTATTTGTCAAAATCAACTGCCAGGTGGACGGATGATAGGTGGAATATACCAAAGGTGGTAAACCTGTCCTTTAAGCCTAGTGGAGTGTATAAAAACCATTCTAAACAATTTCAAGAAGTAAATTTTTAAAATCAAATTAACAGTGAAAATCCACTAAAGAGGCCTCATGTATTTGGGAAAGAAAATCACCGGCCAAAACATGTCAATGACCTACACACTACAACCAAAGGCAGCACAACCCTATCCAGACCCCTTAAGGCCTGGGTACCCAAAACTAATTAATCTCCTTTAAATGCAGGAATAGCCAAGGAGGACTGTTAAAAACCTTTGGTACATTGACAGTGGTTGTTCCAGGCATAGGACGAGCGACATATCTCTGCTACAAGACTTAGAGAAATTTGATGGAGGATAGGTATTGTTCGCTGGAGGAGTTGGAGGGTATATCAGTTAGAAAGGAACAGTCAGAAATGGTTGTCTCAGCTTCCATGATGTTAATTACGTAGAGCAATTGAAGAACAGTCTCTTAAGTGTATCTCAAATTTGTGATCGGGAGTATCCAGTACTCTTCAACAATAAGGAATTCTTAATTATAAAACCTGGATACTCCATCCCTGATGATTGGGTATTTATGCGAACACCAAGATCTGGAAATTCATACGTCCTCGACATGCAGAAGCCACCTACAACAGAGGTGGCTTGCCTTCTTTCAAAGACCGCTGAGAACCATGCTCAGTTGTGGTACAAACTTTTGGGCCACACAAATCTGAAGAACTTGAATCACCTTGCAAGAGGAAAACTTGTCAGAGACCTTCCAATTAAAGAGTTCGTGGTCAAGGAGAAATGTGCGGCATATGCTAAGGGGAAGCAGCACAAACGCCCACACGAGCAAAGATGTTTAACAAAATCTCCTCTGTGTTGGAACTGCTTCACATGGCTTGAAAAAAATTCCTCAGATGGAGGTATGGGTCCAGTACAGGCATTTGGCTACAACCAATTCTTCCTCCCATTTGGATTGGATCCAGTCATTACAAAAGAGCTTTTTGACGAAACAATTTCAGGACCATCAATTGCCCATGCCATATCTAAATCTACGGTTCCGGCCACTAACATGTCATCCACACCGGTGACAGAAACAAATGAGGTTGAGCATGAAGAAGAGTCGGAGGAAGACTGAGGCACAGGAACTGTTCAAACACGGGTAGCTAAAGCAGAGGCAGATACTGAAATTAATGAAGAACCCGCACAAACAAATCTACCTCCAGAAATCCCAGTTCAAGTAGTTAGTGAAACAAGGATTCATAAATATCACCCCTTGGACAACATCATTGGCCCTTTAGCATCCGGGGTGAGCACAAGAAGTCATCCGGGTGGAAGCTATGCATGAAGAGCTAAATCAATCTTTCAAATCTTCATGTATGGAGGTTAGTGGAGAAGCCAGCTGACAAAAAGGTTATCACTACTCAGTGGCTTTATAAGAATAAAAAGGATGATAATTGGGTTATTATTAGAAATAAAGCAAGGTTGGTGGTTCAAGGGCACAAACAGGTCGAAGGCATCGATTTATGATGAAGTATATGCACCGGTTGCTTGTTTGGAAGGAATAAGAGTCTTTTTGGCATATACGTCCTACATGAATTTCACTGTCTATTAGTTGGACGTGAAAACTGCGTTTCTCTATGCTGAAATGGATGAAAAGGTGTATGTTACTCAACCTCCTGGGTTCATTGATGAAGAGCATCCCTACCATGTGTACAAGCTAGACAAAGCCCTGTATGGCTTGCACCAGGCCCCACGATCTTGGTACAAAACGTTGACTGATCACCTTCTAGCTCATGGGTATATAAGGGGTATAATGGACCAGACACTCTTTAGGAAAGAGGTTGATAATGACATTATTATGGTGCAAGTTTATGTGGATGATATCATCTTCGAATCCACAAATGGGGACATGTGCAAAGAGTTTGAAAGAGTGATTCGGAAAAGTTCGAGATGAGTCAAATGAGCGAAATGAAGTTCTTCTTGGCATTACAAGTAAAGCAAAGTGAAAGCGGCATCCTAGTTCATCAAGCTAAGTATGTCACAGATATTTAGGAAAAATACAAGATGGCAGACTCAAAACCTTTTGCCACACCCATGGCAGCCAGGCCAGCACTCACCAAAGATCTAGATGGTCAATCGGTCAACAAGCACATGTACCGGTCAATGATCGGTTCTCTGATGTATTTGACTGCCAGTCGACCAGACATCATGCTTGTAGTGTGCCAATGAGCACGATATCAAGCTAATCCTAAACTCTCTCATTTATCTCCTGTTAAAAGAATATTCAAATATTTGAAGGGTAGACCAAGGCTGCGCCTCTGGTACCCTAAAGAGTCTAGGTTTAATCTGTATGCGTTTACTGATAGTGATTATGGTGGCAATGAGCTTGACAGGAAATCTACATCTGCTGGAGCTCAGTTCTTAGGAGACAAGAAGCAGCACACAGTTCTCAATCCACAGATGAGGCAGAATATGTGGCTACATCTGCGTGTTGCTCACAAGTGGTATGGTTGCAGCATCAACTGGGAGATTACGGTTTGAATTTCTTTGACACTCCCATATACTGTGATAATAATGCTGCTTTGCAAATTATTAAAAATCGTTTGCAACATTTGAAAACCAAGCACATTGATATTAAAATGCATTTCATACGGGATTGCTATGAACGCAAACTCATTCACTTAGGACGGGTGCAATCGGATGATAATGTGGCGGACATGTTCACCAAACCCCTCCCTACTACAAATTTTGAAATGTTTCTCAAGGGCCTCAGAATGATAGCCTTTGATGAGTAGTCTGACAACTTCTATCTGTTTATTTATTAAAAAAGTAAATAAATAAATAAATAAATAAATAAATAATAATGAAAAATACAAAATTAGAGTTTATTATTTTTGTCAATGTCTGTTCAATTTCACATAATTTTTTTTTAAAAAAATCTAAAAGCAAGGGGAAGATATAAAATAAACATCTTGATGCTTCCCCTGATTTTGTGTGCATTAAATTTTTTTTATTGGTTTTGTTTGACCAGGTAGGGAAGTGATATAAATTTCCAGTTTTTTTGCTGACTGACACATGTAAGGTGGATGTGAAAAGCAGTGATTCATGGTTGATATGCTTGGTAGACTCTGCTTTCAATCAATCAAAAGGTTTGATTTGTCATAACAGTTGAAGATAACATATGATGCTTGATAGGAAACACACACTTAGGTTAGTACAACCATTATTTGACTGTGTACAAGGGATCCTGAGACTCACTCCCGATTCTGAGTTCCTTGATGTCATACTCAAAAAATCCCATCCCCTTTGCTTTACGAAAGCAATGACCTGGGGATGTAGTACGTGAGTCAGGCATCCTCTGTTCTGCAGTAGCAGAGACCTAGAGTCTTCCTGATCCACGTACGTCTAAGATCACATTGTACAATTTTGAAAAACCCAAAAGATGCCTTTGAGCACAAACAAAAGAGACCCTCAAGCGTCCAAACCCCTCATCCTTTGTCACTGATGAGAGCATTATTTAAAATGTTTCAATAATTCAGTTGACTTGTATATTATCCACAAAAATCTCCGTAATCTATTCTTTCTTTTCTCAACCCAGTCTGGAGCATGATGTTAGGCTTAAGGAAAGGTGTCATGAAAAATGTTGTATGGAAACCAGGTATACTTGATAGAATGTACAAATTATACATAGGACTTATTTGTGTGACCTGGATAGATGTTCATAATTAATAAACCCTAAAAGATAAATTATGTGATAAAACTGCCTGTGTAAGCGAAAGCGGCACGAGTTTAAAGTTGGACCAAAATACCGGCATTCACCTGAACATGCGATGAAACTGAAGCTGAATAGGGTTCCTCAATCATAAACTACATGGGACTTAGAGTTCGTTAAGGATCATAATGTTGTGGCATATCTACTGGATTTACCTACTGATTACAAAGAGAAATACAAGTCAATGATATAGGGTTTAAAGAAATGTTGCTTGCATTAAGCCCTCACTGCCAATCCAGTCATTTGCAAGAGGATGCAACAAGAATTCTGGAAGATAACATTTGTTTCAGATGATGAGAAGCAGATCACAGCAGAAATCCAGAGCACAAGTGTAGAACTGACTGAGGAGAACTTTAGACAGGCTCTCAGATTAAAGGATACTGCCTCGGATCCTATTGCACTGGAGAAAGAGACTGTAACCCAGTGTTTGCGGGAAATGGGTTATTATACAGAGTCTCTGCCAACAATGAAAGCTCTTATTTCGCCCTACAGGAGAATGCTGGCACACTACTTGAAAAAGTGTGTCATTGCAAAGAAGAGTTTAACAGGTCAACTGAATCAGGTGCACACCCATGAAATAGTGTCACTTGTCAAAGGAATGAGGTTTAACTGGTCGAGACTGATTTTTGAAGATATCAAGGCAGTTGTAAAATAAGATAAGAAGTTCGCTGCTGTACCAGGATTCATTCAGTTGGCATTGGACACCAGATACCCAAATCTGAGAAAATCTTGTGACATTCATGATACAAAGCCAATGGGGATTAATGTTTTTCCTATGATAAATCTCAAGAAGAAGTTAATCGATAAGGTCCCATTCGGAAACAAGTTTGGGGAATTTGCTAAAATTGCCAGAGAGGAGGTCCCACTTCAAAGAAATATTGTAATTAAAGAAGAACATGACCTGCCTGCTTCACAGAGGCCTATCACTGAACTTTTTGATAGTGATGAATGGGAAGATTTTGACCTGGGAGATGTGCAGATTGAAGCTTTACACTTTGATGATAATGATAATATTAACTATGACTCGTATCTTGACGACATAGAAGTGGAAGAAGAAGAGACAGAGAATGGTGAAGCTCAATTGAAAAGAAAACAGAAAGCTACAAAGGATCCTCCCCTCAGTACTTGTTGATGCATGAACCTTGTGTGGCCGTTACTGTTCGAATTGTCAAACAGACTGAGTTGACTGAGACATGAACTGAGGTCCGAACCCAGCCAAACTCAAGGTTCGGAGTCGTCTGAACCTTGGACGAACTCAAAGTTCGGATGGAGTTCGGATGGAGTTCGGAGGTGCCCAGTTCGGACAGAATGAAGAAGTATAAATAGTTTCGTCTTTGTATTTCTTTGGAAGTTTATGTCCAGTGTTTTTCTAGATCAATGTTTTGAGAGGGGAGGTTCTGTCCAACTTCCCCTGGAGCTTAATCGTTTGTATACTCCTTCGGTTTATGTAATCATTCAACACGACATATGACAAAACTTCCGTCTCGATATTATCTACCATAGAATCGATCCGTATTTGCTTTTCCAAGTGTTATCAGAGCTGTTGGCTCTTTCTATGGTCCTAATTCATCATTTTTCTTAAGTTTGAGACGTTAAACCTTCAGTTAGGGGTGATTGAAAGTGTTTCTGATTGATTTTTAATCAATCGAGTCTTTTTGGGACATGTTTTTACCTAACAGAAGCATCTGGATGTCGAAATTCAATCAAATTCTAAATCTGGTGCGATTTAAAAAATTTCCAGTGAAGTTTGGATAGAGTTCGTCCGAAGAACGGATCTGAAAAACAGCTGCTCCGAACTCCAGGTTCGGACATGTTCGGAAGTCCGAAGGTCAAGTTTGGATGAGGTTCGGAAGATCAGGTTCGGAGGTAGTTCGGACAAGGTTCGGATGGAGCTCGGATGCATTTTTAATCCAGCCAGGGGCTCTGCCCCTTGGACCCTGCCAGGGCCTGCCGCTCCTTGGACCCCGCTTCTCGGGGGCGCTGCCCCCGAACCCCCGTTAGGTGGGAATTTCAAAGAAGCGGATCAGCTATCGGGTTTACCCTTGATTCTGTAGTTGTGGGGTGTTATGTTTGAAGAAAATCCAGATCACGATATTTGTTATAAGTTAGTGATCGAATTTCAAGGAATTAGTTTGTGGGTAGTCATTGTTCTTGATGATGGATAGAGATTCAAGAACGCATGTTTCTGATGATGGACAAAGATTCAGAGACATGGTTATGATTACTTAGGAATGTTTGTCGAAGATTATCTTTCTACACAAACTGAAGATTAAATGAGATTAAAGATTCTGTTGCGGGCCACTTGAGTTTATCATTCCACTAAAAACATGCGGGGTTGGAATCATAAGAGATTGAAGATTTGAATATGTCACTTGTTTAGGGGGAAAATGGGGAACCTAAAACTTTCAAAGTTTCATAATTGAAAAAGTGAATATTCAAAAGCAATCATTTCAGGGATGATGGTAATTTTTGATCTTCATGGAAAGGTGGTGTTTTCTGATGTTTGTGCGAACTGATATGTCAAAGTTTTCGGTTACGGTTTGGAACTCTTTGTCATATGCCCGATACTTTCTTGATTTGTGAAGACTTGGTCAGATTCCAGTCTGCAACGAGATATACATTTACCGAAGTAATATATTGGGATGGATTTCATGCTGAGGGGGAATTTCCATGATTGAAGATGCTGATCGTGTCTATTTTCATAAAGATCAGAATGTATTACAATTTGGTGTAGATTGAAGATTGTTGTCAATATGAAGTGATGTTCGGGTGTCTTTACAAATTCCGGATACAACTGATGAAGTGAACCATTATCATATATGCCGGTTCCAGATGGATGGTTGTGCTTGAAGCAAGGGGAACTTTATTGGTTGTGGAGATTGTATAGAATGCTGAACTGTTTCCTACATGCCTGAAGTTCAGTCAAAGGGGAGTTTGCTGAAAATCAAGATTTAAGATGTAGTAGACTGACTGATGATGATTGCTAGAAGATCAATGTCTAGATTCGACGGTAACGTCCAAGGGGGAATTTGTTGATGCATGAACCTTGTGTGGCCATTACTGTTCGAATTGTCAAACAGACTGAGTTGATTGAGACATGAACTGAGGTCCGAACCCAGCCGAACTCAAGGTTTGAAGTCGTACAATGTCTCTACCAGAAACGACGACAACTATTCATACTTCAGTGTCTGATGTTCAGTCTGAGTTTCTGCAAAACTTGATGAATGCAGATAGGTCTACAACTGTTGGCACAACACCTTCAGCAAGTCCTGGTGCACAGTTTGTGACTCAGCCAATGGGTTCTACACCCACGACTCCTGTTTTCTCAACAGCAACAGCCACCATAGCTTCTACACATTCTACACCTGATATTAATTTCAGCTTCGATCAGGGTTCTGTGTCATTCTTCCAAGATAGTATTCTTCAAAGTGCTCTTACCGATCAACAAGCGTAGATTGATGTTTTGAAAGCTACAACTGAAGAGCAGTCGAAGATGATAACTGAGCTCAAAACAAGTAATGAAGAATTGAGGGCACAGAATCAATCCCAAAGTCAACAGATCACTACTTTGTAGAGTCGGGATTTAGCCAAAGATCAGGAGATTCTTCGTTTGAATAGATCTAGTCAGACTCAGAGTAAATTGGTTCTTGAATTGCATGAGCAAATAAAGTTATTAATGGTTGTCAAGAAGATTACATGAGGTTTTTAAATGATGATCCCAATCAGGATAATCCTCAAGGGAATGTTGGTGGAGGATCAGGCGCGACTAGAACCACTGGTTCGGGTGCTAGGACATCTACTTCCCAGGGGGAGAAGGATTCACGAGAAGCGATGCCAATAACTTCGATCCTGTCGAACCAAGCGGCAACAAGTTTTGGTGAATTTAAACAGGTGTTGTAGACGCTATAAGAGGGAGAGTTTGTTGGTGATCTGATGGTTGTACAACTACAAGCAATATTTGATCTAAATGATGAAGAGATGAGGAGGGTTTCTGAAACAGCACCGAGGAAATATGAAACGTCTGAATAAGAATCGGATGAAGATGTTGAAGATATATTTGATGACGAAGTTAAGGTAGAAGATATTACTGAAGAAGAATATCCAGACCTATACTCAAATTTCAACAACTTTAATCACTCTGCTGATGATTTTGAAGTGTTTCCTAAAGAAAAAGGTGCTGAGGCTGAAGAAAGATTAAAGAAGAAAGAAGCAGAAAAACCTGATGACCCGGTTGCTAAGGAGGCTAAGGAACAGAAACAACGTTGGGCATTTGATGAATACATGAAGACGTTTCATGCCAACTACGTTCCTCCTCTGAAGCCAATCAAACAAAAATATTATGTCAAATTCAAGGGTCAAGCTTCAGGAGATATTATCAGTTGGATGTATTCTAACAGTTTGAAGTGCTATGGGGGTTAAATGTCAACACGGAATTCAGTACTTTAAATGTGCCCGTGATTTCAGCAGTCTACCAGTTTGGGATGTTCGAGAGCGGACTCGAAAGGCTTTTTGCAATTATGGCACTGACTGGAAGAGTTTTTACTTCAAGAAGACTATTGAGAACGAATGTCGAGAAGGATTTCAATTTTTGGATCCTCAGAAACCCAAAAGGCGTCGATCTCGAACAAAGATTCATGAAACTGGAAAGAAGCTGATAATATTGGTTTTCAAGAAAAAGCCTACTGTGATGAAAAATATTCCTCTAATGAAGATGGAGTTGATTTCATTAAAGAATTGAGATGGTGGTATTACAATGAAAAGACTGGTGAAGCTGTGATTGTGCTGAAAGAAGAAAACATGGTTGTGAAAGTGTATGATCCAATGTGGTTGATCAATCTGTCTAAGGCTGATATAGATGTGCTGTATCACAACAAGATCTTGTATCATCCTGACTATATGGAGCAGGCGTTGCAGTTTCAAAGGGTGATACGGATGTTTTTTGCTTTCGATATCTATGTCGGTCATAATCATGAACTGATATGGACTGGGAATGAGGCTGCTGATGTTCAAGATTGATAAAGAACGGTCCAGCAGTTGCCAAGGGGGAGTTTGTTGATACATTGTATGGCAACGTGCTAGATCAGACAAAGCTATTGAAGACTTGAAAAATTTGTCCAAGTTCTGCTGGCCGAACCTCGGCCAAACCTTGGCCGAACCTAGGGTTCGGACCAGCTGAAGAGTTCGGACAGTCGAAGTCTATAAATAGATTATTAGGCTTTGTTTATGAAATAATTTTTTGGCAAGTGTGTGTGTTTCCAAAGTGTATTTGTTCTGATTCTCTCTGTAACTGGTCTTGTTATTGAATGAGAGATTGAACATGTTATTTACACGTTTTATTCACGTTTCTATTACACGATTGATGTCGAACTAATACGATACGTACGCTCCAGCGTTTTCAGTACTTTTGTTACAGATGATATGACTGAGAAAATTAAGGTTGCTACACAACACCTGACTGAAGCCTTGAATGACCCAAGAAGGAGATGATTGGACCCGAGAGTGCCTATTTCTACTAGCACTGGTGCTGGTCAATCATTCTCCTCACAACCCACTACCCAAGATAGAGGGAAAGTTATAGAGACAGCTCAATACAGACTTGAAAGAGAGCTCAGATCAGAGATAGCAAAGTTAAAAGCCCATAATCCAGCTCAGAATGAAGTAATTGTTGATTTACTTGATATACAAAAGGTGCACAACACAAAGTTAGAAAATCAGAAGAAGATAAACAGAGAATTCTCAAGGCTGTTTAGAGAATGAGTAAACTTCGTTTTAAGTCCCCAACGTTTGCTTGTTTTAACTAATTTAGTCCCAACTTTTCAAAATTCTCAATTTAGGGTCTCACATTTCAAAAAAATTTCAATCTTGATCCCGACGTTAATTTTTTTTAAAAACTTCTGTTAATTTTGTCTTTTATGGAGGGGTGAATTTGTCATTTCGATTTTTTTAAACAATTTTGATATTCCATAATTTTTAATTGATTCATATAAACCCTAAGTCTCACCCCCTTCCCATCTGATCGTCGTACTTCTTCCCCCTTTCCATATCCATCCTCGTCGTACTCTTCCCCCTTTCCATCTCCATTTGCTCATCGAGGATTTCCAACGACGATTCGCACATCCTGGACGGACGCAAATCCTGGAAGGAGATTCTATTAGTGTGCACAAAAGGTAAACTTTCTTCCTCATCATTCCACATTTACTTCTTCTGACCTAATTTTCTCTGTATTAATAGGAATCAAAATGTGTCTTCTTTTGTTGGATGGATCCTCCTATGTGCCGAAAAGCAGTTGAAGTCATTCCTGGTCTTTGAGATCAAGTAACGAGCATAAATCAGTGGCACAAAGGAGTACAATTTCGAATCGAAAAATGAAGATTTTCTGTGCTTTCTGTCTGTGTATCATTGTGCTCCATCTTGTCTTAGGGTTGTAATTGAGTTGGTGTTCATGTAATTTGTATTTCAAGTTTAGGAAATGATGTAATTCTGTCTTTTCAAATTTTGGTTCTTCATGTAGCAAATTGAGATTATTAATGAAATGGCAGTGAATTTTTCATAATAAAGCATTACTCAATTTGGTTTAGATTGGTTTACATGGATTGAAGGCATCTAACACTTGTTCAAAATGGTTAAATGACCATTTTAAATGGCTTGAAGTCATTTAACAATGAATGGAATACATCTCAGAATATGAGGAATTATTGGATATCAATATTTACATCCTCCTAAAAAAAATGGGTGATGGATCTCAATAATAAAAGAACATCACTAGTTGCATCTTACCACTGAAACTAGCTCTTGACCAATGCTTTGATGGAATTGCCTTCAACCATTCATAAAGACCAACATCTTGAGCTTGAACCTCTTTCATAGCTTTCTCAAACCATGGCATGCTTGTTGAAGTTGCACACTTCCACAACATGTTTTTATACAAATTTCTCCTCCACTTAGACTTCATATTCTCATGAATATGCCTTAAACAATACCTGTGTTCAGCACTTGGAAATACCTTGCTTATAGCAGGTATAATCCCCTATTAAATTACATTAAATAAAAGTTAGGAATACATATAATAAAACATAATTACTAAAACAGATTAAGTAAAACAAATTTAGTACCTTTTGCCTATCACTAATAAAAGTGAAGTTGGAGTTGGAAGTCAGATCTAGGTCCTCACCTAAACACTCCAAGAACCAGGTCCAAGAGTTAAGTGTTTCAGCTTCTACCATGGCATATGCAACCGGATAGATTCCATTATTTGAATCTATCCCAACAGCACTCAGAATCTGCCCAGGGAAAGGGCCTTTCATAAAACATCCATCCAATCCCAAAATTTGTCTACCACACTCTATAAATCCTGCCTTCAAGGCCCCCAAACATATGTAAATTCTTTTAAACTGCCTGGTGGTACTGATGGGTTAGGCTCTCTCTCAACATCAATTTTCACAGTTGTTCCGGGGTTGGACCTGATAAGCTCTTCTGAATAGTCCCTTAACAGCTCATATTGCATCATGTAGTCACCTTCAAGTTTCCTGCTTGCCATTGTCTTTGCTCGAAAAATCTTTTGTATTGAAACTTCGATCTGAAGTTTTTGTTGGATTTGTTCTTGAAGGGCTTTGAGTGGGATGCTAGGATTAAAGGCAATCGTTTGTTCCATTTCTTTGGCAAGATAGTTGACTGTGCATAGCTTCACATTTCTTGTGTTTAGACATGTGTGATCTTTGATGTAAGTCTTGACAACCCAAGATCCTTCATAATGGTTATCTACAATATATAAAGTCCAAGGACAAGTAGTGGATGAGGAAATAACATTTTTTCCTTTCTCAAAAACTGGAATAATTCCCTTACACCCTACCCGAAATCTTCTACAGTAATTTTTCTCAAATGATAGTTGCCTTCTAGTTTCAATTGCATGCTTCGTCACTAACCCCTTTATTTCTCTCCTGTTAGAAAACTCTTGACCAACATAGAACGGTTCAACTGTTAGGTCTCTATTTATTTTATTCTTCTTCCTTAACTTCTTGCATGCTCTATCCAAAGGAGGGTCATCTTCATCACTCGGGGAATCAAAATCATCCAAATCTACTTCATCATCAACCTCCCCATCATCATATTGATCAGAATCACTATATGTGTCTACTGCAGCCCTAAAATCAGCCATATCAACTTCCACATCCTCAATCATATTGTCCTCATCCACTAAGAAATCAGAGTCCTCAGATTCATTATCATACAAGTCATCTTGGAATGTTTCTACTCCATCTTCATGATCCATGTGATCATCATTAATCATCTCTTCCTCATTATTATCCATGTGATCATTGTTGGTGATTTCTTGTGAGATTCTCTTAGAACTAGATGGTTCAACATCTATTAATTTCTCAATTATAACATTGCTGAAATTACTACTACCAGAAAGTTGAAAGTGATTGTTCAGTTGTGTACCACCATGCTCAATATAAATTTCAATCAACTTATTAGTTTCAACATACCCCAATAAGTTTCTCACATCTAAATCATTACCTAATGCCCTTATACCAACATCTAGGTTTTCTCCAGGAATTAAAAAGTGGTAAAACATCAGACTGTCACTTGAATAACCAATTTCTTGGACCATATTATTAAGTTCATGAACTGAAAAATCAGCACCTTCAACTAGATCTATGAATGATACCTGTCCCTTTTTATATCTTCTACCTGGATATGAAGTGAAGAACCCTCCATGGTTAAATTTGAGAGAGAAAACTGCAGGGTTGTGAACTGCATAAATAATTACAGTTCATCATATATATATCGCAGGAAGTGAAAAATCGATTAGGGTTGAAGAAGAATACTTACCATATACTTCATTGGGATCAAACTCTTCTTACTTTGAACGAACTTGCCACAATCGCACCCACATTGCCCCTGGCGACGAAGGTTACGGCCGAGATTAGGGTTTCAGTCTCCTGCGTTCTTTTTTTTTTGCGTCTCCTATATGTGAGGAAGAAGATACGTTTGTTTGGAACAAGAATAAAGGGGTTTTTTGTTTTGTGAAGCAAATGACAAAAACACCCTCCATAAAAGACAAAATTAACAGAAATTTTTAAATAAATTAACATTGGGATCAAGATTGAAATTTTTTTGAAATGTGAGACCCTAAATTGAGAATTTTGAAAAGTTGGGACTAAATTGGTTAAAACAAGCAAACGTTGGGGACTTAAAACGAAGTTTACTCTTAGAGAATTACACAAGCTGATCAGACAACTTAGTTCAGCTGACACAAGTAAGTAAAAGTTAAAGAAAGATGATAAAGGGGATCCAGGTAGTAAAGGAAGCGGTTCAGGAGCAAGTGGTTCCTCACATTCTCCAGTTTTTTATTTTGAGGCTGATATCCCTGATGAATCTGCATCGGTCCCATTCTGCCTGAAATTGCAGATGAGGAAAAGGATAGAAGGGATCGAGATTATATGACGGTACCGGCTGCTGAATTTGACAGAGAATGGGATGCCAAGACTTTTGCTTATCCTCCTGAGAGATATTTGATTCAACTTGGTGTACATTATCATGACAGAAGCGGAATTACTTGGGAACCAAAGGCATGGCTGTTTGATGAAGAAAAGCACATGTTCGTTGTGAGAAGGAAAGGCTCGTGTCCATTGGAATACTACAAATGCTGGACTCAGTTTTACTCTTGGACGACGGTGGATTTAATCAAGCTGTATCAAGCGCCTTTCTTCAATCCATCAAGGAATGATTATGCTGAGCATTTTACAAGAAATTAAAGAAGGCAGTGCTGAGTAAATTCATGAATTTTGATGACTTTCCTCACAAGAACTCTTACACAAAGAGATATAGGGAGGTGTATGAAAAAGACAATAACAAGAAGTTTTCTAATGTGCTGTATCATCCCACAAAGAACACTAAAACAATCCCACTTTCACTTAGACATCTAGAAGGCTGCTTGGATGATTTTCAGACATGGGCATACAGTGATTATACAGGTGAAGCCAAAACCATCTGCAAGTCAAAGACTATGAATGTGCTGGAAGTACATGATCTGCTGAGGTTCTATGAAAAGGACATTATGGTGCTGAGCAGAAACCAGATTGAATGTTCACTGGAGAATGAAGAATACTCCAAGGCATATACAAGAGGAGTGGCGCAGATTGTTCAGGAGAAGTTGTGGTTTGATCTTGCATCGGTTCAGATTTCAAGAAAATTCAGGATGTAGAAGACTGCTAATGCTAAAGCCAAGGGGAAGATTGTAGAGACTAAGAATATAAGGCTTTTGCATTAGATATATTTTGGGCTAGTTTATTATTCTAATTGGGCTAACATTAGTGAGTTTAGTGGGTTTAAATGGGTCCAATCGGTTTCCTCTATGTGGGCCACAAATTTGTTAGTAGGTGGTGACTTTTTTTATCAAGACTGGTCATCCTTATATAAGGAACCTTTTGATTATCATTTTGGGGTTGTTGATTTTGTGAAAGGCTAAAGGGTGTTTACGAAATTCTCCTTCGAGAATTTTGATTTCTGTGTATTGCAACCAAGGTTTTCTAATCAAGTTCTCTTCAATCGGTTTGTGTTTCCACTACTAGATATAGGGCCTTCCTTGACACGCGAATAATGACACTTGGTTCTTTCTTGACGCGCAAAAATCGTGTCATAAAAAACTGTCAAGAATTGAAAAACCCTAAGGGTAAATGACACGCATTTTTTAGCGTCATAAATTTCTGTCATAAAAAAAAACACGGAGGACACTTTAGAATTGCGCGTCAAGAAATCCATGTCGTTTTTTTAATGTTTTCTTGCCAAAAAAATTCCCCAATATGTTTGCCCTAATTTTCTAGCCTCTCACAAATACGTTCACCGGCCAAATCAAACTCTTCTCTTCCCCAAATTTTCGCTCCTCCAAAATTTTCACCTCTCTCCCAAAAGCCCATCTCTGTGTCATCTGCCTCTCCGCCGACAGAATAGTCCACCCTCTCCAACCCTAATATCCTTGCTCCTTCCCCGGTCGGCATTCATATAATTGACAGAAACCCTAGATTACACCCACGACTCCTGTTTTCTCAACATCAACAGCCACCACAGCTTCTACACATTCTACACCTGATATTAATTTCAGCTTCGATCAGGGTTCTGTGTCATTCTCCCAAGCTAGTATTCTTCAAAGTGCTCTTACCGATTAGCAAGCGTAGATTTATGTTTTGAAAGCTATAACTGAAGAGCAGTCGAAGATGATTACTGAGCTCAAAACAAGTAATGAAGAATTGAGGGCACATAATCAATCCCAAAGTCAACAGATCACTACTTTGCAGAGTCGAGATTTAGCCAAAGATCAAGAGATTCTTCGTTTAAACACATCTAGTCAGACTCAGAGTAAATTGCTTCTTGAAATGCATGAGCAAATAAAGTTCTTAATGGTTGTCAAGAAGATTACATGAGATTTTTAGACGATGATCCCGATCAGGATGATCCTCAAGGGAATGTTGGTGGAGGATCAGGCCCGACTAGAACCACTGGTTCGGGTGCTAGGACATCTACTTCCCAGGGGGAGAAGGATTCACGAGAAGCGATGCCAATAACTTCGATCCTGTCGAACCAAGCGGCAACAAGTTTTAGTGAATTTAAACAGATGTTGTAGACCCTAGAAGAGGGAGAGTTTGTTGGTGATCTGATGGTTGTACAATTGCAAGCAATATTTGATCTAAATGATGAAGAGATGAGGAGGGTTTCTGAAACAGCACCGAGGAAATATGAAACGTCTGAATAAGAATCGGATGAAGATGTTGAAGATATATTTGATGAGGAAGTTAAGGTAGAAGATATTACTGAAGAAGAATATCCAGACCTATACTCAAATTTCAACAACAATCACTCTGCTGATGATTTTGAAGTGTTTCCTAAAGAAAAAGGCGCTGAGGCTGAAGAAAGATTAAAGAAGAAAGAAGCAGAAAAACCTGAAGACCCGGTTGCTAAGGAGGCTAAGGAACAGAAACAACGTTGGGCATTTGATGAATACATGAAGACGTTTCATGCTAACTACGTTCCTCCTCTAAGCCAATCAAACAAAGATCGTATGTCAAATTCAAGGGTCAAGCAGGAGATATTATCAGTTGGATGTATTCTGACAGTTTGAAGTGCTATGGGGGTTAAACATCAACACGAAATTCAGTACTTTAAATGTGCCAGTGATTTCAGCAGTCTAACAGTTTGGGATGTTTGAGAGCTGACTCGAAAGGCTTTTTGCAATTATGGCACTGACTGGAAGGGTTTTTACATCAAGAAGACTATTGAGAAAGAATGCCGAGAAGGATTTCAATTTTTGGATCCTCAGAAACCCAAAAGGCGTCGATCTCGAACAAAGATTTATGAAAGAACTGGAAAGAAGCTGATAATATTGGTTTTCAAGAAAAATCCTACTGTGATGAAAAAGATTCCTCTAATGAAGATAGAGTTAGATTTCATTAAAGAATTGAGATGGTGGTATTACAATGAAAAGACTGGTGAAGCTGTGATTGTGTTGAAAGAAGAAAACAGGGTTGTGAAAGTGTATGATCCAATGTGGCTGATCAATCTATCTAAGGCTGATATAGATGTGCTGTATCACCACAAGATCTTGTATCATCCTGACTATATGGAGCAGGCGTTGCAGTTTCAAAGGTTGATACGGATGTTTTTTGCATTCAATATCTATGTCGGGCATATTCATGGACTGATATGGACTGGCAATGAGGCTGCTGATGTTCAAGATTGATAAAGAACGGTCCAGCAGTTGCCAAGGGGGAGTTTGTTGATACATTGTATGACAACGTGCTAGATTAGATAAAGTTATTGAAGACTTGAAGAATTTGTCCAAGTTCTATTGGCTGAACCTCGGCCAAACCTTGGCCGAACCTAGGGTTCGGACCAGCTGAAGAGTTCGGACAGTCGAACTCTATAAATAGATTATTAGGCTTTGTTTATGAAACGAGTTTTTGGTAAGTGTGTGTGTTTCCAAAGTGTATTTATTCTGATTCTCTCTGTAACTGGTCTTGTTATTGAATGAGAGATTGAACAAGTTATTTACACGTTTGTTCACGTTTCTATTACATGATTGATGTCAAACTAATACGATACGTATGCTCCAGCGTTTTCAGTACTTTTGTTACAGATGATATGACTGAGAAAATTAAGGTTGGTACACAACACCTGACTGAAGCCTTGATTGACCCAAGAAGGAGATGATTGGACCCGAGAGTGCCTATTCCTACTAGCACTGGTGCTGGTTAATCATTCTCCTCACAACCCACTACCCAAGATAAAGGAAAAGTTATAGAGACAGCTCAATACAGACTTGAAAGAGAGCTCAGATCAGAGATAGCAGAGTTAAAAGCCCATAATCCAGCTCAGAATGAAGTAATTGTTGATTTACTTGATATACAAAAGGTGCATAACACAGAGCTAGAAAATCAGAAGAAGATAAACAGAGAATTCTCAAGGCAGTTTAGAGAATTACACAAGCTGATCAGACACCTTAGTTCAGCTGATACAAGTAAGTCAAAGTTAAAGAAAGATGATAAAGGGGATCCAGGTAGTAAAGGAAGCGGTTCAGGAGCAAGTGGTTCCTCACATTCTCCAGTTTTTTATTTTGAGGCTGATATCCCAGATGAATCTGCATCAGGTCCCATTCTGCCTGAAATTGCAGAAGAGGAAAAGGATATAAGGGATCGAGATTATATGACGGTACCGGCTGCTGAATTTGACAGAGGATGGGATGCCAAGACTTTTGCTTATCCTCCTGAGAGATATTTGATTCAACTTGGTGAACATTATCATGATAGAAGCGGAATTACTTGGGAACCAAAGGTATGGCTGTTTGATGAAGAAAAGCACATGTTCGTTGTGAGAAGGAAAGGCTCGTGTCCATTGGAATACTACAAATGCTGGACTCAGTTTTACTCTTGGACGACGGTGGATTTAATCAAGCTGTATCAAGCGCCTTTCTTCAATCCATCAAGGAATGATTATGCTGAGCATTTTTACAAGAAATTAAAGAAGGCAGTGCTGAGTAAATTCATGAATTATGATGACTTTCCTCACAAGAACTCTTACACAAAGAGATATAGGGAGGTGTATGAAAAAGACAATAAGAAGAAGTTTTCTAATGTGCTGTATCATCCCACAAATAACACTAAAACAATCCCACTTTCACTTAGACATCTAGAAGGCTGCTTGGATGATTTTCAGACATGGGCATACAGTGATTATACAGGTGAAGCCAAAACCATCTGCAAGTCAAAGACTATGAATGTGCTGGAAGTACATGATCTGCTGAGGTTCTATGAAAAGGACATTATGGTGCTGAGCAGAAACCAGATTGAATGTTCACCAGAGAATGAAGAATACTCGAAGGCATACACAAGAGGAGTGGCGCAGATTGTTCAGGAGAAGTTGTGGTTTGATCCTGCATCGGTTCAGATTTCAAGAAAATTCAGGATGTAGAAGACTGCTAATGATAAAGCCTAGGGAAAGATTGTAGAGACTAAGAATATAAGGCTTTTGCATTAGATATATATTGGGCTAGTTTATTATTCTAATTGGGCTAACATTAGTGAGTTTAGTGGGTTTAAATGGGTCCAACCGGTTTCCTCTATGTGGGCCACAAATTTGTTAGTAGGTGGTGACTTTTTTATCTAGACTGGTCATCCCTATATAAGGAACCTTTTGATTATCAGTTTGGGGTTGTTGATTTTGTGAAAGGCTAAAGGGTGTTTACGAAATTCTCTTCGACTTCTGTGTATTGCAACCAAGGTTTTCTAATCAAGTTCTCTTCAATCGGTTTGTGTTTCCACTACTAGAAATAGGGCCTTCCTTGACACGCGAACAATAAAACTCGGTCCTTTCTTGACGCGCAAAAAACGTGTCATAAAAAACTGTCAAAAATTGAAAAACCTTAAGGGTAAATGACACGCATTTTTTAGCGTCATAAATTTCTGTCATAAAAAAAAAACACGGAGGACACTTCAGAATTGCTCGTCAAGAAATCCATGTCGTTTTTTAATTTTTTCTCGCCAAAAAAATTCCCCAATATATTTGCCCTAATTTTCTAGCCTCTCACAAATACGTTCACCGGCCAAATCAAACCCCTCTCTTCCGCAAATTTTCGCTCCTCCAAAATTTCCGCCTCTCTCCCAAAAACCCATCTCTGTGTCAGCCGCCTCTCCACCGACGGAATAGTCCACCCTCTCCAACCCTAATATCCTTTCTCCTTCCTCGGTCGGCATTCATATGATTGACAGAAACCCTAGATTGCTCCTCTCCGTCCAAATCAAACTCGCCGCCGCTCTTCTGCCTTAATTTCATCTGCGCCTCCGATTACCTCACCTCCACCATTCCATGGCGACCTCACCTCCCACGTTCCTCTCCATCTCTCTGTTCCACAAAAATTTCACCCCAATTTCGCCACTAGCTATCTTTCACCGCGCTCTCGGCGTTCTCCGTTGGTCATTGGATGTCAACGGTGGTGACAACTATCTTCTTCCTTTTCCTGATTTCTTCCTTCTGAACAGGTAATCTATAACATATTTTTTCAATTGAAGGTATACTTTACAGTTTTCTGACCTGAATTTACTAAGCAATTAATTCTTTATCTGCTTATAAAGCTTATGAATCTGACATAAAGATTGAAACAAAAGCAAGTTGTGATTGTAGGAATCCGAACTAATGTTTGGTTTATACCACTGAAGATGATGCTACTATTGCAGGAAGGGAGGAACCTATGTTAGGATTTCTGAAGTAATCCCTAATTTTCTTATTCTCAGCTCAAAATCTACCCCCTACCAGTGTCTCAAAAGGGGGGGGGGGGTGTACTTTTGGTTCATTTTGGTGTTTTATTGGTAATCCTATGGATTACCAAGTTTTAAACGTCACCCTTGAACGGTTGTTGAAACTCTATGATTCTGATAAGATATCAAATAGCACAACTGGGTATTACTTTAACAAATTCAAAAGTTAAAGGGCATGAATGAGGTTAATCAAGTTGTGTTCAGTGTTCTACTATGTGAGTTAGAACAAGGAGCAAGCCCCTGGTCTAGCCTGGTGTGCTGATAAGAAGTCTAAGTTAAAGTATCTATTAGATTGTGTGTTTACACATCTGTTTCTGTGTTTTAGTTGCTGAGGAATAATGTCTGTGAGGAAAGAAAGATCAGATGCTTTATCATCAGGTAATGACTGTTATTCTCTTATGTTTTGCAATTTATGTTTGACTGTACTTGTATTTGCAGCTTAAGTCTTCTGAAATTTGCGGTCTCGCTAACCTGCAATCATATATTTTGCAAGTAAGCTGTTCATTTGTTCTTATCGTTTTCGTAACCCTAATCGTACAAATAATCGCCTAAATAAATGACGTTGTGTTCTTTACAATTATTTTTAGTGTTTGTATCGACAAATCTATGAAGTCCGATTCCACTTGTCCTGTATGCAAAATTCCTTATAGGCGAAGAGGTATTTCTCATCTTGTCGTTCCTTTTGTATACAATGTAATTAGATCTGTAGTGAAATTAGGTTTAAAGTTGACAAGCCTTCAACTGATTGTATTTGAAATCTTTCTCATTTGTTGTAGAGATTCTTCCTGCTCCTCACATGGATTCTCTGGTGAGCATTTTCAAAAACATGGAGGTTTCTTCTGGAGTCAACATTCTAGTCACTCAAACAGAACCTGAAACCCAAGGTATTGATTTGGTTGCCTAATGCACAATGTGTTAAAACTTAAAGGATCCTCAGAGAGGCCTAAAGAATGTTTTTTTTTGGCTATTTAGGTCATCAGAATCAAGCTAATGATGAAATCATTTGTAGAAGCAAGACAACCAGCAAAGCTTGCAAAAGTTCACCAAACACACAGAGCCAGAGGAAAAACAAAGGGAAAACTTTGAAAGGATCCTCAAAGAGGCTTAAAAGAAGTGATTCTGATATTGAGAGGCCATCTTTTCCAGCAAAGAAAATGATCCAGGTGCTACAACATCCTCCACAAGAGACACCTACTAGACCTGCAAATCTTGAAAGTGGGAAGAGTGTTATTAAAGAAAGAACTCAAACTAATTTGTCTGCACCATAGGACACAACTCTTTTACATGAGAATGATGATACCTTGTTTTCCCCTTTCTTTTGGTTGAGAAATGAGGAGGATGTTGAACAAACAACACAACTTACACCTTTTGAGCCTATAAACGGGTCACCCCCAGACGTTCTATGCTTTGGTGATATAAAAGATTCCAAAGATGATTGCCCTTGTCACATGACCTCAAAGGTATTTTTGTAATTAGTTAGGTTTAATTTACTCCATATGATATGGATTCGCTAATGCAATTATTCCTGCACAATACTTCTGTTTTTTCAAGGACCTAAGACCAGATTATATGAATTAAAAGACATTCATAAGTTTTTAGTTTATTGTTATTTGAAGTTTCGGAGATTTGAACAAAAATTATGTTATTGACAAGAAAATGGAGGGCATTCATTGAGGATGCTTGGCAAATGGATCCTTCCACTAAAGATTTTATCTCTCTGTTGCAACAAGGCAAGTTAATGAAAACCGAATCTTGGATGGTGCAACTCTAAGAGAAATTTGCTTCTATGTTAGGCATTATTAACTAATACTTCTAAAAATTGTTGCTATTATTATGTCCTTATTTAATTCCTTATTTTGTGTTGCATGAATGCATAATGTAAGATCTAGATACAATTTTGTGATTTTGGCCATGATTGTTTCGAGTTCGTATAATTGTTCTAATGTTGTTCCTAACATATTTTTGTGCACATGAATGGTTTTAGGTTTTACTATACAAACTGACATCATGTTTTCAATTAAAAATCAAGAATGAAGGTATGGTTTTAGGTTTTGTATTCCTATCTACTAGTTGAAAAATGTCGTTTCTAATGTTATGCCTAACATATTTTTGTGCAGATGAATGGTTTTAGGTTATACTATACAAATTAACATCAAATTTTTAATTTCGAATCCAGAATGAAAGTATGGTTTTAGGTTTTGTATTTCATGTACTGGTTGAGAAATGGCGTTCAAAATTATATCTATTTAAGTGTTTATCATTAGTTTTGATTGCTTGGAATGTAGGTTCGATCAAAAAGTCCAACGGATGATCGATGGAGTTGACCTGATTTGATGAAGTATCCTCATTGCTATGTAAGTTTTTTTATCTGTGGTGCATTAACTGATCCATATTCTTTTGATATGACATATTTCATAATCCATTTTTGGTTGGGTTAATATTGATTTCACAATCAAGATTTAATGTTTTAACCATTTTGGGGTATTTTAATAGTTTGGTTATATTTTTATAGCAATCGGTTTTTACTTACATTGACTTTCATTAGAATCAGATCAACAAAATCCTTAAAGTCGTAGAATTAATTTTTCTTGCATATTTCTAAGATGTTTCTGTTTGTTACCGAGTCACAGGAAAAACATCAGGAATTGAGCACTTCATGGCCATAGTTTGATGGTGCGGAGTTCATAATTTAAAGAGCTTCCTACTCTTTCGGTTTATTCTAAGGTATATATCTTAGTTTTTTTTGTTCTGTCATCCGTTTGGTTTATTGTGCAGGGCTCTGCCCACTTCTTGGTGGACTTCAAGAGAGTCAAACTGCAATGGGTTTGACACATGTTAGAATCAAACATGAGTGAACAACTGAGGGTGTTGAATTAAAAAAGTCAAACTGGAATGAAAAGGTGTATTCTGGTACTCATATTTGTATGCATGCAATATTTGGGATTTTGATAGGGAGGTTGAAACAATTGACATTTAATAGGTTCAACTATTGGAAGTTTCTATTCATTTATATGTAATATATCAAGCAATATCTCCACAAGTTTACTCACTGTAATATTAAGGATGTAAACATTTGGGATTCTAATAGGGACCCTCAAACACTTGGCTTTTAATAGGTTGAAGCATTGGAAATTCTTAAACATCCAGCCTACTTCCAATTGTAGGTTGTTTCAAACCATCGTTGTGTACTTAAACAGTGAGCTTGCATAATAAAACAGGACAACACTGATCGTCATTTGCGTTTTTCCCACGTGTGCGCATTCCCAGGATCGGCCGCGCGGCAAGGCGCGCTAGCCGACCACTAGTTACTTACGTATATCCAGCTTTCCGTAGGTTGACATTTTACTTCAATCCTGGTTGTTCGACTCCTGATTAATACAATTATTAATGCAGGATCTTCTCTATTTGAGCTCTTAAATTTAGAAGATGAAGAACACTGTGGTGATGAGTTACATGAAGAAACACCATTTGCAAGTAAGTTCACTTTTGTTTTATTTAACTTTTTTTATTCACGGGCAATTATTATCGGGCCGCTCATTGAATTACTCAACAGTGTGGATTGGTTTGAGCGTTCTTGATTACCATCGTCGTCGCATCGCCCGAGTTTCTTAGTTTCTAACAAGAGACTACAAATGATTCATCAATCACAATAAACTCCAAGCAATATTTTTACTTTCTTTGTGTATATCATGTTAACTTTGTAATGTTGTTATATATATATGAAATGCATTATTTTGTATAAGTGTGTTTTATTTTTTATTATAAGGTTAATTGCTATTAAATGCAGAAATTAGTGATTCTATCAAAACTATTTTTTTTTAATTTTTTTTACATTCTTGACGCGCAAAAACGCGTGTCATATCTCTTTATGACGGGGGCTTCCTTGACGTGCATTTTATGACGCCCAATGCGCGTCATTGTTCGCGCGTCAAGAACTTCTTGACACACATTTTGCGCGTCAAGAAGCTTCTTGACCCCGGCTTCCTTAACGCGCATTTGCGTGTCAAGAAGACCCTTTCTTGACACGCATTGCACGTCAAGAAAGGCCTTTTTTGTAGTAGTGTTCATATTGTTTTTCATCGTTTATTTACTATATTAATCGATTGTTCTTTAATCATCTAGTAACACCAGATTCCGCACAAATGTTACTAGACATTGATATCCTGTGAGGGACTTTTTGATCCTTACATGTATATAACCAATAAGCGTGTTTAGGACCAATGATGGCCTAATAAGTTGTGTTTAGGGGTAATGAGGGCCAGTTGGGAACAATGAGTCGTAATAAGGTGTGTATGTAACCAATAAGTTGGGTTTAGGACCAACGATGGCCCAATAAGGTGTGTTTAGGGGCAATGAGGGCCAGTTGGGACCAATGAGTCCCAATAAGGTGTGTATATAACCAATATCATGTATAGGACCAATGATGGCCCAATAAGGTGTGTTTAGGGGAAATTAGGGTCAGTTGGGACGAATGAGTCCCAATAAGGTGTGTATGTAACCAATTAGTTGTGTTTAGGACCAATTATGGCCCAATAAGGTGTGTTTAGGGGAGACGAGGGTCAGTTGGGACCAGTGAGTCCCAAAAAGGTGTGTATATAACCCATAAGCATGTTTAGGACCAATGATGGCCCAATAAGGTGTGTTTAGTGGGGCAATGAGGGTCAGTTGGGACCAATGAATCCCAATAAGGTGTGTATGTAAGCAATAAGTTATGTTTAAGACCAATGATGGCCCAATAAGGTTTGATTAGGGAAAATGAAAGTCAGTTGGGACCAATGAGTCCCAATAAGGTGTGTATGTAACCAATAAACCCTGTTTAGGACCAATGGTGGCCCAATTGGGTGTGTTTAAGGGCAAGGAGGGTCAGTTGGGACCGATGACTACCAATAAGGGGTGTATGTAACCAATAAGTTGTGTTTAGGACCAATGATGGCCCAATAAGGTGTGTTTAGGGGTAATGAGGGTCAGTTAGGACCATTGAATCCCAATAAGGTGTGTATGTAACCAATAAGTTGTGTTTAGGACCAATGATGGCCCAATAAGGTGTGTTTAGTGCGGCAATGAGGGTCAGTTGGGACCAATGAGTCCCAATAAGGTGTGTATGTAACCAATAAGTTGTGTTTAGAACCAATGATGGCCCAATAATCTGGGGTTAGGGGCAATGAGGGTCAGTTGGGACCAATGAGTCCCAAGAAGGTGTGTATCTAACCAATAAGTTAAGTTTTGGACCAATGATGGCTCAATAAGGTGTGTTTAGGGGAAATGAGGGTCAGTTGGGACGAATGAGTCCCAATAAGGTGTGTATGTAGCCAATAATTTGTGATTAGGACAATGATGGCCCAATAAGGTGTGTTTATGGGAAATGAGGGTTAGTTAGGACCAATGAGTCCCAATAAGGTGTGTATGTAACCAATAAGTTCTGTTTAGGACCAATGATGGCCCAATAAGGTGTGATTAGGGAAAATGAAGGTCAGTTGGGACTAATGAGTCCCAATAAGGTGTGTATGTAACCAATAAGTTCTGTTTATGACCAATGATGGCCCAATAAGGTGTGTTTAGGGGAAATGAGGGTCAGTTGGGATCAATGAGTCCCAATAAGGTGTGTATGTAACCAATAAGTTCTCTTTAGGACCAACGATGGCCCAATAAGGTGTGATTAGGGAAAATGAAGGCCAGTTGGGACCAATGAGTCCCAATAAGGTGTGTATGTAACCAATAAGATTTGTTTAGGACCAATGATGGCCGAATATGGTGTGTTTAGGGGCAACGAGGGTTAGTTGGGAGCAATGAGTCCCAATAAGGTGTGTATGTAACCAATAAGTTATGTTTAAGACCAATGATGGCCCAATAAGGTGTGTTTAGGGGCAATGAAGGTTACTTTGGACCATTGAGTCCCAATAAGGTGTGTATGTAACCAATAAGTTGTGTTTAGGACCAATGATGGCCCAATAAGGTGTGTTTAGGGGCAATGATTGTAAGTTGGGACCAATGAGTCCCAATAAGGTGTGTACGTAACCAATAAGTTGTGTTTAGGATTATCATTAAATTTATTGCTTAATATTGCATAATACATTTAAAGATCATTTTAAAGTTATGTTTAAAATACTATTATATCTATGTCTAGAATTAATTGAGTTTATATTAAATCCGATAATTAAGTGTCGTCACGTCCATATTTGGTGAGATGCTTTCACTCGGATCGATCATATTAATCCCCAAATTACTTCTCACCATTTTTCAAATTTCCCCAAAATTCATTGATCAGTTCCTCTTCCCTCTAATAAAATTTTATCACCAAAACAATTCATCACTCTCTTCTTCCCTATCACTAAAAATTACTCTATAGGATTCATCACACTATCATCTTCAGGAGACCACTACCTAATTCCCGTTAGTATTAATTTCACTGTCATCTTCAGGAGATCATTTGTTTCATCGCAATTATTTCATCTAATTAATTGTTCCATCGCATTTATTTCATTCTCTATTTATTTCATTTCAGGATTCATCTAGCTCATTTAACAATGGATCATGAAGGTGAAGCATTGAAGAATCTTAATGACCATACACATAATAGTGAAGGCGAATGCAATGATGATTATTCTTCACAAGAGAGTGAAAAAGATGAAATAGATAACAATGATGATCATTATTCACAAGAGAGTGAAGAAGATGAAATGGATAGCAATGATGCCCAAGTCGACAATGATGCCCAAGTCGAGAATGAGGAAGCCACAATCTCTGCTCCCCAAGCAAACAAGAGGGGGTTGACGAGGTTGGCAAAGTGGTGTGCCAAATTTGAGAATAATGGTGGGGAAAAATGGCCACTAACCTTTGATGCGCTGGGAAGGATTGGCGGGGAGCATAGACCAAAATTTTTGAGTTTTATGGGAGACATTGCAAGGTCAGAGGTTGGATTGAGGTATCTACAATGGAGGGAGGTGCCAAAAGAGGAAAAGAACAAGATGTGGGCAAGGATTCAGGTTATGAAACAGATTAATCATTTTCTCATATTATGTTTGTTAACTTATTGAATTCCATATATGTGACTAAAAAATCCTGTCATATGTTATTTTTTCAGCAATTATTCAAAATTTGATGACTGTCTAAGGGGTCCTATAATGGTATGGCTTAGTGGGTTGCTAAGGAGTTTTAGAAGAAAGATGTTCGAGAAACACATTCATCCCAACCTAGCAAAACCCACCGTGCTTGAGAAAGTTTCAAAGATGTATCGCGCTATTGTGAATAAAGAAAACTGGGACAGATTTGTAGCATATAAAAAATCTGAAGAATTCAAGGTTTTTATTCAATTCAAACTGCAGATTTCACTAATTAAGCTAAGTTTTAATTAATAAGATTATAATTATATATCCTACTGTTCTGTTGGAAAGGCTGCGTCAAAGAGTGCAAAAGTGGTTCGAGCATAGTATGTTTATGATCATACAATGGGACGGGGAGGATACGTCTATCTGAAAGAGAAACTAGTAATAAGCTAAGTGTGTTACACCCAGTCATGGTTAAGAATGTGCAAGGTATGTTTCAAGTCTGATATATATTATAATTATTATAAACTAAGGTACAAAACAAAGAAATTGCAGCTGATGATTCCCCCTCTCGAGCGTTTATGTGGAGAAAAAGAAGGATAAATAAAGAGGGGGAATACAAAACGCCTATGGTGAAGGGCGTAGCAGATGATATAGTAATTTAATTGCTATATACATACGTAATTATTTACATGTTAAAAATTAACAGCACCTCACTACATTAACTAAATTAATTACTGCAGGCCGAGAATGAAACAAAAATAAATGCGGGATCCGTGACCATAGAACCGAGAACGGATGCCCTGACATTGTTCCTTAAAAAGGAAAGGGGTAGATACCTAAAAGCTATTGGGTATGGAGTGACTTCCCGTGGATATTGGCAGGGTGCTCCAAAAGGGCGATCAAAAGAACGGATCGAAAAACTTGAGGTGGAACTCAAAAAATGAAAAACAGGTGCGTGAGAAAAAGGATCAAGAGGTTGAGCACCTCACTGATATGGTGAAAGCACAGCATCAGAAAATTGATAAGCTTACGACGTTTATGAACCGCATGATTTAAGATAAACAAGTTGATAAAGCGGTAAATTCTGTAAGGGACAAATTATATATATATATATATATATATATATATATTATATATATATATATATATATATATATAAGGAATATTGCGCTTGGAAGATTTCCGGCTGAATGCCAATTTTGTACAGTTCCGGTTGAAGTTGAAGTTGAAGCGGAATTCTTACTTCAAGCGGAACTGGCGGTTCAAGCAGAAAGAAGCAGTTTTGTCCCTTAGCGAATATTCCGGGTGAACTCTATTATCCACCAGATAATGAGTTCAACCGGACTTTTCCTGAGATGTCTTTTCAGCAAGTCCAATCCTGCAAAAGCTTCTCGTATGCTTCTATATCTGATTCAAGCCGCTCTCCTAAAGTAGTATGGTGCTGCAAACACGCAAGATATTCCAATTGTTGATGTTTATTCTTTTGGTAGTTTGTATTTGACATTTTAGTTTACGTTCTAGATTAGATCGCATGAGATCAATGGCTGTCATTGATCTTATCAGCACTATATATAGCTTAGTTAGCTCTAGTTTACACACACGATTATCTTTGTTGTTATCAGTTCTTGAACAACTTGTAATAGTGTAGCTTCGAGTTAATGCAAATAGTGCCGAGTATTTGATACTTTGTTGTTACTATATCTTTGCAAATCAAGCTTTTACATTATACACAAGAACTTAATATTTCTTGAGTAAAGTGAAATATAACTTTAATTCTGCAGGGTTATATTTGCAAGTAAAGGGCTTTGTTTAAGTTTAACTCTAACTTATAACGATCCTACAAGTGGTATCAGAGCTTTGACTCTTACCTTGAAGACTTTCTGTGCTTCAAGGTTGATACTTTACTTGCTTACTTTACAAGCTTTGCTTTCATATCTTTCTAAACGTTTTCAAAATGAGTGATTTCAGTTTAAGTTGCCCAAATGGTTCTTCCAACAAACCACCAATGTTCACTCCTGATGACTTTGGTACCTGGAAACTCAGGATGGAAGGTTTTGTTGGATTCTGGACCGTCGTATTTGAAAATCTTTCACTGAAGGTCCCTACTCACCCATGGTTTGATGATGCAGAAGTGAAAATAGAATCTAACTATACTGCTCTCGAATTTGACCATAAGGCATATTGGACTCTACAGGCTGCACTTCCTAATTCCATTTTAAGTGGGTTCAAAGGATATAAAACTGCATTTGACCTGTGGAATGCCTTAAGTGAAATGTATGAAGGAACCAGTGAAGTTAAAGAAAACAAGAAAAATTTCTTAAAACAGAAGTATGAAAACTTTACTTTCAAATTTGGTGAAACAATGACAAACCAGTACTTAAAATTTGTTTCTTTGCTTGATGAACTCCAAAAAGTAGATGTAAAACTAGACCAGGTAGATGTTAACAGAAAGTTCCTACCTTCGCTGCCTTCTGTGTGGACAGTTTACACAGTAAGCATCAGGGAATGAAAAAACTTGAAAAAGATGAGACTCAGTGAACTTCATGGCATACTCCGTGCCTATGAAATGGAACTAGATCTTAAACAAAACTCATCTTCTGAGTCAACTCAGTTGTTTTCATCTGCACTAGTAACTACTGATTTTAACTGAAGATCAATGTTGGGAGGAATTCATAGTTTTGTTAAGTCTACTTGTTTAGATTAGCTTAATTGTAATCTTGGTATTTTGGTAGTTAGCGAAACTACCAAGCGAAACTGTTGTTTCGCTCGGTATCTAGATTAGGGTTGTCTCAGTGACAGTTTCGCTTGGCCAGCGAAACTACCAGCGAAACTGTCTACTGATCTGTATAAATAGTAGCCTTAGTGCTCTCATTTGTAACTTTTGCAACATTCTCAACCCTAATACCAGATATCTGGATTTTGGTAAGTTTGGTGACGGCTAGGAGCATCTTATTCAATCTTTGTAGCTTTTGTTCATCTCTTATCATCCTTTGGTTGATGTTGTGATTGTTCAATACTAAAAACCCATTTTAGCTATTGGAAATCATCATCTATTGATATTTGATTGTTTTTCTTCTCAAAACACCATCATTAGCACTGATTAAGATCAGTGAGGACCAACAATATGGTATCAGAGCCATTGTGCTCTTGATTTTTGGTGTTTTTGGTAAAACTTTTGAAAATCTATTTGGATCTGAAATCTGATTGTTTTGGATTGAAAATTGGTTGAATATTGTATGTTTTGATGTCCTGAAGCATATGCAATCAACTGATCATTACTCAATAGTGATTTGGATTGGTTTGTGATCATTTCTTCTTCAAAAAGAGGGTTTTCTGTTCTGGGCGAAACTAAGGTTCTTCCAGCGACACTATACAGCAAAACTGCTGTATCTTCCAGCGATACTATACAGCGAAACTATAGTGTCGCCGTGAATCATATAATTGTTTTTGGACGAAACTACTAGCGAAACAACATTATTTTTGAACGAAAGTTCAAACCAGTTTCCAGCGAATCTAGCTAGCGAAACTGTGTGTCATCGGGTATTTCCTAGCGAAAGTACTGCCCGTGCATACAGCGAAACTAGTTGGCGAATCTGCTGAATTGGTTCAGTGTTCCCAAGCGAAACTGCTGGCGAAATTATAAGTTCCAGCGAAATTATTCATCTGATCAGGATTTCCGAGCGAAATTGCTGGCGAAACTAATTCTCCCAGCGAAACTAACCAAATTGTCTTGTTCTTTGTTTGTTTGTGTCTTTCTTATTTCAGGCTGATTTGAGATGGCATCAGGTACCAATGTTGCTGACACTGAAAGCATTGCTCCAAACCGACCACCAAGGCTGATCAACGAAGACAATTTTGAAGACTGGAAACGATGTCTGAAATCGTTCTTTCTGTACACCGATTTCAATCAATGGTTGTCGATCGTCAACGGACCTCATGTTCCAACCATCACTACTGGTGAAGTAACACAGATCAACACCAATCCGTATTCCTTTTCTGAGAAGGATTTGAAACTTATTGATCGAGATCAAAAAGCTCTTGGTGCTCTTTCTCTCTGCTTGTCGCAAGAAATCTACAATCGTTTCGCTGAGCACTCTGATGCAAAAAGTTTGTTTGATGCTCTCTGTGAGTTTTATGACGGTAATGAAGATCTTGTGAAGGACAAAGAAGCATAAGCAACTAAAGAATTCAATTCGTTCACTAGCATGAAGAATGAAAAGTTAATTGATTTGACAAACCGTTTTCTGACCGTGTCAAGCAATCTGAAGAAGTATGATCCAAAACTCACTAACTCTGAACAAATCAAGAAGCTGCTGGATGCTCTTCCACCCGAGTGGAGCATTCAGGTTCGTATGTTGAAACAAGAGAGGAGTTTCTCCGATTACAAGCTTATGGATGTGATTAACAAGCTTAAGTCATTTGAGCTGGATGTTCAAAGGAGAGAGTACAATCAAGTCATGGGTCCTGCTAAAGTTTATTCTCCGAATTCGGCTCTCATCTCAACTGTTAAATCCAAATGAGCCTCATCTCAAATTCAATCTGCTCATCTTGGGTCTGGTTCATCCTCAACTGCTTCTGCCGCTGCTCAGCAAACATCCCAGATCTCACCCGAATACATGGGATTGTTCTCATTATTTACCAACAGTTATCAAGCTTTCGCTGCTGGAGAACTTCAAGGTTCGACTCTGACTGCTGAGGATATGTACCAAGTTGACCCAGATGATTTGGAAGAAACCGACTTAAAATGGCAAATGGCCATGTTGACTGTTCGTGCTAGAAAGTTCTTCGAACGTATTGGGAGAAACACTTTCAAGAATCAAAATGGAAAAGTTGGATTCGATAAGGCTAAGCTAAGATGTTACAACTGTAAGCAACTTGGCCATTTCAAGAGAGAATGCCCGAGTCCAATTGTCACTGAACCGACCTCTGAGCTTGCAACTCGAGTCATCCCTATCACCGATAAAGCTGAAGCTAAGCCAAACAAAGAAGTGGCTCTTCTGACTAATTTTGACTGGAGTTCGGAGGTCTCTGAAGCTGAGGAAGCCATAAATCAAGCTCTTGCGGCTCAAATTCATGAACAAAGCAATGACCACACAGTTAACAGCTGTGAGAAGGGAGAAGCTGAGAAGAAGATGAATGAGAAAACGGCAAGCACACACACGTGCACATGTGAGAGAGCTCTTACTGCAGAAAAGGTTATAATGGATCT
Organism: Deinandra increscens subsp. villosa; assembly: GCA_039602395.1. Lineage (NCBI taxonomy): Eukaryota > Viridiplantae > Streptophyta > Magnoliopsida > Asterales > Asteraceae > Deinandra > Deinandra increscens. The sequence continues at coordinate 6,399,427 of JBCNJP010000025.1, read as the reverse complement.
TTCATATGAATCTGTTCAAGATATGTGCTCTCATCCTTGTAGAATTCGTTTGTTCGGCATCTACAAGGCCAATCGATTGTTGATTGACAACAACAATGAATTAAAAACGATGAACACCCAATTAAAGGAAAATGAAGCAAAATATTTTGTGAAATTAAATGAGGTAATGCATGAAAATGAACATTTAAAACAAACTCTTCTTGCTAAAAATGTTGAATTAAACATGCTTTCTGAAAGAGTTACATTAGCCCAATTTGAAACCTCTCAACTTCAGACTAAGTTAGATAGATGGACCGTTTCTTAAATGTGTTGATACCTGAAATGGCAATGAGCTGGATCAAGCGAAGACACAAGTTTTGGATTTTGGTCTGACGGTCGAACTCTGGCCGAACCTTGGCCGAGCCTTGGCCGAACCTGAGGTTCGGACAAGCAGTAGAGTTCGGACGTCCGTAGGTCTATAAATAGGTTTGTGTCTTTGTAATTTACAAGTTTTGGAGAGAGTTTTGAGTGAACTGGTCAGTGAGGTTTTCTCTGTAATTCTCTGTACTCTGATTCTCTATTCAATAAAGAGATTGAGTTTATTTACTCGTTTGTGTGTTAATTCATACTTGATTACGTTTGCATTGATCAATTCGTCCAGACCGATCCGTATCCAGGCTCTTTCAAGTGGTATCAGAGCAATTCTGGTGCTGTTTGGTTCGAATTGGTGCTAAACGTCTAATCAAAGCTCGTTTTCCTTTTGATCTCTTGAATTTTAACGTGAAAACCACCATGTTTTGCGTCAAAATTCAGTGTTTCTGAGGGTTGTTAGTTCCTTTGAGTGTTAGAGTTCAAGTCTGAGTGTTTTCTGTTGAGATCCAAAATTTTCCGAGTTTGACGTTCGGCCGAACTCTAGGTTCGGTGAAACCGCTCCGAGTTCCAAGTTCGGAGCGAAGTTCGGTCTGTTTTCCTGTTCGGTGAGAGTTCGGAGCACTATCGGTGAGAGTTCGGAGGATATTCTGTCTCGGAGGTAGTTCGGACTAGGATCGGAGATAGATCGGTGCTTTTGAGTTCGGAGATACGTTCGTTGAGGGTTCGGACTTTTGATTGACAGTTCGGTAAAGGTTCGGAGCTAGTTCGGAGGGTGTGACGAGTTCGGAGCTAGTTCGGATCAGAATTCAAAATTTTCAATCATGACGGACTATAGCGCGTTTGCGGCTATTCAGACGCAGATGCAAACTTTACTCAATTATGACAATGAAATCGGAACAACTCAGAAAGTTCCAAAGTTGCTTAAATTTGAAGATTATGCAAACTGGAAGAAACGATTTGAGGCATACATCGGAACAACGGATCCAGATCTATGGATTGCGATGGATACACCATATGTGTATCCGGTTGGTGTTAACAATGTTCCTATTATGCAGCGAAACTTGGATCTCACACAGAAAGCTGATTTTGTTCGTGAACAGAAAGCGTATGGTTTAATCACTCAAGCTTTGCCAAAGGAGTTATTACATCAATTCAAAAGTTGCAAACACTCTCATGAGTTATGGACAACTCTGAAAGAGAGGTGTGAGGGTAATGAACAGTATAAGAAAAGCAAAAAGAAGGTGCTTAATAAAGAATTCGACAACTTCAAACATTTTGAGGGTGATGGCGTTCCTGAACTAATTTCGAGATATTGTCATTTACTGTCTGAAATGGATAATGTCCAAATTAAGAAAGATGACGAAGAGCTGAAGGAAAAATTGTTGGAAGGTTTGCCATCAAAATGGGAGTCGTATGTTTTGATGATCATGAATGAAAAAGACTATGCTGAGTTGACTTTTGTAAAGCTTTTGGGTAAATTGCAAGCTCGTGATTTAGAAATGAAGAATGTTAATACTACACCAGCTGCAGTTCAGAATCCAGATGTCTACTATGGGTCAAATGCAGCAACTATTTCTGGGAAATCAGCTAAGGTAACCAGTTCTGCACCTGCTACAGCATTTGTGGCTGGAAATTTACAAGGATTTGTTTCAAATTCGGGGACTGGATCAGGTTCACAAAGTACTGATTACAATTATAGTCCTGGAATTAGTAGTACGTCAATTCCAGCAAGTAATCTGGTGAACACGGGAAAGATGGCTATGTCGGTATCTACCACTGAAGATTACATGGCTCTTGTTTCTGCATTAGTGTCATCGTATTATGGATTGATAACTGGAAAGGTTAGCAATGCTGAGTTGACTGAAGAAGACTATGATCAGGTGGATCCTGATGATTTGGAGTTAATGGATATAAACTGGCAGTTTGCTATGTTGGCGAGACGAGTGAAAAGGTTTTTGAAGAAAACTGGACGAAAGGATTTGAATTCTGGTGGCAGGATTGGGTTTGATAAATCCAAAGTCAGATGCTACAATTGTTCCAATTTTGGACATTTTGCTCGTGAATGTCCTCAGCCAAAGAAGCAGGAATATCAGAAATTTACTCCAAAATCAAATGTTTCTGGATCTAACACTTCGTCGAGTTCAGGGAGTACTTCTAGTTCCAAATCTGAATCATCAAAAGCTCTTGTTTCTCAAGTTGATAAAACATATAATTGGGGAAATCAATTTGCTGATTCTTCTGCTTTAATTGTTACTCATGTGCAGGATGAAGAAACTCTGACTGAATCAACTGACAATGAAGAAGAAATACATGATGAGAAAACTGAGGAAACTTTTGATGGAATGCTTGATGGTGATGAAGTTTTACATTGTAAAAGTGATCATAAGTCTGTGAATGAAGAAAAATTTGCATTTATGGCTGATGTGTCTGAAAAGATTGAATCTGATGCAATTCTTTTGTTAGAAAAGCAAATTAAACTTCTGACTGATGAGAAGGAGGCATTGATTCGAGAATGTGATGCAGCAAAAGCCGAAGCAATTGATGCAGCAAATGATTTTGAAAATCTTTATCAGAAGAGTCTTCCGCTGAAAGAGAGATATGAAAAAGCACAACAGAATGCTCTTGAAATTGCTGATAAGATGCTTGCATTGCAAAGGGATATGCAGAAGATTACTGATGAAAATTCAAGTCTGAAACAGGAAATTGGGTCATTGAAAAGAAGCAATCTTACTGAAACTGTTGCTTTGATGGCCGATTCTTCAAAGGTAACTTCATATCCTTCAATGTGTAAATCATGTGATGATTTTGCTACTGCTAAGAGTGTGCTCTTAGATGAGAAGACAAAATTAAATGATCTTTTGGCAGTAGCAAAAGCTGATAAAAACATTTATAAGGAAAGATGGGAGGGGACAACCCAGGAATTGCTGTCCGTACATGAGCAATTGCGTTTGCAAAAATTTGATTTTACGAATCAGTCCGAATTGCTCGTGTCTGTTCAGAAGGATTTAGCTGCTAGTAACAAACTTGTCGCTGATTTGAAAATCGAGGTTTTTGAGTTAAAACAAAAATTAGATTCTGTTCAAATTTCATCTTCTTTCACAAACTTTTTGTATAAATCTGGAAAAGAAGATGTTTCTGGCAAGCTTAATCAAGTCCCATCTCCGGTGAATATCACACCGGGTCCTTCATCTGAGGAAACGACAAATGTTGTTCATCAAGCTGAACAAAGCAATTCAGAAAAAGTGTCAACTGAAAAATCTATTTTGGATTCAACAGTTGATGAGCTTTTTTATGATGTTTCTGATTTTGACAAAGTCGATGACTTAGTGTCGGAGACTGATGTTGAAAATTCGGTGTATACTCAGTCTAAAGTTGGTAAGCCAGATCATAAAAATTTAATCTCCAAACATGATTTTCCAACAATTAAATCTGAGCTTTCCAAACTGAGTACCTACGAACAAAAGCAGATTGCTCGGAGCAAGTCTGTTACAGGTAAGAAGTCTAAGTATGGTGGAGTCGGATTTGAGTCCTCGGCTAAACCTAAAACTGCTGAAAAAGGTTTTTCTCCGAAAATTTTGAAACCTACAAATGCCAAGGCTCACAATTCTACTTTGGACACCAACTGTGACAACGTTGAACCATGGGTAACATATCGCTTAAAGGGTTCCAATAGGGTTTATAGTGACAAAGATTTTCCTTTAGATATGGTGAACCCGAATTTAATTGATCAAATTTTCTCATGTAAATATGATCCGGCATATGATCCTAAGAAGAGAAATGTGCCCATTAGGAGGGGAAATAGCAGTGGTGCTAACGAAATGGACACATTTCAATCTGAGTCTGGGTCTGGGTTGGTAAATAGAATGAATAGCAAGAAAACATCAAAACCAACTGTTTTACCACCATCACCAAAGGTTTTCTATGATCAAAAACAATCAAATTTCAGAAAATCCAGTCCATTTGTCAAACGATCTCAATTCTATAATGATGAAGGGTTTTATGATGATTTTGGTTGTGGACCAAATCAATCTGGTTTTAGAAGAAATTCAAAATGGGTTGATTTTGAGGGTCAAAGTGATTATGACTCAAGGTTTGGTGGGTATAGGAACAGATCTCAGAATTTTAGAGATCATCGTTTCTTTGATGAGTTTTCAGGGAATATGTCTGGATATGATTCAGGACGTAACGATGATTTTGGACATCGTTATGTGTCTAAAAAGAAAGGTGTGAAACCAAATTTCCAAAAACGGGTTGTTGAGTCCGAAATAGATGACGACGCGAGTGAGAAGGTCATAATTGATAAAAGAAAGTGTTTTAAATGCAAAACTCGTGGTCATACTTATCGGACTTGCCCGTTGAAGAAACCCAAATCCACTAAATCTGACACAGAAAAGTCTGACGACATGTCTGAAGGCTATCAAACGGATACTAAGAAAAAGGTCAGATTTGTGGATGAGCAAGGCAGAATTCATTCAAACGAAAAATCATCAGATTTTCAGAAAAATGATAAGAAATCAGAAAAAGAATTTTCAAAGACAAAATCGATTTTGAAAAATTCTGCTTCAAGCTCCAAGGTTTCATCAACTGATGGACAAACATCTAAGTCCATGGCAGGGAAAGATTTTGTTGAAGATGACGGTCGACCCAAAGCTTCAGGCTTGGGTACGTCCCGAAACTAATCTTTTGGTTTAATTTATGCAGGGATCTTCGCGACAACTGATGAATAACATCTGGGTTGTTGATAGCGGAGCATCTCGACACATGACCGGAGACTTGTCTTTGTTGCATGATGTGAAACACTTCGATGGAGGTAAAGTAACGTTTGCTGGAAACAAAGGAGGTCAAGTAACCGGTATTGGTAAACTTTCGAATGGTGCTGTCACATTTGACAACGTTGAATATGTGCAAGAGTTAGAATATAATCTTCTAAGCGTCTCCCAGATTTGTGATAAGCAATTCACAACAGCTTTCACAGGGAGTGAATGCTTAATTCTGAAGCCTGAATTCAAGATTCCTGAGGAGTTTGTGATGATGCGGGCACCAAGATTCTCAAATTTGTACATGCTTGACATGAATTCAGCAAAGGCAACAGTCGCAGGTCAATGTTTCTTGTCTAAGGCATCCGAAAGAGATTCTGTTCTGTGGCATCGTCGCATGGGTCATATTCACTACAGAAAGATGAACGAACTAGTGCGGAGGGGGCTTGTTGAAGGCGTTCCGAAGCAACAGTTTGTGTTTAATGATATATGCGTGAGTTGCAAGAAGGGTAAACAGAAAAGAAAATCTCATCCACTAAAGAAACATCATTCAATAGATGTCCCATTAGAGTTACTTCATATGGATCTGTTTGGTCCTGTCAATCGTGAAAGTATCTCGGGAAATTGGTATTGTTTGGTGGTTACGGATGAATATTCCAGGTATTCGTGGGTTGATTTTCTGGTCTCCAAGGATGAAACATCAAGGATTCTTCTCAATTTGATTACCACACTTGAATCACTGTATAAATTGAAAGTGAGGAGAATTCGGAGTGACAATGGCACGGAGTTTAAGAATATAGCCGTGAGGACTTTTTGTATGGAAAAAGGAATTGTGCATGAATTCAGCACACCATACACACCTCAGCAGAACGGCGTGGCAGAAAGAAAGAATCGCACCATTATTGAAACAGCGCGCACTATGTTGGCTGATGCTCAATTACCTGTACCATTCTGGACAGAGGCTGTCAACACAGCGTGTTATGTGCTGAATCGGGTGCTTACTGTGAAGCGTCTTGGAAAGACATGTTATGAGCTTCTGAAGAACCGTAAGCCGAATCTCAACTATTTGGAGCCGTTTGGGTGTCCTTGTACTGTATTGGCTGCTGCAGGAAAGTTTGATGACAAAGTCTTTGAGGGACTGTTTGTTGGTTATTCAAATCAGAAGAAACGTGTTTTCAATAAGCAGACCGGTATGGTAGGGGAATATCTGCATGTTGATTTTCAATCATATACATTACCACCCAGAGGCGTTGGACCGGATTGGTTATTTGATTATCAGACTTTGTTTGAAAATCTTAAATCGATACCAGATGTATCTGATGAACAACTTACAAGAGTTTTCATTGAATTGCAAGATGATACACCGGTTCTAAACATTCAAACTCTGCCAACTCCAATAGTGCCTGTCGCTGATGAGTATTTGACTGAGACATCAAATGATACGACTATTGCTGCTGATGAAATGTCTTCTGAAGATGAAAGTGAATTTCACGAAGCCGTGTCACATCAGGTGGAAATTCCTGTTCAGCAACCTGATCCACCAGTTGAATCTACTTCTAATGACGTTGATGTTAATGAAACTGATACTGTGGTGGTTGAGGAAGATCCTGTTCCTGATTTGCCTGAAACGGTGGTAGTTCCTGTTAATCAAACACTCCGGATAAACACCATTCATCCACAAGATAACATCATCGGTGATTTAAATGAAGGAGTTCGCACAAGACATCAAATTGAGAGTAGTGCTTTGCTTTCAATCTTGGAATCTGGAGTTCAGGACGAAGCATTTCATTCATGCTTTATCTCGCAAACTGAGCTGACAAATATTCATGAAGCATTGTTAGACGGTTCGTGGGTTGAAGCCATGCAAGAAGAATTATTACAATTCAAAAAGTTGGGTGTGTGGCATCTAGAAGATTTACCTGAAGGTAGTAAAGAACCGTGTGGGACACGGTGGGTTTACAAATGTAAACGGGATGATCGCGGAATCATTGTCCGAAATAAAGCTCGGTTGGTTGTTCAAGGTTTTTCGCAAGAGGAAGGAATTGATTTTAACGAAGTGTATGCACCTGTTGCCAGAATTGAAGCTATCAGAATATTTTTGGCGTTTGCTGCACATCGCGGGTTTAAAGTGTTTCAAATGGATGTCAAAAGTGCATTTTTGTATGGAAAAGTTAAGGAAGAGGTGTATGTCAAACAACCTCCTGGATTTTTCGATCCTGATTATCCAGAGAAGGTTTATAAGTTAGACAAAGCTTTGTACGGTCTCCATCAGGCTCCTCGAGCTTGGTATGAGACATTGTCTACTTATTTACTTGATAACGGGTTCAAGCGCGGGTTGGTTGATCCTACTCTTTTCTGTCGAAAAACGGGGGAGGATTTGCTACTGGTACAGATCTACGTTGATGATATTATTTTTGGATGTTCAAACGAACAACTTTCGAGAGATTTCGAGAAGTTAATGCAAACAAAGTTTGAAATGAGTTCCATGGGTGAAATGTCGTTCTTCCTCGGTCTACAAGTTCAACAATCAGATCAGGGTATCTTCATACATCAGACAAAGTATGTGAAAGATGTTCTGACTCGTTTCAAAGTGGAAGATGTTCGCATTCCGGGAACTCCGATTCAATTGTCACATGGCTTATGTCCTGATGAAGACGGTGATAAAGTTGATGTCACACGTTACAGGGCGATAATAGGTTCATTGATGTATTTGACAGCGAGTCGACCTGACATAATGTTTGCTGTTTGTTTGTGTTCCAGGTATCAGGCAGCTCCTCGGGTTTCGCATATGAATGCAGTGTTGCGAATTCTCGCTTATCTGAAGGGTAATTCAGATCTCGGGATCTGGTATCCTCATGATGATAAGTTCGATTTGTCGGCGTATACTGATTCAGACTATGGTGGTTGCAAGATTAATTTCAAGTCTACCACAGCTGGATGTCAGTTTCTCGGCGATCGATTAGTATCTTGGCAGTGTAAGAAGCAGACTTCTGTTGCCACATCCACGGCTGAAGCTGAATACATAGCGGCTGCTAGTTGCTGCTCACAGGTTTTATGGATCCAACAGCAGATGCGGGATTACGGTTTGAAGTTTCTTACTACACCAATTTACATAGATAATTCGGCTGCGATTTGCATAACCAAAAACCCCGTCCATCACTCTAAAACGAAACACATTGAAATCCGTTATCATTTCATCCGCGATTGCTTTGAAAAACACTTGATTGATTTGCAAAAGATTCACACTGATTTTCAAAAAGCGGATCTTTTCACAAAGGCTTTTGATAAAACCCGCTTCCGTTATCTTTTGCAGATCAACGGCATTCAAGAGTTACCAAGTTGAGTAACTTTCGGTTGATCATTTTTCTTTGTTATTTGTCTTTTGTTTGTTTCTTTTCTTGTTATAAAAATCCAAAAATAGCGTCTTTGTATTTTTAGGGGGAGAAACTCAGAAAAGATAAAAAAAATGATGAGGCAAAATGCAAAAAGTATTAAAAAAAATGGAAAAATGAAAAAATGAAAATTGGGAAATTGATCCGACCAAGCGAGAAATGATAATACATCGGCATGTGTTATCAACCACGGATAAAGTAAAATTAAAGGCTGTCGGTGCTTGTTTGGTTAGTTGAATGCGTTAGGGTAAATCTGATATATGCTAGTATGATATAAACATAAAGAATTTGCTTGATTAATTGTGAGACACATCATGATGAGTATTGTGTGATCTTGGCATTAAAAAAATGAAAAAGGCAAAAACAGAATAAGAGATGTTCTGGTGTACGCATGTTTTCATTTTGCAAAGATTTAAACTTGTTTGATTTTCTTTATTTTGTCAAACGATCGGACTTTCTCTGCGTATCGAAAGATCGACCTGATCGTTGTTCGTTTGACGTTCTGCTTTATTTTCTTTGGTGTTACGTATAACTCATCGGACTTTCTCTACGTGTGCGGAAGCACCGACCTGATTGTTGTTGGGTTATACAATTTCTGCTTTATTTTACATTTCCTATTTTCCTAAACAATCGGACTTTCTCTGCGTGCCTACCAGCCGACCTGATTGTTGTTTGTTTAGGGTTCTGCTTTATTTTTGCATGAAACACCATGAACTATAAATCTCTGTGAAAATTAAATTCTGTGAAAAATACAAAAATAGTAAGAATAAGCCAGATTACCGATATTTCTGATTGCGTGGGTTTTCATATTATCAATGCTTGCTTAATTCATCTTAACATATCAGAAAGCTATAAAAATTGATCTACCCAAGCTGAAATAAACTGAAAAGTTGTATTTGCTGCCAACTTGACCTGCATGCTGATTATAGATGAAATTGAAGTGTGTCTGATACATATTTGACCGATATGATCTCGCGTCTGGATCTTTCTCACAAAAATATTTAAGTTATATCAAGTCTTAGTTATTTCATTTTAGTTCTGTTTGTTTTGTTTCTTTGAATATCTGAAAAATTCAAAAAGATTTTAGGTGTGTTTTAGCATAATCTTAGAAAAATTCAAAAAGATTTTCGGTGTGTTTGAAAATTTGCAAAAATTAATAATAAAAAATTTTTCTGCATTATTTTTGATCAACCGTTGGTGAAAAATTACAAATTATGCCGGAAACAACCAAATGGATTTGATTCCAGAAATTTCATCAGAAAATTGAACGAAGTTTAAGATTTTTGGTAAATTTGAAAACTTTTGAATTTCAATTTGAGAAATTCATCAAAATCAGGGGGTATTTTGAATTTTTTTTTTTGCAAATCTCCAAACTTGAAGTTCGGACGACCGAACGTGAAGTTCGGAGGACCGAACATGTAGTTCGGAGGACCGAATGTGAAGATCGGACGGCCGAATGTGAGGCTCGGAGGTCCGAAGGTGTTAATTAGTGAGGTTCGGAGGTCCGAACGCCACAATCGGACAAGGTTTGGGGTTGGCCGATGGGGAGGTTCGGAGTTACTGTTCGTCCAAACTTGGAGTTCGGAGGTCCGAATGTGTGAGGCTATAAATACTCCAAACGTGAAGTTCGGAGGTCATTGTTACTGTAAACTCCGAACGTGCACCGAACCTCTGCCCAAATTTTCAATTTTCTTTTTAACGTGTTTTTGGCGATTTAAAGACTGATTCTAGGTAAATCTTGAAGTTCCGATTGCACTGGTACTATTGGTTTGTGTTTTTACTCTGGTTTTGTGAGGATTTTTGCAAGAAAACGTGTTCGGACTATAACAGTTTATAGATCTGAAAATAGGGTATTAAATCTGTGATTTTATCAATTAAAATTGAACCCTATGTGTTGCTTATCATATTCCGACGGTGTGTGTGATTTGGTGTTGTTTGATTTGGTCATTTTCATCGTTTTTGAGATTCAAATCTCTCGGAATTCGTCAGACTCCGAACTCAGAGTTCGGAGGCTCCGAACTTTGTAGTTCGGAGGGAGATCGGACAGAGTTCGGCGATTTCAAAATTTTGTTACAAATGTTGTTCGTTTACGCAAACGACAATGATTTGACAAAATTGATGATGATATTTGTTAATCACATTGAATTTAATGAATGTTTTCTTTTATGTGTTTTCAGATATGGCCAACGATTTAAAGATTGGTGATAAACATAATATCTGTGCACACATTGGGGTCGCGAGAAGCAAACTTGATAAATTTGGAGGACCGGGAATATTTGATTTTCTGAGACGTTCAAGAATTCATCATGCTATTACTCAGCAGTGTGATGTTTATCGAGATATAATCTTGGAGTTCTGGAGTACGGCTCATACTATTTCTGATCCACCGATTAGAATTGCTGCAACAGTACAAGGCCGACCAGTTCAGATCTCAGAAGCTGATATTCGTAGGGTGTTGCATCTAGAGTCTGATTCACCGAATGCCAGAATTGAGTTTCCTCATGAAGATAACGTGGCATTTTTGAAGCGTATCTGGTATACTGATGATCCTAGCAAGGAGTGGATATACAAGTCTTCATTGAGTGTCCCGTACAAGTATTTGGCACATGTATTACTGGTTTGTTTGGGACATAGAATTTCTGGGCATGATGAAGTTCAGCAGATAATTCTGTCATTGATGAACGCGTTGGTGTTGAATAGACCTTACAACATATCTGGGATGATATTTCACTATATGAGAGACAATCTGACACAACGTCAGAAGAAGGCTGCAATATATCCCAGATTCATCCAAATGGTTCTTAATGATTTATATCCGACGTTAACAAAGAATGCAGCTCATCGAATGGAACTGAAACACATGTCTGAAGCAAGTGTTGGAGCTTTAGCGACATATCAGAAGAAGGCACCTGAGTTTCAGCCTAAGTTGAAAAGATTGATTGGCCATCTTGCCAATGTCAATTATATTGCACCAGTTACAGGTGCATCTCGGCATGATGATGGAAGTGATTCCGAGGAGTTGGATTATAGTTGGATTGTAGAACAGAATCAGATACCTCAACAGGGAAGAGTAAAAAGGCCTAAGAGGCAGATTCCAATAGTACAGGAACCAGTGAATCAAGATTCGCAACCAGAACCAGTTGTTTCCCAACCGCCAATGTCAGAACCGGTGGTCTCAGCTACTGTTACTGTGACTGAGACACCAGCGGTTAATACCCTGATTGATGAGTCTGAATCTGATGATGATTTCATGGAAACTGGAGCTGATTCTGAGGATTTGTCTGAACCGAACGATCCTTTTGTTCGTGTTTTGGTTAATTCTAAATATGTGAAGCTGAAGAAAGGAAGTGATGCTCCTATTGCTTACAGAGTTAGTCAGAACAAAAGCATCGAGCGCTACCAGAATAGAGTATATGATGTAGTGGACTCTGAATCTGATGAAGATTATGTTCCTGAAACCGAGGGGATTTCTGGTAAGAGTAAACAGCAGATGGCAGGTTCATCGAGTACTCCATCAAAAGGGAGAAAGAAATCAGTTGTTGGAGGTAGAATGAAGAAGAGGAAAGGTGTAGGTGTGCAACAATTTGTTTTGCAACCGCGTACTAGTATTCCGGTGTCTACTGAAGCTGATTCGACTGTTCAGACTTCAGTGTCTGATACACAAGCTGATTTTCTGAGAAACTTGATGAATGAGAGCCAATCGACAACTGCTGGCACATCACCTTCAGCAAGTGCTGGTGTGCAGTTTGTTGGTCAGTCTATGGGATCTTCAACGCCAGTTTTTACTTCTGCAACTGCTACTGCTACAGCATCCACTCAGTCTACACCAGATGTGACATTTAACTTTGAAGAAGGTTCAGTGTCTTTCTCTCAAGCTAGCATCTTGCAAAGTGCTCTTTCAGATCATCAAACACAGATAGACGCCTTGAAAGCAAAATCTGAAGCACAAGAGAAGCAAATTACTGTGCTGAAATTTGCTCAAGAAGATTTGCAACATCAAGTGTTAACTCTTCAGAGTCGTGACCAAGTCAAGGATCAAAAGATTCTTCAATTAGAAAAGACTACTCAGGCTCAGTCAAAGATGCTTATTGATTTAAGTGAGCAATTAAAATTCTTCATAGAGAAATTTAAAGCTCAGGGGGAGTTAGGAGACGGTTCAGGGTGTAATGAAGACCCGATGCGTTTCTTAAACGAGGATCCTGATGAAGATGACCAAGGGAATGTTGGTGGCGGACCAGGTCCATCTGGAACTTCGGGTTCAGGTGCTGGTGCATCATCTTCCCAGGGGGAGAAAGATTCAACAGAAGCTGTACCAATTTCAGTGATTCCATCAAATCAAGCGGCAACAAGTCTAAACGAATTTGCTGAAATGTTGCAGACGCTTGAAGAAGGGGAAGTTGTTGGTGATTTGACAGTGGAAGAGTTAAAACGTGTGTTTGAATTAAACGAAGAAGAGCTGAGAAAGACAACTGAGAAAGAACCTGAAAAGTACACTGAACCAGAACCAGAGTCTGATGATGACATTGATGGGATGTTTGAAGAGGAAGTTGAGGTGGAGGATGTTACAGCAGAAGAATATCCTGAAATGTACTCAAATTTCAACAATAGTCAAGATGGTGATGAGTTTGAAGTGTTTCCAAAAGAAAAAGATGCTCAAGCAGAAGAGGTTTTGAAAAAGAAAGAAGCTGAGAAACCCGAAGACCCTGTGGTTAAAGAGGCAAAGGTTCAAAAGCAAAGTCAGATGGTTAATGAGTTTTTGAAGACCTTTCATGCAAATTATGTGCCGCCTCCGAAACCTGTTAAGCAAAGATCTTCTTTCAAGTTTAAGGGTCGGGTATCGGGTGAAATTATTAGCTGGATGTACACTTCGAGTTTGAGGTGTTATGGAATTAAGCGTGAGAAAGGAGTTCAATACTTCAAACGAGCCAGGGATTTCAGTAGTTTACCAGTCTGGGATGTTCGTGAGCTTACAAGAAAACCCTTTTGTTGCTATGGCGATGATGCGATGGGTATGCATTTTAAGAAGATTCTTGAGAAAGAATGTCGTGATGGTTTTCAGTTTTTGAATCCACAAAGGCCAAAACGACGTAGATCTTCAACAAGAGTTCATGCATTGACTGGTAAGAAACTTATAGTTCTGGTGTTCCCAAAGAAGCCTGAGGTTATGAAGAAGATACCACTGATGAAGATGCAACAAGACTTTATCAAAGATCTGAGGTGGTGGTATTATAACGAGAAGACTGGTGAAGCTGTTATTGTTTTGAAGGAAGAAAATCAGGTTGTGAAGATTTATGATCCCATGTGGCTGATTAACTTGTCAAAAGCTGATATTGATGAGTTGTATCACACTCCAATTCTGTATCATCCTGATTTTATGGATCAAGCATTGAAGTTCCAGAGGGTGGTCAGAGTTTGTTTTGCGTTCAACATTTATGCTAGAAATAACCATGAGTTGGTTTGGAAAGATGATGGAGCAGCTACAGATACTCAGGGTTGATGAAGAACGGTCCAGCTGTTGCCAAGGGGGAGTTTGTTGATACCTGAAATGGCAATGAGCTGGATCAAGCGAAGACACAAGTTTTGGATTTTGGTCTGACGGCCGAACTCTGGCCGAACCTTGGCCGAGCCTTGGCCGAACCTGAGGTTCGGACAAGCAGTAGAGTTCGGACGTCCGTAGGTCTATAAATAGGTTTGTGTCTTTGTAATTTACAAGTTTTGGAGAGAGTTTTGAGTGAACTGGTCAGTGAGGTTTTCTCTGTAATTCTCTGTACTCTGATTCTCTATTCAATAAAGAGATTGAGTTTATTTACTCGTTTGTGTGTTAATTCATACTTGATTACGTTTGCATTGATCAATTCGTCCAGACCGATCCGTATCCAGGCTCTTTCAAAATGAAAGTTGAAGAGATGCTCGTTAAACAACGAGGAGCTTGAATAAAAACCGGGGTGGGTATGGAGGAAAAGGAAAAGGTGTTTCCTAAAGTTTACCCTCCTCCAAGCACGCATTGTTATTCACCTACTCCGAAACCTCATCCTATAAATGATTTAATTCCTAGTGATGCTAACAGTCTGCATGCAGGTCTAGAAGGAGTGAACCATAAGGAGATCAGGGAGGATTTTGATTATGGATATGGTAACACAAGTGGGCTTGGATGCGGTAGTCTTAAATCTAAGGAGTCTGTTACGAGTAGTAGTTCTCATTCCAAGAAGTCTAGCACAGACAGTAGTATAGCTAGTAGTTGTTCTTCTTTAGATAGCAGTAGTGATGAGTTCGTGTCTGTTAATCAAGAAAGTTTTGTTTCAAATGAAAATGATCAATGTCATGCAAGTACATCTCAAAATTGCTTCAATAAATTTCTTTCTAATCCAATTCCTTCTTTCACTCCAATACGAATTTCAAAACCTACCAAAAATCATGTTTCTCAAGAAAAGAAATCATCTTTGAAAACTAAACCTGCGAAAACCGTTATTAAAATTAATAATGCAAAGATTTCAAATGATAAAACAAAGGTGGAATTTGAAACCAACAGTGATTCTGATTCTAACACACCAGATTGTGAGGAGGAAAGGCTTTCAGATACAACTTCCTCCTGCACAAGTCACAAATCTCACTGTTTCAGATGTGGTAAGGATGATCATGTTGTTAAACATTGCAAAGAGAAATTAAATCGAACAAACCATGATAGATCATTTGGCCACAAGGTAACCAGTTTTGTAAAACAATTCCTTGGGGGAAAGCAGAAAGTTACTAATCCCAGAAGTGCAAAAGTCTGGGTACCTATTATTAAGTAATTTCTTGTCTTGTATTTCCAGGCACTCCCGAAGAACTCTGCAAATAGCTATTGGCATATAGATTCGGGATGCTCTCGGTATATGACAGGGTTGAAAGACCTGCTTACAAATTACAGGATCGTGGATGGTGGGTTTGTTTCTTTTGCAGGTGATAAGAGAGGTGGAAAGATGGTTGGACAAGGAGATGTGTCATATGGATCTCTTACTTTGGAGCAAGTCAACTATGTTCCTGAATTGCAGTTTAATCTTCTAAGTGTGTCACAAATCTGCGACAAGAATATACCTGTGTTGTTCAAATCAAATGAATGTCTGTTTCTCAAGCCTGAATTCATTGTGCCCGAAGAGATGGTGGCGATGCGTGCACCTCGCATCAATGACACATACTTGCTGAATATGAAATCCACTGCATCTCACTCTTCCTCCATGACTTGTTTACTTTCAAAAGCTTCTGTATCTGAGTGCTTCTTGTGGCATAGACGTTTAGGACACATAAACTTCAAAATTTCAAATAATCTTGTCAAAAACAATTTGGTCCGAGGTCTTCCGTTCAAAGATTTTTCTGTCGTTGAAAAATGTCTTTCATGTGCTAAAGGAAAACAACATAAAAAGCCACATAAGCCAAAAGTTGAAAATTCTATTTCTAGTCCCTTAGAATTGATTCACACTGATTTATTTGGACCTATTAGTGTTCAAAGTCTGGGTAAAAGGTCTTACTGTCTTGTTGTCACTGATGATTATTCCAGGTACTCTTGGGTTAGGTTCTTGAAGCAAAAGAGTGACACGACTGAAGCTTTACAGAATATTATCATGTCCGTGGAAAGTTCAAGAAGTAAGAAAGTCAAGGCAATCAGAAGCGACAATGGAACTGAATTTCGTAATCAGATCTTTGACTCTTTCTGCGCAAACAAAGGGATTCTTCGACAATACAGTGCAGCAAGAACTCCGCAGCAGAATGGAGTTGCTGAAAGGAAGAATCGCACACTTGTGGAAGCTGCTCGTACAATGTTGATTGAATCAAAGCTGCCGATAATCTTTTGAACTGAAGCTGTGAACTGTGCGTCCTACGTGTTGAACCGTGTCCTCATCGTGAAAGATAAGATGAAGACGTCATATGAGCTGTATCATGGAAGGAAGCCTCTGATTGATTTCCTTAAGCCGTTTGGATGTTCGTGCACATTGCTGAATACCGAAGCTCAAATTACGAAATTTGGAGCTGTCTCCGACGAATTTTCTTTATGGGGTATTCTTCTTCTCAAAAGGCTTATAGAGTCTATAACAAATGCAATCCGAAATTCAACAACAAAACCTATCCTCATCCTCACAACCTTCGCATCAACCCGACCGTCCATCTTCCTCTCATGAATTACCTCATCAAACCTCCGAACCCGCTCCCCTCAACCTTGACTCAAATTTTAAAACCTTAAAAGATCATCCGCATGACTTAGTCATTGGTTCTATTACGGATGGAGTGAGGACTCGTCATCAGTCTGGATTGATCAATGAATGTTTGTTCGCATGTTTTCTGTCTCAGATCGTTCCTAAAAATGTAAAAGAAGCTTTAGCATATCCAAGTTGGATGGACTCCATGCGGTCTGAGCTGCAACAATTCAGAAAGCTGAAGGTGTGGGAATTAGTGGATCTTCCAGAGAACAAGGTTCCAATTGGTACAAAGTGGGTCTTTCGGAACAAGCCAGATGATAGAGGTGTCGTGATCAGAAACAAGGCAAGACTGGTGGTTCAGGGGTTTTATCAAGAAGAAGGAATTGACTATACCGATGTGTTTGCACCCGTTGCACGCATTGAGGCCATTCGAATTTTCCTGGCTCATGCTGCACACAAGGATTTCAAGGTATTTCAAATGGACGTCAAGTGCGCTTTCTTATATGAGGATACTGATGAAGAAATCTATGTGAATCAACCTCCAGGCTTCGAAGATCATGAGTTTCCTGACAAAGTATACAAGCTCGATAAATCTCTCTACGGTCTACATCAGGCTCCCAGAATTTGGTACGAGACTTCGACTCAATATCTTTTGGGTAAAGGCTTTACACGTGGATCCATCGACATGACGTTGTTTAAGAAAGAGGTCTACGATGAATTGCTGATTGTTCAAGTGTATGTAGACGATATCATTTTTGGTTCAACAAATGAGAAACTGTGTCGCGAGTTTGAGGAATTGATGAAGGAGAAATTCGAAATGAGTATGATGGGAGAAATGTGTTTCTTTCTTAGCCTGCAGGTGGAACAAAAGCCAGACGGCATTCTCATTCATCAAGAAAAGTACATTCTGGAAATTCTGAAGAAATACAAGATGAACGATGCTTCTGCTGAACTCACTCCTTTCACATCTCAGACATGTTTAACTCCCGACAATCAAGGAAAGCCGGTTGACCCCAAGTATTATCGATCAATGATTGGGTCTCTTATGTGTCTCACAGCTAGTCGTCCGGATATCACTTTTGCCGTATGCTACTGTGCTCGTTATCAGGCTGACCCAAGGGAATCTCACGAAAAGACCGTCAAGCGTATTTTCCGTTATTTGAAAGGTTCATCAAGATTGGGTCTATGGTATCCTAGGGGTGGAAGCTTTGAACTTAATTCATATTCCGACAGTGATCACGGGGGATGCAAGCTCGATCGAAAGTCAGTTTCTGGAGGATGCCAGTTTCTGGGGGAATGCTTGGTTTCATGGCAAAGCAAAAAGCAAACTACTGTCTCTTTATCCACAGGTGAAGCTGAATACATCGCCGCCTCAAGTTGCTGTTGTCAAGTGCTGTGGATCCAACACCAGATGATGGATTATGGAATGAACTTCCTTCATACACCGCTGTTCTGTGACAACGAAGCCGCTGTTGGAATCTCCAAGAACCCGATTCATCATACGAGAACAAAGCACATCGAAACCAGGGTTCATGCAATCCGTGACGCTCAGGAAAAAGGGTTTATCGATGTTATTCCCATTGAAACCAAGGCCCAGAAAGCTGATATTTTCACCAAAACCTTTGATAAACCCCGCTTTTATGAGCTTATTAAAATGCTGGGCATGATTTCCTTTTAAATAAATAAATAAATAAAAAATATAAAAAAATAAATAAATAAATAAATAAATAAATTTTTAAATTCTTTTTGTCTTAAATTTTTGTACATATTCTTTTAACTTTGTTTTATATTAAGTTTGTCTTATTTGGACCTGCATGCTAAATTCAAATTGTCTTGAATCAGGTGGCTGTCGCAGTTAAGCATGTTGATTGGCTAAATTCCTAAATCAAGAAATCAATGATCACGTGCTCTACCTTCAAATGATTTCTGGCCAATCATCACTCGATATGATCAAGGGAGTAATTAAGTTCCATTTACCTTGCAATTTCTCTCATGACTGATTATTGATGTCTTTGTTTGCAACATTGTGGGGGAATTGGGGGTAAATCACATTAAAACTGCTTAAAAGGTGTCTCCATTCAAGCGTTTTTCAAAATATAAACTGTATGATTGGAATGCCTGACTTAATGATACTATCGAATGAAGGATAAATTGCATGCATCATATCGGTAGCCCTTTCGGTTGATTTTCAAAATTGTGACAAGTATCGATCGAATCAATTTTGTTTTGTTTTTAGTTTTCTTATTGAAAATCCAAAAATAAAGTATTTGTGGATTTTGGGGGAAGAATAAATAATCAGAAAACAGGTAAAATGAAAATGAGAAATTGATCCGACCAAGTGAGAAATGATAGTACATCAACATGCGTTATCTTCCATGGATAGAGTAGAAATAAAAACTGTACTGTGCTTGTATGATCCTTGGGTGTGCATGACTAATATGATATCTATGAGTAGGATATAAACATAAAGCTTCCCTGATATACTCTAGTTTTCATTTCCTGATAAGTGTTGCAATGATTCTAATATTAAGAGATGTTCTGATGTACGCATGCTTTGCAATAAGGCTTTATGCCATTTTTACACTCAACTCAGTGGGTCTTCTTTGCGTGCTTATGAGGCCGACCTGATCACCTGCTGATTGAGTTTCTGCTTTATTTTCTTGGTGTTTAGTATATATCATCGGACTTTCTCTGCGTGCCGATAAGGCCGACCTGATTGTTGTTGATATATACGTCTTCTGCTTTATTTTTTATTGTTTATTTTCCTAAGTGCATCGGGCTCTCTCTGCGTGCTTTGCGGCCGACCTGATTGCTGTTCACTTAGGGTTCTGCTTTATTTTTGCATGAAACATCATGAACGCATATCTCATTTTGAGAAAGAATTAAAAGAAAAATCAGATAAATATGATGATTTGTTAACTTCTTTGATAGAGTGAGGCTGGGTGATCAGTGCATGATTAATACACCTTAAGCATATCCAAAAATGATAAATACTATTAGTGCATGCTTAAAATCAATGTGATGCATTCGGGATCTGCTTGACTTGCATGCTGATTAAGTTTGAAATTGAAATATGTATGATGCGTATTGGTTGATATGATCTCACGTCTGGATCTTTCTCAAAATTAAATAGAGTTTGTTTGTATAGTCGTTTTACATCTCTTATTAGAAAACTTAAAAAAGATTTTCTTTCTGCGTTATTCTGATAAGATCGATACATTGTGAAGAGTATGATACTTGTGTGAGTTTGTCGGCATTTCCAAAATTTCAAAATCTTAAATGAGTCAAAATTGAATTTTTAGGGTTTCAGCGAAACTGTTGTTTCGCCTGATTAGTTTCGCCATACACACACTCAGCGAACTTATACTTTCGATGTCGGCGAAATTAAACTGTTTGATCAAAAGCTCGAGCGAATTTGCTCTTTCGCTTAGGCGAAATTGCTGTTTCGCCCCAGCGAAACTACGGGCGAAACTGTTTAGATATTTATACTCGTCATCGAGAACTTTGGTCATTATCTCCTCGTACCCTCACCGAAAACCTGCAACAAAACTTGTCTCGCGAAACTGCTAAATTCGCCAAAACCGTTCCTGTTTCATAGCTTTTAACCGATATCGGTTCTATGTAAGTGTGATTCTTGGTCATATAATCGGTATACCGCATCCGAAACCGCAACAATTGTTGGGGTTTTTGAGTCGAATCGTCAAAGTGGGTTCTCGGCACTTAAATCGTTGTTTTAAACCGTTTTGGACCAACATTGTGATAGTTTGATGATGTATTTACTTAATCGTTGGTTTAAAATGCAAAAGAATGGCTTAAAATCGATTTCCGGATTTTTGAATTTGAAAAGTCGCGTTCAGCGAAACTGCATGTTCCTTCAGCGAAACTGAACGAAAGTTCAAAATCACGAGCGAAACTGTTCAGCGATAATGACCAAATTTCGTTGACAGTGTCGCCGTGATTTCCAGCGAAACTACTGTTTCGCCTTCGGCGAAACTACAGTCTCGCAGCGAAACTGCTGTTTCTCGGCGAAACAGACCTCGTCAGTGTCGCTGCGACCTATCTCGCGAATCAATTTGTTTCGCCGTGTTGCGATGCGATGGTTTCTAAGCGAAACTACTGTTTCGTAGCGAAACTATCTTTTTAAATTCAATTTAATTTTAAATTCTTTTTAACTCACAAAATCTTGGTTTCATACGCAGAAAATGTCAACTTTAAAGCACGAGCCTCGAAGCAACTTTACAGCATTTTTGGATGATGGCACCGAGAAGGCAATTGGATTTAGAGATTGTATAGCATGGCTAAAGAATTCGTGCATCTTTCACGCTATATCACACATGCCGATCATGGACGAAAGGCATATCAGAGAATTCTGGCTGACTGCTGAGTACGACGTAAGGGCCAAACCAGAATGTATTCGGGCCAAAGTTATGAAGAAAGATATCGTTATCACCATGAAAACAATTGCTGAAGCTCTCATGCTTAGACGACAGAAAAGGTGGTTCTGATGGTTTGAACTTGATCTGGGCCGAGGCCATGCTGTTGCTTTGTAAAGGAAAGAAAGCCAACATACCTCAGAGAATCTTTGATGCAATGGTGTCAAACATTCAAGCACTGAAGAAGTCGAGATGGCTCTTGTATCCGAGATTTCTGCAAATGATTATTGAACATTTAGAGCCGGCATTGCCAAAATTGGGTGCGGCTCTCGTTGTAAATCCGATGCACCCAAGGATTCTATCAGATTGTGCTGCTAAGAGACCTGATTTCTCTAGGTATACCACCTACCTGATGAAGCACATGTACCCTGAGAAGAGGTATGAATATATCCAGAAGCTGATTGAATATGAAAACAAGAGAAGAAACGATGGGAAAGAGAGTGAAAATGTTAAAGGAAAGAGAAAACAATATGTGAGAAGCTCTGGTAAGGAACCAGCATATGAGATTGAGGATGAGATTGAAAATTTGGCACATCAAGGAAAGAAATCAAAGCAAAAACAAAGCGTCCCAACTGAAGAAGATGTGAGGGGAAGCAAGAAAAGGAAGGTTGATTCTAGATCTGAGTTGGATGAAGACGTTATTCGGAATGTAAATACCTCCTTGGCAAATGAACTAGGGATGATCAAGACCAAGCTAGTCAATTCAGAGATTAGAGAGAAGGAGAAGGATAAGCAGATCCAGAATCTTAATGAGATTGTTGTGAAACAATCTTCACTTTTAAAATCTCTGCTGGTAAATATGAACGAGATAAAGAAGCATCTGGGTTTGCCTGATCAGATGAGCGAAGCTGAGATTGATTCTATGACTGATATATCAAAGTTTACAACTGAAGTAGCAGGTGGCAGTGGTTCTGGTGCAAATGAAGCTGGAGGAAGTGGTGCTGGTGGAAATGACGCAGGTGGAAATGAAGCAGGAAGAAGTGGTGCTGGAAATGATGAAGCTTTCGATGCCATCAATGTAGGTGACTTAAACCTTTATGACTCTGGACCCGACAAACAACCAGAGATTGTCAAGGCACAATTCCACCACCTTATTGATGAAGACGATGAAGATGATGAAATTAAAGATCTTTCTGAGCCTGATAACTATTCTTTGAAAGAAAATCCTCTAACTTATCAAGCAAGGATAAGTTCTATCAGCCAAGAAGTGATCAATTTAAGAAGAGATGAATGGTTCACAGAGCCCGCTATTGAAGAACAGACTCCTTTATTCCAAAACATTTCACAACCGAAGAGGAAAGAGTCTGATCGTCACATCATCAGCTGGAAGTTCAATACTGACATACATGCCTTCATGATTAAAAGAAGAGGGGGCAGTATCTCATACGTGCATAAACGCGATAGCTTCAAAACCTTGCCCAGATGGGATCTGAGGAGGCTGGCAGATCTACCCTTAATTGACGAAGACAAAAGTGCAAGGGCCAGCAATTTGAAGATGATGCTGCAGCAGGGTGTGAAAGACGACTTTAAGTCCTTCGGGTATATGAGAGGAGAAAGGAGAAAATCAAAGACTGAAATTGATCAGAGGACTGGAAAGCCCAAAATTTCCCTAAGGTACAAACCAGCAAAAACAATGAACAGGGTCAGAATTACAGATCAACAACTATCAAGGCTGCAGTCATTCAAGAAATGGTTTTATGATAATCAAACTAGTGAAGCTGTTATCAGAATAGGAGAAGATGCTGAAATAAGACTGTTTGATCCTATGGAAGTCTTCTCATTCAGCAATAACGATCTGAAAACCTTGTGTGAGAATCCAATTAGATGTGGGGCAGGAGAAGACACCGCTGAAGAGGCAAACCTGTTTATGAGGGTTGCTAACAAGGCCCGTGGGATTTTTAAAGAAATAAAGGATTTAGCACAGAAGGTAAGAGCTGATGAAGACAGAATGGAAGTAGACAGAGATCTAGCAAACCTGATGAACAAAACCTGGGGCACTCTTGGAGAATCATCTGAGCAGATTAAGAAGCCGGCTGATGTCCCCGTTGCCAATGAGCCAACTGTTTTGGGGGAATCAGAGGTTAATGTCCCCGTTGCTAATGAGCCAACTGTTTTGGGGGAATCAGAGACTACAAATTTGAACAAAGAGCCAAGCCCGAATGAAGCCGGAGCTGAAAAATGAAGATCAAGAGGCTGAATCCCTCCCTAGGGGGAATATTGAAGATCAATGTAGGGAGGAATTCATAGTTTTGTTAAGTCTACTTGTTTAGATTAGCTTAATTGTAATCTTGGTATTTTGGTAGTTAGCGAAACTACCGAGCGAAACTGTTGTTTCGCTCAGTATCTAGATTAGGGTTATCTCAGTGACAGTTTCGCTTGGCCAGCGAAACTGTCTACTGATCTGTATAAATAGTAGCCTTAGTGCTCTCATTTGTAACTTTTGCAACATTCTCAACCCTAATACCAGATATCTGGATTTTGGTAAGTTTGGTGACGGCTAGGAGCATCTTATTCAATCTTTGTAGCTTTTGTTCATCTCTTATCATCCTTTGGTTGATGTTGTGATTGTTCAATACTAAAAACCCATTTTAGCTATTGGAAATCATCATCTATTGATATTTGATTGTTTTTCTTCTCAAAACACCATCATTAGCACTGATTAAGATCAGTGAGGACCAACATTAACAGTCAAAGGTCTCCAAACTCATCATCATATCAGTCACCTATTATCAGTTTCCCTAAGACACCAAGGTGTCAAGAAAGTTTTTCAAACGTGTTTGAAACTTTCACAATGCTCATGTAGCAACTGACTCGTACCAAGGCTTCATACCTGAAGATATTGAGTGCATAGGTGCTGATGATTTGGAGGAAATGGACATTATGACTCAACTTGCTATGGTTTCTGTCAGAGCTCAAAGGTTCTACAAAAGAATTGGTAGAACCTACAAGGGACCAAAAGGTGCTCACATAGGCCTTGACAAAAGCAAGGTGAAATGCTATAACTGTCACC
Source organism: Deinandra increscens subsp. villosa (assembly GCA_039602395.1). Classification (NCBI taxonomy): domain Eukaryota; kingdom Viridiplantae; phylum Streptophyta; class Magnoliopsida; order Asterales; family Asteraceae; genus Deinandra; species Deinandra increscens. The sequence continues at coordinate 6,375,313 of JBCNJP010000025.1, read as the reverse complement.
AACTTGGTCACTTTGCAAGAAGTGCCCTCAACCAAGAAGAGAAGGACAGAATCAGAGTCATGTCCAAGGGAAAAATCATGGAGAAAGCAATTCAAACAACAACAACTCTGGAAACAACTCAGGTTCCAACCCCACCCCACCAAAACCAACCGGAAGTCAAAACAACCAAAATGTGGTAGCTGCTGTTGCAAATCAAACCTAATGTGTTGAATGGGAATATTTCGTTGCTGAGTTTGAGCCTATCAACCATGCTTTGATGGCTAAACAAGACTCCACCTCAGATCAGGTAAACTCTATTCCTGAGAAAGTTCTAGAAAATCTATGCTGCCCTGCCTGCATAGAACAAGTGGCAAAGTACCGAAATCACAACACTGACTTGATTGATGAAGTTTCAAACCTAAATGAGTTAAAGGAATGTTTTAAGAAAACTGAATCTTCATATATTTCAAAAATTGAAAATTTAACCAAAGAGTATGAACAGTTGAAACAAACCAACTCAGTGTTTGAAACTCAGCTTGATGACTTTCTCTCAAAGCTTGAGAAGTCAAGAAACGAAACCAAAGATGCTAAGGCTGAGGTTGATGTTCTTGAGATCAAACTGAAATATGCTTTGTTCACTTGTGATAAATTCCAAGCAGCAAACAAAAAGGCTGAGAAATTGTGGATGGGAGGGATGTATGGTAAAGCAGGTGTTGGATATAACTGTGTTGAACCACCAATTGAATACTCACCTGTATTCAAACCAATCGATGCTTTAAAATCTGAATGCAAAGTTAGTCTCATAGTTGATGACATTTCATCACAGTCAAGTTCTGAAAACACTGTTGAGTCTAAGAAAATTGAAGTCACTGTTGCAAGCTCATCTGCTTCAGTTGACCAATCAAACATTTTGAAACCATCAATTTCTGTTCCTGATGAACCTGCTACTGCAGAGGTTCAACCGGAAACTGTAGCAGCAACTGAGCCCCAAGCTCAAGATGACAGAGCTGTAAACCCAACAGCCTCTAATCCCACATCTGTCCCAGCTTCCTCTTCTTTCAAAACCTTTCAATCCAAAAAGAGGAAAGCTTCCACAAACACTACTACTGCCACCTCCTCATCCAACTCACCTCCTGTCATATTCAAAAGACAGAGAAATGTGGTCACTGGGTCTCCTCCACCTAGTACCACCAACCAACCCGAAGCTTCTAACCCCGTCCAAGGCAAAAAGCCTAAACGGAAACTGGTCAAAGTGGGATTTTCTCTTAGGGATGAACCTTCAGTTGAGGGGGAGTCATTAGAAGCAGATGTACCTTCCCCATCTGAACATTTTTCACCCCTACAACCCCTGTCACCTAGGAGTGACAGTGCTCTCAATCTTGGCCTAGATGAAGGTGTTATTAACTCACCTACCTCACTACATGAGAACATCCTGATAGGCCAGGACCCTGTAGCACTGTACCCACACTCCTCATCGGAGGTGAATCTCATGAGTCAGGAAGAGATTCATGCAAAAAGGGCTGCTGCTGCCCAAGGATCCCCGCTGGATCTTGGTGTCAGCAGTAACATCAATAAGACCCAATTTGTGGCAATCTTCTCTAAATCAGCACCTGGAAGTCCTTTACTGGAACCAAGGGTTGCTGAAACAGATGAAGAGAATCCCAGGTGCCAAGAAGCCATGGGTACCAATGCTAATCAATCTAGGATTGATAGTTTGGTTTTGTCCAAGGATGCTAGCAAAAAGCCAGTTGAGGACAGTTATACACTACCTGAATTGACGAAATTGCACCTTCACTCCAAGCACAGGTTGATTCTTTGAATGCAACTGTTGCTCATTTGGTGCAGGCTGATCCCACTCATACTAAAGCAGGTCCTTCAAACCCTGTCAGTGAAGCTGATGAAGTTGTTATTGCTGATGAAGCTGATACTGTCAAATTGGAGGAGAATATGCCCTCAAGGCCTGTTATTTCAGAGATTGAAGAAGTGGAAAGGATACCGGTTGAAGTTAGAGCCACAGCCTGTGAAAGAATTGGTGTCAATCCCTTTTCTATTGAAGAAAGTTGGGTGAACATGAAATGCAGTCAACTGATTGCCATTTCTCCTTTTGAGGACCCCAACCACACTGAGCTTATACAGTCATCTATGCTGATTGCTGGTGCTCTCCCCGAGCACATCAACATGATCACGACACTCCTCAAAGATGTCATTTTTCCAGCTGAAAGAGCCAGTGATCAAGTGGTAGGAAATATTGCCTCCACCAGCAAGGCAGGATTTGATATTGAAGAGTGCAATGCAACTGTTGCAGTTGCTACATTTACTGAAGGAGGAGACGAAAACTTAATAGGTGAAAAAGAAGGTACAGAAGTGCTGGAGATTGCGGACAAAGAACCTGAAGTCACCCAACCTTCGGTGGTGACTGAAGGTTGATAAAACACGAGACGATCTTACTACTGCATGATTCGGTAATCGGATAGCAACAAGATGTAAATAAAGCTTTGCTTTATTGATTCACTTAGAGAATACAATGTAGAGAGAGAAACACACTCAGTTTACACACAGTTAAGATGTTGCAAAATGACAGAACTCTTAAACACTCTCTCTAACAAGCTATTTATAGTCACTTAGTAACAGGCCAGCGTACCAGCTGCGGACCATCTGGTCCGCCCGGATCATCTGGTCCGGCGGTGCAACTGGTACGGCCAGTGACTATAAAACTCACACAGATGCCCTAGATTAGATACAATACACGAGACACACGCTAGCATAGGAATATGCTCTAACAAACTCCCCCTTAACGTGTAGTGTATCTATATTCTAACGAAACTTCAGTCTTCAATCTTCAACAATGTTGCATCCGATCGACAACTTGAAATCTTGTCAGAATTAGAGCTTGCATGGCTGGATCAATCTTGAAAAATCTTTGAACTTCAAGATCCACTTGTGAAAGATATAACATACTCCCCCTTTCACCATGCGTGAGTCTTTTCACACAGAAACCTGCAATTTCAGAAGACAGAAACGCGGCTTTCCTTTTCTTTTGAAAAATAATTTAATCTTGGCGCAAAACTTCTCTTCGAGAATCCAAGATATAGTTTTGAAATATTAATTGTGTATCACATATCGATCGGTTGAAAACAAATAAGAAACAAAATCTTTTTGGCTTTTTGAAACTTTATATCAAAACACACCGAATTTTTTTTTTTGATTTTTCTAAGATTATGCTAAAACACACCTAAAATCTTTTTGAACTTTTCAGATATGAAACATAAATGCAATACAGAATCAAACACTATTTTTGTCTTTTGCGAGAAAGATCACAACTTGGGATCATATTGGTCATAACATGCTGAACTACACTTCAATTTCAATTACTTCAGCACATAAGTCATGTCGATTACTGGTATAATTTGTCCATTCTAAACTCAGGCACAATCATACTCATACCATCTGGATATGTTATTGTATTGATTAGATTTGCATTGACCAGTGTACCCCACACTATCAACCATACTCAGATATGTTTTTGCTTTTTATATCACACTTTGTGATTTCATTTGTGATTTAATCACATAATGATTGTATTCATGATTCAGTCAACTGTGTTCCATGCAAAAAGAAATAAGAACGTTAAATCGTCTACCTTAAGGTCGATCTTTCGATACGCAGATAAGGCCTCGGATTTAACAAAATAAGAAAATAAAACAAGTTGAAATTGTATAACCCAACAACAATCAGGTCGGTACTCCCGTACACGCAGAGAAAGTCCGATGAGTTATACGAAACACCAAAGAAAATAAGGCAGAACGTCAAACGAACAACAATCAGGTCGGTCTTTCGACACGCAGAGAAAGTCCGATCGTTTGACAAAATAAAGAAAATCAAACAAGTTTAAATCTTTGCAAAATGAACACATGTATACACAGTGACTTCTCATTTTCTTTCTCACATATCTTTTCTTGATATATCATGAAATATGCATCAAGATGTTGTCCACTTGGTCAAGCATTAATATTTAGTGTTTATCACATCTGAATACTTTCTGATTCAATGCCGAGCCTACCAAGTACATCAAACAATGATCTTATGGCTTTTTCATCTATTTTATCCATGAGTCAGACACGTAAGCCAATGTACCATCATTTCCCAATCATGTCGGATACAATTTCTCATTTTTCAATGTTTTTGTATTTTTCCATTTTTCGATGTATTTGTATTTTTCATTTTCTCCCCCTTAAAATGAAAACTCTATTTTTGGATTTTCATTTTAACAAAAACAAAAACACAACGACACTATTTTTGGCTTTTCAATTTTCTCCCCCTAAACTACATACAAAATGTAAAAGAAAGAAAATTGACCAATCGATACTGATACCTTTGCAGTTTAAACTTTCAGAAAAACTTGCAATTGTGTAAGATAAAGCATTCAATGTAAGTTAAGAACACAGAATACTCCTCCATCAGCAACTTTGCAATCACCAACGGGTCTTCTAGGAATACCTGCACACTGGTTTAAATGATTAGTACGCAAATGACCCGAAGCACACAGCTTCTGGTCGACCAGTGTCTTCCACAAAGTCAGTTGCAGCTTTGCTGACCACTTTAGGTCGCCACTGCATCTTTGCAGGTGCAGTTTTCACAGAAACATCATCTTGTGATGAATCACCAACACTAGACTCACTTTTGAAATGTTTTGATTTAAAATGTGATGTTGGTGAGTCATTAAAAATTCTGCCGGATTCATCAATTATCGTGGCAGTTTTTCCAGAAAATTTCCTTTTAACAGTGACAGGACAATTCTGTGCTATATGTCCCTTTTGGCGACATTGATAGCACAAACGATATGAACGTTTAAATTGGGACTTGTCCTGAATTGGATCACATTTATTAGACAACTCAGACTCATCAGAAATATCATCAAAAACCTGAAATTGGTTAGAATGTACCCATTGTGATGTAGGACTTCTAGGTGTGGAATTGGAATCCGAAGCGGAAGATTCTTTCGGAGAACTTGTAGAGAAATCTTTCTTCTTTATCTTACCTCCGAAGCCTTTTTCCATGGTGGATACAAATACCTGCGCCAGATGATATATCTGTTCAAGACTAGTATCTTTCTTCTCCTTAGGAGTCTTCTTTGGATTGTTCTTCTCAACTTTCTGAACAACTTTGTGATTATGATTACCCAAACCAGATCGTTTATAACCAGGTAACTTTGATAAATCTACTTGAGACGTAGAAGAACCAGCTTGAGCAACCTCAGTAAATTTAGCTTTAATACCCTTCAAATTATTAGCTTGAACAAGCTCAGCAGCTAACTTTTCTTCAGACCCTATCTTCTCATCTGTCCCAACATGCTTGATTGAACACTGTGATTCCCTCTTCTCACACTTAGCAGATACAAATTCAGAATAATCTTTGTTTACCACTGGAGTGTTCAAATCAACAACAGACTCTGTTTGAATCACTGGATGAGGAATTTGATTAAAATCATCACCTCCAAATACCTTCTTGAAGTTGTCGTCTTGACACAAATAACTTGTAAAAGAATGAGAATTCTTCAAGTTATGCAATTGACGATTGAGATCGAGAATCTCAACTTTCAAATCAGCTATGATCTTCTGAGCTTCAGCAAGAACTTTTTCTGATTGAATCAATTTCTCAGATGTGGTGTTGACTAGTGATTTTTCTCTTCTCATCCCATCATGAGCAGCAAGCACTTCTTTGGTAATTTTATCCACTCTTTCCTTATATATCTCAATATTCCTTGTTAATAAATTTTTGTCTTTCTTCAAAGAAGTGATTGTATCCTGCAATTCAGACTGAACAATCTGATATTGAGTTCTATCAGCAGTAACTTCATCCAATGCCTTCTGAAGTTCATCATTTGATGTTTGAAGTACTTCAACCTTTTTGACAGATTTTTGAAATAACTGTTCAAAATCTTCACTAACATCTTGAGCTTGAGACTTATATTCTACAACCTCCTTGACCAGCTTTTCATTGATAGAAGTAAGCTTGACAATTCTTGACATGAACTCATCATTCTCGTGTTGAAGTTGTAACTTTTGTTGATCATTCTGAATACAGCTTTCTGACAATTGTTTCTGAACATTCGCTAATTCTGTCACCAACACACTCTTTTCCTTGAGTAACTCTGCATTTGTTTTGCAAACTTCATTAAATTCCTGACATTTCTTGATGAAACTCTCCAATTCTTCATCCTTTCGTTTAATTTCAACAGATTGACATTCTATTTCCTTTATCAAACCTTTAATTCGACTATCCTTTTGTGAACAAAATTCACACACGGATTCATAACCACTCATTTCGGAATCAGAATGACTTGAATCAGATTTACTGGTCTCAGATATATACCCACTCGATTCAACCTCAATATTTGCCATCAATGCATAACTGTCTTGAGAATGAACCACGAATGCAGATTCATCTGGAAAATCTTTAGCCCAATCATAACCTTCATCAGTTTGAGATATCATAGCTTTAACATCTTTATCTTGACCATTCTTATTGGAAATATCCTTGTCAGAAGACTTGGTAGGACAATCGCGAGCAAAATGTCCATGTTTGGCACATTTAAAACATTTAATCGTTTTTCTATCCAAGCCAAGTGTTTGTCCTTGAAAAATAGATGTCTTACCATGTTTCTTCATAAATCTCTTTCCTTTTTCCACGACCATAGCAAATTGCCATTCCAAATCGAGTTTATTCAATTGATCGTCATCCAGATGATTTAAATCCTCGCCATACAAACAAGACTGACCAATTTGATGAAATATAGCTCCAGACGAGGAAGATATAAAAGCAAATAGCAAAGCAGCTAGATCTTCGGTTGCTTGATTAGAAGTTGACTTGCTTGATGATTTATCAGGAATAGTAAAACTGCATCCTGAAGAATACCCACCATTATCTGATTTTCCAGCAAGAAATGCTGTTACTGGTGGATTACTGCTTGAAATAGAATTTGATTTAGCTTTAGCATGAGCAGTAGCAGAATTCTCTCCAAAATAAACTGCAGGATTCTGAACTGATGGAATTGCTGATTTCTTTACAAGTAATTCCATTTCTCGAGCTTGTAACTTGCTTAATAATTGATTGAAAGTCCAACTTGAATAATTTGGATCATTAGCAAGCATCATAACAAAATTCTCCCATGTTTCCGGTAAAGCTTCCAGAAATTTTTCCTTCAAGTCATCTTTTTCTTTCTGGACTCCTACAATATCGAGTTCATTAATCAGATGAGAAAATCTAGAAATCAAATCTGCAATACTCTCTTTTTCACAATGCTGGAAGTTATCAAACTCCTTTAACAAAACTTTCTTTCGACTCTTCTTATATTGCTCGTTTCCTGCACATCTATCCTTCAGTGCATCCCATAATGTTTTTGATGTTGTGCAATTTTTGAATTGATGCAAGAGTTCTCTTGGTAAAGCCATTGTGAGATTTGCATAAGTTTTCTTTTCTCTGGCATAAACTTTCCTTTGATCTTCATCAAGATCACTTCGTGGAATTGGTTCTCCATTTTTCTTAGGATATGTATAATCTTGTTCAATAGAAATCCACAAATCAATGTCAAGAGCATTAACAAATGATTCAAATCGTTGCTTCCAATTCTCATAATCCTCCAATCGAAGTAACTTAGGAACTTTCCGAGTTGTTCCTATCTCGTTATCATAGTTCAGTATGGCTTGCATTGATGATTGAACAGCTGAAAAAGCGTGAAAGTCGCTCATTTTGAAATTTCAATACCGAACGCGAAAACTTAAAACTAAAAAACGGGCGTCTTCCAAGCGGATTTTGGGGGTCAAACTGGGGAGTACAGACCTTTTAGGTTAGTACACGTCTAGATCTCGGAAAGACGAACGTTTTGACTGGTATTGGGTTCCGTAACTCCAAACGGTTTGCAAGTTATGTCAGTTTTTGTGATGATATGTTTTCTGCCAACGGACCAGCAATTCCAGCGGACCAAATTCAGGATCAGATAAACCAGCGGATCAAATTTGCTCACCGGATCAAATTATGTTCCAGCGGATGAGATATCTTCGACGGATCAATTGTTGGTACGGCGGATCAAAAACTGGTACGGCGGATCAAATATTTCAGCGGATCACACTAATACGCTGTAACTGTCGCGGATCAGCTGATGAAGATTGCAGGAGCGGATCAAACAGCGGATCAGATTTTCAACCGGCGGACCAGAAGCAAATCGAACTAAGTTCGACTGATTTTCACAGATTTCGACAATTGAAGCTAGAAACTGAATCAGTATGATGCGAAAACACTCCAGGAACATCCAGAAATCATTTTTATCCTCGTAATCACTCAGAATCGTGAAAAATTGATGAAAAACATAGAAAACCCAAACTTTCTCTCTCTAGAATCCAAAAACTTACCAAAACACAGCAGTAGAGCAACCTGGAATGCTCTGATACCACTTGATAAAACACGAGACGATCTTACTACTGCATGATTCGGTAATCGGATAGCAACAAGATGTAAATAAAGCTTTGCTTTATTGATTCACTTAGAGAATACAATGTAGAGAGAGAAACACACTCAGTTTACACACAGTTAAGATGTTGCAAAATGACAGAACTCTTAAACACTCTCTCTAACAAGCTATTTATAGTCACTTAGTAACAGGCCAGCGTACCAGCTGCGGACCATCTGGTCCGCCCGGATCATCTGGTCCGGCGGTGCAACTGGTACGACCAGTGACTATAAAACTCACACAGATGCCCTAGATTAGATACAATACACGAGACACACGCTAGCATAGGAATATGCTCTAACAAAGGTCAAATTCCTGTACAAGCGGAAGTTCAACCGAAACTTCAATCGGAAGTTCAAGTGGTAGCTGAGCTAAATGTTCAACCGGAAATTCAACCGGAAGAGCAAAGAAGTGAAGGAGCAGAGGATATAGCAGCAACTCTGATAGCTTTAAAGAGCACTGAGCCAATTCAAACTGAAAAACATGTTCAAGCTGAAATTGCTAAAACCATTCAACAGGTAACTCGAACTCCTGAAGCTGAGGCTACAGTGAAGATGGTAGAAGATGCCAAAAGGGCAGCAGAGGATGAGAGGCTTGCCAAAGAACTATAAGAGGAGTATGATCTGTATCTGCAAAACAATGTGTTTGAAAACTTACTTGAAGAGGCAAAGACTAGGTCTTTCAACTGGAGATTAAGGGATTATGATCTGGAAGAAGTGACTGAAACTGATAGGCAGAAGTTAATCTCTATTGCTTCTCAATTGCCTACCAGGTTGACAAAGAATGATGAGAACTACATCATACTGAAAAAGATACAAAGGGCACTTGTGGTCAGAAATTTGAAGACAGAGGAAGAGGTAGCTCAGATGCAAGTTAGGGGACTTTGCAGCTTGATAGATTCAATTTTTCATCAGCTTAAAGGAGAAATTGTTGCTGTCAATCCTAATTTGGTGATGCCCTCACCATCAGAGCTCATCTCAGGTACAACTACTGTAAATGTTAAACCTGAATTTTCTGACATTGCAGATGTACAACCTCCACCTTCTTTCACTTATAACCCAAACCCTATGCCCACAACAATTCCATCTATCTTACAGTCACTTACCATCACACCCTACAAACCTCCCTCCATCTCCAAGAAAGTTGCCACCAAACTTGCCAATCCCAAGTACAGAACAGATAACTTTACTCCCATTGCTCCCCTCAAGAAAAAGCCTCCACCTACCATAGACTTCTCTGATATCTTTCCTCCTACTCCACCTTCAAGTCCTACACCAGAAGCTGATAGACCACCAACACAAACATCCCTACCTCCACTCACCTTCAAAGAACCTTCTGCCACCACCATCAAACCTACTGAATTTCAACCAAGTCCTTCCTCTCAATCCTCAAAGGGCAAAGCTCCAAAATAAATAGAATCAACTGACGATTCTAACGAGGAAAACAAAATGAGTAAAAGAAGACTGCTGCATCACAAAAGAAAGAGAGAACAAAGGCCAAGGAAGAAAGGCCCACCCAGGCAAAACAAAATTGTTGGGTGGACAGTTAATGAAGATATATTTGACTTCAAATTCCAGTGCCTATGCTAAATTGCAAAGGATAATGAGTTTGTCCAGAGCTGAGTTCCTGCTGAGAATGAGCATAGAACCAATAGTGCTCGAGCATGGATTGTTCTCTGAAACTCTGGTTGATGAAGATACTGAAGAAAAGACAACCAGTCCGATAAAATTTGTGATTTGGGAAGAAGAAGAAAAACTCTTCTATGTACACATGGCAGATAGCAGTTTCACAACCCATGAAGCAGTTAATGTTCAAGATCAGTGGAATGAACAAGATTGGGAAGCTCTGCAACATGTTAAGGTCACCTTGACCAGCATGAGTGTTCTCTCAAAAGATGTGAATGCAGGGGTTAAGTTCTTTGACAAGTAGGTCAAGGAGAGGAAAATTTTTGGGTACAAGTGAGTTTTTGAAGATAAACATTGAAGTTGAAGAATAATTTGACAGCATCAGCTTAGGGGGAGATTGTAAGGAATATTGCGCTTGGAAGATTCCCGACTGAATGCCAATTTTTTACAGTTCCGGTTGAAGTTGAAGTTGAAGCGGAATTCTTATTTCAAGCGGAACTGGCGGTTCAAGTGGAAAGAAGCAGTTTTGTCCCTTAGCGAATATTCCAGGTGAACTCTATTATCCACCAGATAATGAGTTTAACCGGAATTTTCCTGAGATGTCTTTTCAGCAAGTCCAATCCTGCAAAAGCTTCTCGTATGCTTCTATATCTGATTCAAGCCGCTCTCCTAAAGTAGTATGGTGCTGCAAACACGCAACACTACTACAAAAAATGACTTTCTTGACGCGCAATGCGTGTCAAGAAAGGGGTCAGATGACGTGCATTTGCGCGTCAAGGAAGGCCATGTCAAGAAGCTTCTTGACGCGCAAAATGCGTGTCATCCCGTTCTTAATGCGCGAACGATGACGCGCATTTTATGACTCGCAATGCCCGTCATAAAATGGGCGTCAAGGAAGCCCCCGTCATAAAATGGAGATGACACGCATTTTTGCGCGTCATGGATTTAAAAAAAATAAAAAAAAAATACTTTTTAGTATAATCACTAATTTCCACATTAAATGAAAATTAACCTGATAATACAAAATTAAAATACACTTATAACAATATAATGTATTTCATATATAAAAAAACATTACAGAGTTACAATGAGTTTACAAATGGATTCATATGCTACCAACATTTATCAACTAACAAAATGGATGATGGAAGAAGAAATATAATGGAAGAAGAACAAGTGCTTTTTGATCCTTGTGCAGTTCTAACCTCAATGTTAGCATCAACAGCTTCAAATTCAGCATTTTCTTGCAGTGTGACTTTTAGTGAGGTTGATGAACTTCCATGTTGTTCATTTCTGTAACTCAATCACCGCTGCCTCGTAGACAAAAACACGATCCTGAATACGAAAAAAATATTTTAAGAATATAAAAAGAATTTTGTGTAGAAACAGGATAAATAATATATTGGGCTATCAGGATTTGTTCAACATTCAAGAACTGAAACTTTAGAATCAGTAGTAAAGAAAAGAAATGAAGTATTTAATTCAACCAGTAGTAAAGAAATGGGTTAAAATGTTTGTATTGTTTTAGCAATAGTGAGACCTTTATTTTTCCACCTTCACCATAAGTTTTTCCTTGTACTGGTTTGGGCATAAGCAAATTTGGTCCAATTATAGCCCTCAAGAGCTTCTTCAACAATCAGATAAACCACATAATCATACAAATCTTTCTGTTTTCAGCCTGGACTGAACTCCTAGTTTATACAAAAGACCTTGATTAGGAATTACAAAACAAAATGATGTCTACTGATTGCAATCTCAAAGTACTCATGCAGGCAACATGTAAGCATGAATCAAATCTTTAATATGATATAAAAGCTCTTATATTGAAAGGGAAGTTGTACATTCTTTAATAGGATATAAATGTATCATTATATTCAAATGATGTATGGATCATAACTCACCTTCAACTTGGACCTTAGTGATGACTCATCTGAAAAAACTTGCATCAAATCTTCTTTGTCCAATGAATGTTGGTTGACCCCTGAAAGTATATGAGAGAATTAGGGCTTCAGGACTTCACGAAGATAAAGATGGAGTGAGCTGAGATGAAATTAGCGTACCTTAAATTAGGGCTTCAAGAATTCACGAAGATGAAGATGGAGTGATCTGAGATGAAATTAGCATACCTTAAATTAGCGTAATGGAGGGGAGCGTACTAGAGAATGGATGTGTATAGCGTGAATTGAATGAGAGTGATGGGAAAAAGCCGAGTAATGAGTAATGTGTATAGCGGGAATGAAATTTTGGGGAAAAAGTTAGCGGGAAAAAGTAAAATAAAAGACGACAGTTCTTAGATGACGCACGGTATTTTTACCGTACTCCGTGTTTTTTTATATTTATTGACAGAAATTTATGACGCGCAAAAATGCGCGTCATCTTTCCATAGAATTTCAAAATTATTGACAGTTTTTTTATAACACGTCTTTTTGCGCGTCATAAAAAACCGCGCGTCATCGTTTGCGCGTCAAGAAAGACCCTGTTTCTAGTAGTGCAAGATATTCCAATTGTCGATGTTTATCCTTTTGGTAGTTTGTATTTGACTTTTTAGTTTACGGTCTAGATTAGATCGCATGAGATCAATGGCTGTCATTGATCTCATCAGCACTATATATAGCTTAGTTAGCTCTAGTTTACACACACGATTATCTTTGTTGTTATCAGTTCTTGAACAACTTGTAATAGTGTAGCTTCGAGTTAATGCAAATAGTGCCGAGTATGTGATACTTTGTTGTTACTATATCTTTGCAAATCAAGCTTTTACATTATACACAAGAACTTAATATTGCTTGAGTAAAGTGAAATATAACTTTAATTCCGCAGGGTTATATTTGCAAGTAAAGGGCTTTGTTTAAGTTTAACTCTAACTTATAACGATCCTACAATATACACACATATATATATATATATATATATATATAGGGTAAGGATCATGTGAAAACAACTTTTATTGCGAAAACACGAAAACAAATATTAAAACCTTTATAACTTTTTCATACGTTAATATTTTTTAAAAAATTTTGCACCAAAATCCTTAAAATTATGTTAACTTTATTTCTGGAAAATTTTTTTTAAAAAAATTAAATTTTTTTTAAAAATTATTATTGCACAGGTGCAATAATTTTTTTATTATTATTATTGCACATATGCACTAATATTAAAACCTTTATAACTTTTTCATATGTTAAAATTTTTTATAAAAAATTGCACTATAAATCTTATAATTCTTTTATCTTTAATTCTGGAGAAAATTAAAAAAAAAATCTACGTTTTTAAAAAAAAATTATTATTGCACATGTGCAATAAAAAATTATTATTGCACATGTGCAATAGTATTAAAACCTCTATAATTTTTTCATACGTTAATATTTTTGATAAAAAAATTATACCATAGATCTTATAATTCTGTTATCTTTAATTGTTGAATAAATTTAAAAAAAATTAATGTTTTTTTGTTAATATTGCACATGTGTAATATAATTAATACGTATTATTGCACATGTGCAATAATAAAAAAAATCACGAAATTTTATGTGTTTAATTTTTTTCCCCAGAATTAAAGGTGACATAATTTTAAGACTTTTGGTGCAAATTTTTTAAAAAATTATTAACGTATGAGGAAGTTATAGAGGTTTTAATATTTGTTTTCGTGTTTTCGCAATAACATCTTGTTTTTATTTGATCCTTCCCCTATATATATATATATATATATATATATATATATATATATATATATATATATACCTATAATTAGTTATATTATATACTTTACCTTTTATCAATTAATTATTATAAACCATTAAATAATTTTGTAGGTAAAGTCCACGGAGGCGCCTCTTACTACAACTGTACGATCTAAAAACAGTTGTAATCAGCATTCCAATGTAAATATAATGGTAATTAAGTATTATTGTTGATATGATCAATCTCCCTTGAGCGCATATTTATTAATTAATTAACTAATTGAATTGTACTTAGGACATGATTAGTTCCGCGCACAATACATCGCGGAAAAAATCTACTTCATCAAACTCATCTCAAAGGTTGGCCGATAAAGTACGGATTTGGATCAGTGGATGTTTCCTAAGAAGCGAAATCGTTCTTCGCGCAATATTCGGATTTAGACTTACGAAAACGCTCCCATGAGCGGCGTCGATTTTGGGCGACATCCTGCCGGCCGGCAACCGATCAAGACTTCCACAGGTAATTCTTCACTCCTTCATAACGATTTGGATCAGTGGATGTTTCCTAAGAAGCGAAATCGTTCTTCGCGCAATATTCGGATCAGGCAACAGGAACGTAGGGTTCCTCATAGAAACCCTAATTTCAAAGATCTTCAAAAGGTATCTACATCAATCTTCATAACTAATTTCCCCCCTGATGCTTCAACCCACGATATTTGGAAATACTGTGAGCAACGGGGAAAGGTTGCGGATGTTTATATTTCACAGAGGCTTTCTAAATCGGGTCGAAAATTTGGTTTCGTTAGGTTCGTGGGTATTAAGGACATACAGAAACTTATTCTTGAACTTCGTTCGATTTGGATCGGCTCGTATCACCTCTTTGCTGATCAAGTTCGAGAGCCTCATAAAACTAGCAAACCTCCATCGAACAATCATAAGCAAGAGCATGTTGAGGCTACTAAAGAAGCATCTTCGGTTGTTAAATCTTTTGCAGACCTATTAAAACCCATTATTGACTCCAAGAAGGAGGTTATGGTTGAACATTCTTTAAAAAGAGTTTATGTCCCAATGGAGGAATGTCTCGATGCCAAGACTTCAAATTTTCTAATGGGCAAGGTTGTTGATCCATTATGCATACCCAATCTTCCATCGTTGTTTGTTAAGGAAGGCTTTTCTGAGGTTAGGTTTCGATATATTGGTGGTCGTTGGATTGGTATGGCGTTCCCTAATACGGAGTTGGCGTTAAAGTTTGACTCTTGCGTTGAACTTAAAAAGTGTTTTTCCTCTCTGCAACTTTTATCCAACTCCTTCATCCCGGATGAACGATGCGTTTGGATAGACTTTCTAGGTCTCCCGGTGGTGGCCACTACACCAACGGTGCTTAAACGTGTTGGTGAGTTATGGGGAGAGTTTTTATTCTTTGGTAACGACAAGGATGAACCTTTATCGAATGGCAAAGTTTGCATTATTACTAAATCCAAATCTATTATTGATGAAACTATTGAGATCGATCTGGGAGGTAATATTTTTGAGGTGAGGGCAAAGGAGTTTGCTAATTGGGCTCCTTCGATTCGGTTTTATGAGGAGTCCTCATGTTCGGATGAGTCGGAGGAAGATACCAGGTTTGAAGAAGGTGAGTTGAATGAATCCGAGGACGGGGTCGATCACGTCACTCCAATTGATTTAGATGAGACTGGTATGGCGGCTAATCATGATGTTAATTTGCACGACCCTCTGGCAACACAATCTCCTGCATTATTTAGTTCCTTGCCGGCGAATGATAACCCAGATAGGCATTTTAAGAATGTCAAAACAACTGAATCATCTTCTTCGGGCCCTTCTAAACCCCCGGGCTTCGAAGAATATTTGCAACATTTATCTAAATCTCTTGAGAAGAATGGTTCCAATGAAATCTTAGAGGATGTTTCCTATTCTTCGGTTCCCAAAGGCTCGAAAGATAATGGTGGTTCATTGTTACACGATTTCTCTAAATTTATTCAAATGGGTAAAATCATGGGTTTGAAAATGGACGGAACGGTTGGGGACTTCCAAACGTTCGTTAACAGGATGAGTGATAACATGGTGGATCGATGAATATATTGTCCCTTAACATTTGCGGGAGCGGGTCACTTTCAAAACAAAAGAAGGTGAGTTCTATTCTTAATAAATTTAGTATTAATTTTGTTGGATTACAAGAATCTAGAATGGTTGAGCTGGATCTTTTCCGTATCAAATCTCTTTGGGGCAATTTTCATTTTGATTGTGCTTTTTCCCCTTCGGTGGGTCATTCCGGGGGCATTATTTCTATATGGGACCCGTCAGTTTTCGAGAAGTCTTCTATCATAATTTTGGATCACATGCTTATTGTTGAAGGTACGTGGAGTAAGTTACAGTTAAAGTGTTTTATGGTAAATGTTTATGCCCCCCAACTTGAAGCACAGAAAAAGATTCTCTGGAATAGTATTATCGACTTCATGGATAACAACCCGGGAAATTTTATCATTTTTGGTGATTTTAACTCGATTAGATCAGAATCTGAGAGGATTGGATCATCTTTTTCGAAGACCAATGCGACAAATTTTAATGCTTTTATCAACGACGGAGCCTTGATTGATGTTCCTATGGGTGGTTATCACTTTACCCGGGTGGATGCTAGTTATAGGAATGCTAGTAAACTTGACCGTTTTTTAGTTTCTCCATCTCTATTTGATTTCGTAAAAAATATTGAAGTTTTAGCGCTGGATAAATCTATTGTTGATCATCGACCTATTTTGCTTCGTCAATCTAAGGTGGATTTTGGTCCCACCCCGTTCAAGTTATATAATTCTTGGCTTCAGGAACATGATTTTGAGGCGTTGGTGAATGCTTCTTGGTCTGAGAGTTATAATCATGAATCGAAATTTATTTTGTTTAAGAACAAACTTAAACGCCTTAAGGAGAAGATTAAGTTGTGGCGCAAATCGAAGCCGGATCCGAACGAAAAGGTCTTGAAGTTAAAAAATGAAATTTTGGAACTAGATTCCAGATTCGACGCGGGTGATACAGATGAGGAGTTGGGCATTCGCCGCCGAGATTTATTAAAAGTATTAGAAGAGGCCGAAAAACCTATTTTAGAGGACCTGGCTCAAAAAGCCAAAATCAAATGGGGCGTGGAAGGTGATGAAAATTCTAAATTTTATCATGGTGTGATCAATTACAAGAGGCGTCAAATGGCTATTAATGGTTTGAAGGTGGAAGGTGCGTGGCTCGATGATCCTGTTGATATTAAAAACGCCTTCATCTCATTCTTCTCTAAAAAGTTTAAACGTAGCGACGAATGCAAGGTGATTCATAGAAGTAACCGATTCCGTTCTATTAGCGATGCAACTCGATTTTCTTTGGAGTCGAAACCTTCTCTTTGTGAAATAAAAGAGGCAGTGTGGTCTTGCGGTTCAGATAAAACCCCGGGACCTGATGGGTTCACTTTTGCGTTTGTTAAGAAATTTTGGGATTTAATCAAAGAAGATGTGGCCGGTTTTGTTTTTGAGTTCTTTGAAAAGTCTACAATCCCTCTTGGTTGCAATGCTTCCTTTATTACCCTTTTGCCGAAAGTTCAAAGTCCTGTTGCTTTCTCAGATTATCGTCCAATTAATTTAATTGGCCTGCAGTATAAGATAATTACGAAGATTCTTGCCAACAGATTGGCGGGGGTGATTGATTCCATTATTAGTCCCGAGCAGTCCGCTTTCATTAAAGGGAGGCAAATTTTGGACGGGCCTTTGATATTGAATGAGATTATTGATTGGTGCGAATTCAAGAAGAAAAAAATAATGTTGTTTAAAATTGATTTCGCCAAGGCTTACGATTCTGTGTCTTGGGATTATTTAGATTCGATGCTGGATTTCATGGGGTTTGGCGACAAATGGAGAGGGTGGGTTAGAGCTTGCCTTTCCTCGACTAGATCCTCGGTTTTGGTTAATGGTAGCCCTTCCGCTGAATTTAATATGGGAAAGGGTCTTCGTCAAGGTGATCCAATGGCGCCTTTCTTGTTCTTATTAGTCATGGAAGGTCTCCATGTTTTTTTAGAAGATGCGGTCGAGGCCGGTTTCTTCAATGGTATTCGTATAAAGGATATTGGCATGTCTCATTTATTCTATGCGGACGATGCTATTTTTATGGGTCACTGGTCAAAGGAAAATGTGTCAAACTTGGTGGCGATTTTAAAATGTTTTCATATGGCTTCGGGTCTTTCCATGAATTTACATAAATCTTCCATATTTGGTATTGGGGTTAGTCCAGAAGAGATTTCTCGTATGGCTCAAGTTGCCGGATGCAAATCGGACCGATTGCCTTTCACGTATCTTGGGATTCCGGTCGGCTCGAATATGTCTCGGAATTCTAGTTGGGGTCCGATCATTGAGAAATTCAATAAGAGGCTCAATAAATGGAAGCGTTCTCTTCTATCCATTGGTGGTAGATCCACTCTTGTTTCCTCGGTATTGGGTTCTCTCGGTTCGTATTATTTTTCCCTTTTTCTTCTTCCTTCCTCTATTAATAAGTTGCTTGAATCGATCCGTTTAAATTTTTTTTGGGGATTTGATGGAAAAGAAAAGAAAACATGTTGGGTTAATTGGGCGTTTACTCTTGCTTGCAAGGATCACGGCGGTCTTGGTATTGGTAGCCTTTTCGCTATGAACTTGGCACTTCTTTATAAATGGAAGTGGAGATTTGTTTCTAATGGGGAAGCGCTTTGGGTTCGGCTCATCAAATCCATTCACGGACCCAAATTTGGTGACTTTCGAGGTGGTAAACGCTCAAGTATTTGGAGTCGGATCGTGAAAGCTTGCGACTTGTGTCACAAGAAGAATTATATTCCGCATAATGTGGTGCGCAAATGTGTTGGTATTGGTAATGATACTAAATTTTGGAAGGATGTTTGGTTAGAGGACCAGTCTTTACAAAATCGTTTCCCTCGTATTTTCGCCTTGTCTCTTAATAAAGATGGTCTCATTTGTGATCATCGGGACGATGATTCTTGGGCTTGGTTTTTGCGTAGGAATGTCCGTGGAGGTATCGAGGAAGAACAGTTTCTTTTGTTTTCTGATTTAATGGCGCAGGTTACCTTAGGGGTGGATAATGATAAGTGGTTTTGGTCTTTAGATGGGAATTTGGATTTTTCAGTTAAGGAGGTTCGTAATCGCATAGATCGCTTTTACCTCCCGGTGGGGAATTTTGCAACGAGGTGGATTAGGTATGTTCCCAAAAAAGTTAACATTGTTATATGGAGACTATTTTTGGATCGCTTACCGACTCGTCTCAACCTTTCTAAACGTGGGATTGAATTATATTCGATATTATGTCCTATTTGTAATGCCCGGGTTGAATCTTATTCTCATTTATTCGGGGAGTGTGAGCTTGTTGTCAAAGTTTTATCTAGGATAACGGCTTGGTTAGAGGTGGATTGTTTGAAGCCTTTGGATCCCCATTCTATGTATCACGCTATTGAAGACTATAATACGTCGCGGATCAAGAAGGACGTTTTGCTTACTATTATTTATACTACATGGTGGTTCGTTTGGAAGTCACGGAATATTCTCATATTTCATCCAAACAAATTTCGGAACGGCGAACTCTTCGATCTAATTGTTTTTCACTCTTTTTCGTGGTTCACTTCTAGAAATAGTAAGGTCGTAATTCGTTGGGACGATTGGATGTTTAATCCTATGCTTTCTTTGTAATTGTCTAGCTCCGCTTTGGTGCTAGTTGTTTTTATTTTTATACATACTGCCGTTCCAAAAAAAAAAAAGTACGGATTTAAACAGTTCTGAATTTGAGTTGATATGGAAGATTCTAGTTCATATGGATGAACATGCTTCTCTAGTTATAGTTCATCCGGATAGTTATAGTTAATCCGGATAGTTATAGTTCATCCGGATAGTTAAAGTTCATCCGGATAGGTAAAGTTTATCGGGATAGTTAAAAGTTCATCAGGATAGTTAGAGTTCATCGGGATAGTTAGAGTTGATCCGGAAGATTCTAGTTCATCAGGATAGTTAGAGTTCATCGGGATAGCTAGAGTTAATCCGGAAGATTCTAGTTCATCTGGATGAACATCCGTCTCTAGTTATAGTTCACCGGGTTGGTTATAGTTCATCTGAACAGTTAAAGTTCATTAGTACAGGTAAAGTTCATCAGGATAGTTAAAGTTCATCCGGATAGTTAGAGTTGTTCCGGAATATAATGAATAATTAACTATTCCGGCTATGATAAGTTTGTACTTCATCCGAATGGTTATCTGGATAGTTAACTAATGTTTAACCGGTTATGATCGATATGATTTTATTAATTAATTGAATTGTAGATCTGTTCTGCGATAGTATCACAAAACACTCCTCCATCTACAACAGCGTTCGAGCAAAAGGAAAGGGTAACTATTTTAATTTACATAATTGTGTACTTCCCTTATAACTAATTGCTATATGATCATTTAGTTAAATGTTGATGCTATCTTTAGGGGAAAAAGAGACAATTAATAGAAGCAGCAGCTGCTTCAGCCAATACTGTTGGGGCATCACAGCGGGAAGTGGTATATATGTATAATTAAAGATTTCACAAATTGCTTTGACATCATTGATAATTAATATATATGTTACTAATCAATTAATTATATGGCATCAATTAAGGAAAACAAAATAAGAGACTTACAAAATTTGAAAAACCTGCTCCTGCTAATAATGATGACAATCCTGCTGCTGTTGACCCGAAAATCTCATTAGAGGTATATATATTAGTATATTTGACAATTTATTTATTCAGCTTTTGACTCTAACTAATTAATTGTTAATATGTATGCTATAATTAATATTATTATTATGTCATTTTTTATCAGGGGTGCAAAACTGTGGACATGCACCTTGGGGAAAAAAGAAACATAATGGCAAAGGCTAAATTATTGCCAGGATTAACAGATGAGATGATTCATGGAGTTTCACTACCTTCTAATTGCCGTAGAGTTTCCATTTCTGAGGTTATGAAGGAACAAGGATTTTTACCACACCCAGTAAAAGGTATAACAACAATTAAGGAGCTTGCAGAGAAGAAAAGCAGTAACTATATTATTGCATGGCCGAAGGACCAAATGATCAATGATGATCATGATAAGAAATTATAATCAAAGGTTTGTTCCATTGATAATACAATTAAAGTACTTGAAGAACCAATTAATTAATCGTATCCACTTTAATTAATTAAGTAACTTTAACTATATATATATATATATATATATATATATATATATATATATATATATATATGTTATCAGTTTTATTTGTCATGTTTTGTTACTCCAGGTAAATAATGTGAAAATAAAGCCGAAGGAACACTACGTAACATCAAACAACTTGAAGAACATGACGATGATGAAAAAACTTACAAGGAGCCAGACTAACCCGACTAAATTATAATTATCATAACATTTAAAGTTTGATTAGTGTATATGTATGTATAATTAATTATATTATGATTTTAAGGTTTCTCATAGACATATATATGCAGCTTAATTAATTAATTGTATGAAAAATTACGAAAAACAAAATTTGATGAATCTATAATTGCTTGATTATATTTATGTATGATAGACAAATAATACCAAAGGCCACACTTTTTATATTTTCACGTGGCCGTTACCACCATTTGGCCACGCATATTGGGACAAAAAATCTGATTTCAACTATCCTTTGGCCACTTTTTTTTCCAAATATATGTGGCTAAAACCTAAATATACGTAACCATATAATTCCAAAGGCCACGCTTTTTATATTTTAATGTGGTCGTTGCCACCCTTTGGCCACGCGTATTGGGACATAATGTATGATTTCAGCAACACATTTGGCCACTTTTTTTATAACATATGTGGCTAAAACACAAATATACATGACCATATAATACCAAAGGTCACGCTTTTGATATTTTAACGTGGTCGTTTCCACCCGTTGGCTACGCTTATTGGGACAAAATGTATATTTTCAGCAACCCATTTGGCCACGTTTTTTTTAAACATATGTGGCTAAAACATAAATATACGTGACCATTTAATAGCAAAGGCCACGCTTTTGATATTTTAACGTGACTGTTGCCACCCTTTGGCCACGCTTATTGGGAAAAAATGTATGATTTCAGCAACCCTTTGGCCGCGTATTTTTTTATAATGTATGTGGCTAAAAAAATATATGTGACCATATAATACCAAAGGCCACGTTAAACAAACACATGTGGCCGTTGGGGACCCTTTGACCACGCTTTTCGGAAGAATTGTTTGATTACTACGATAAATATTGGTACCCTTTAGCCACGCTTCAAGGTGGCTTCAGCCACTGATATTGTAATGTGGCCGTAGGATACATAAGGTGACGGGACCTTTGGTGTCGATTGAAATGGAAAACAAACATGACCAAAAACCTTTGGTCACGGTTTTTTTCCGTGGCCAAAGGTGAATTTTGACGTAGTGCAAATGGTTAATTAAAATGTACACTTAGACGTCAATCATTCATAACCATGACCACGATGCCAAATTAGTTGCATGCCCACGTTTAGCCATTCCCGGGGTGTGACACTCACTAACCAATGCTTTCAACTTAAGTGTTGAGAAGCCTTCTAGTGATGATGTGCAGGTAAATGTACCTCATGTTACTATTGACAATGGTAGGTTCAAAGGTGTTGATCCTCGATTCTCCTTATCTGTGAACACAAAGCCTTTCATACAAACAAAGCTATTCAATTTGACTCCAAGAGCGATTATAACATTCAATCCTGAAACTCCCATTCCTCAAGATGTGATTCAATCAGATGAATTTAATGATGAAACTCTTCTTCTCATGTATAAAGATGCATTGGAAGAACATGGAAACTCAAATTCACAAATTGATCAAAAAACTTAAGATGACACTGCAGAGAATGTGGTCTCAACTCCCACTGATTGTGACAAGTTAGGTTCTCATACTTTTGAAAACCTGAATGAGAAACCGAGTTCACCTACTCCAATAGTTAAAGCTGAGTCAAATGAAAACATTTCTGAACCCGCTGAATAACAATTTCAAGAAATCTTTTCTTCATCACAAATGCCATAATTAGAGCTAATGGGTAAACATACTCCTATCAACACACCCAAGCCTAATTTTAGACATGGTTTCCCACCATCTTACAATTCTAGGGTGATCAAGTCTCATCCCTTGGAAAACATCAACAGAGATGTTGACATGACAACAAGAAGCAAAACTACTAATGCAAATTTCTGTCTACATGCATACATCCTGTCACAGGTTTAACTAAAGAAGGTAACTAAATCAATGAGAGAAAACAGTTGGATTGAAGCCATGCAAGATGAATTGCTTCAAATCAACAAACAAAAAGTTTGGGAACTGGTAGATTTACCAGAAGATGCACCACCTCCTATTAGAACTAAATGGGTGTTTAGGAACAAGAAGGATGAAAGAGAAAAAGGTGGTGAAAAACAAGGCAAGGTTATTTGTTCAAGGTTTTGCACAAGAAGAAGGTATTGACTATGATGAAGTATTTGCACCAGTTGCAAGATTGGAAGCCATTAGGATCTTTTTGGCCTATGTTGTTTTCAAAAACTTCCATATATACCGTATGGATGTAAAAAATGTTTTTCTTTATGGGTTGTTAAATGAAGAAGTCTATGTATGTCAGCCACATAAGGATCCACATCATCCAAACAAGGTGTGAAAATTGATAAAAGCTCTATATGGTCTTAGCAGACTCAAAGAACCAGGTATGAGACTCTTTCTTGCATATTTGCTTGAACATGGATACAAAAGAGGAGATATTGACAAGAATCTATTCATCAAACCTGTTGGTAAGGATCTCCCGATGGTCCAAATTTATTTGGATGACATTATCTTTGGTTTAGAAAATGAAGCTCTGTGTAAAAAGTTTGAGACCCCGATGCAATCCAAATTTGAAATGAGTTAAATGGGTGAACTTACTTTCTTCTTAGGACTTCACGTAAAGCAATTTAAAAGAGGGCATCTTCCTGAATCAATCAAAGTATATTCAGGATATGCTCAAGAGTGTCACACCCCCAAATTAACCACTAACGGAATTTATACCGTTAAGGGGTGCGACCAGACCAGGACCACAACCATTAGTTACAAATACTAAACGAATCAGAGTAAAGTTCAAAACACTCATTTCAAACAGTTTCAAAAGTTACGCAGCGGAATAAAACATTAGTATCTTAGCACTAACCACGTGCTTTACAAATCATTGTTTCAAATTCAAATTCCCAACTAGTTTAATTAAAATAAAAGTCTTCATGTGCCATGCCAACCCGCTCCGGATACTCCTTAGTGATCTGCAAAAGTTTAAACCACGCAAGTGTCAACCTAACGGTTGGTGAGTTCACAGTGGGCTTGTCATGCAGTGGCCCGGTCTCATAATCGTGTAAACGTATTCTTACGTACAATTTATTTGTGAAAAGCCATGCTTGTGATAATCAAAATCATATTATTGTGGTTTAGTAAAAGTATTGTCCGTAACCTACGTTATCGGGTATGTACTAGTTTCGTATAGTTAAAGTTCTCAACCGATATCGCGGGTAGCTAATCCGTTGTTCCATGCACTAAGGAAGTTTGTACCAAAGCTGACCATAAATTATTGTAGTGGCCGTGCCATCAGTTCTGCGGACCTACGTCATCGCGGTTTTGCCTCCCCCGTGTCCTCTCGGGATCACGGTCAGATAGGCTGATATTGTACCTCCGTGCACTCCCCGTGCCACGGGGCGGAGTTTGTCAAACTCCAGTAGATCTACCCAACATCCCCTCGCTTTACAACTAATGGTACAATTTAGTAGAGGACTTTTAAGTTTTCAAGGCATCCTTAGAAATCATGTGATATCATGTGGTTTAGACTTTAACCTACACTAGCCATATTAAAGCAGTTTACCGGATTCTCATGAATCTCAAAAATGTTTTTAGTTTCGTTTCGGAAATAATTGTTTAAGTAATTCACATGTGCTTCCCATAAGGCACTTCAAGTTCATCAAGTGGGTGCCGAGCACTCCAAGTTTTTAAGTTTATCAGGGAGGTGCCTAGCACTCTCGAGTTTGTCAGCATTGTTTTACTTTTAGTTATTCGGTGTGACCCAAACGGGTTCACGGTAATCGGGTTAGTGACACTCACCTTTGGTTGCACTGCTACGCTTGCTAAATATCCAAGTATTGCTTAACGAAGACCTATGAACACGTTTAGGTCTTAAGTATTAGTTTTGTGTCTAATCTTTACTTAACGTCACTATGGCCCATAACATAGCACGTTGGAACTATGACTCGACATACAGACACACGACACCGATGGTTGATCATAAACAAGGGTTCATATACATCAGAAATCAGAGCATGTATCATCATGGCATAATCATGTAAGTCATGGCATAACATTCAAGCAAATTGCACAAGTTTGGATTCTGGTCTCAGTTTCGCTAGCAGTTTCGCTAGGCAGTTTCGCTGTGTGCACGGGCAGCACTTTCGCTAGGCAATACCCGATGACACAGTTTCGCCAGGCTAGTTTCGCTCGAAACTGTTGGCACAGTTTCGCTAGCCTAGTTTCGCCCGAAACTGGTTTGAACTTTCGTTCAGGGAATTTCGCTCGGCAGATTCGCTCGAGCTGGTCTGGTCGGTTTACCCGGCGACACTGCAGTTTCGCTGCATAGTGTCGCTGGAAGGAGATCTATACAGTTTCGCTGTATAGTTTCGCCCAAAGAACTTAACAGTTTCGCTGGTCGCAAAAATACACTTTTCAAGTCTGAAAATCAATCTGTTGGCCTCTAAACTTCATGTAAGTTAACATCTAGCATGGATAATCATTTACCAACACATAACAATCATTTTCGACAGCTCAAACATGGATTTCCATCATCAAATCAGCTAAAACACCAAAAAGTCCCTTTTCACATATTTTGACCTAGATCTACCTAGATCTCTAACATGGGTGAATTTAGCACGTAAAGTTAGCAACTTTATGATAGATCTAGCATTCCTAAGCATCCAGAATACAAACATAACAACTTTCATGAAGGTTTGATCATACTTTATTGAAAATACATAAAACATGCACAAACTAGGGTTTCTTAGATGGTCTGATGATAGTTGGATCCTTTCAGAAATCGTGAGAGAGCAAGAGTGTGTGTGTTTGTTGTGTAAAAGAGGCAAATAGGAGAACTAGGGTTTATTAAGATTATTTATATCAGAGGCTAGTTTCGCTGGCAGTTTCGCTGGCCAGGCGAAACTAGCTCTGATCACGTGTTATCGAATAGCTCAGCTGGCTACCGGGCGACACTATAGTTTCGCCCGTTAGTTTCGCTGGCTGCACAACTTGGACAATTTTCACAAAATCAAGGATTTACAATTTGTCATGCTATTCATAATATTAAATCATGCGTTTAAATCACATTGCACATAATGACAACAATAAATGAACACATAGCACATATGGACGGGTTCGGTGATCAACCAAAGGATGTGGACGTATTCGGCCTAGTTAAGCATTAGTTACTAAGTTAACACTTATAACGTAACTAACGGAGTTTGTCTAACGGAAGTTAACCTTGGAATTCTCGGGTGTCACAAAGAGGCTTGATGTGTTATCTTCCTCTGCTTCTAAAACTCTCATCTCAACTACATACAAGTTAATATCTGATGTGATTGGTGAACCAGTTGATGAACATACTTATAGATCTATATTTAAATCTCTTATGTATCTAACAGCTAGCAAACCTGACATCATGTTTAGTGTTTGCTTATGTGCTACATATCAAGCTGGACCAAAAGAATCCCACATGAATGCTGTGAAACGAATCTTTAGGTACCTCAAAGGACAACCACAACTTGGGTTGTGGTATCCTAAGAACAATGATTTCAATCTGAAAGCTTTCATAGATAGTGCTTATGGAGAATGCAATCTTGACAAAAAGTCAACATCCGGTGGTTGCCAATTTCTTGGTGACAGACTTGTCTCATGGAAATATAAGAAGCAAACATGTGTTTCTTCCTCTGCCACAAGAGCAGAATACATTGCAGCTTCAGCTTGTTGTGGTCAAGTTCATGGATACAAAATCAGATGATGGATTATGACATCAACTTTATGGAGACACCAATGTATGCAGATAACACAAGTGTTATCAGCATCACCAACAATCCAGTTAAGCATTCAAATACTAAGCACATTGAAATTAGGTATCATGTTATTCGAGATTATGTTGAAAAGAAGCTAACCAAACTTCATCACGTTCCTACTGAAAATCAATTGGCTGACTTGTTTATAAAAGCATTTAATGAGAAAAATCTTTCTATCTTATCTCAGCCATAGGAATGATGAATTTTGAATAAACAATCAAATTTAGAAGAAATAATATTTTTGATTTTTTAGTCCTTCTCTTGATACAAAGAGAAGAAAAAGAAAAATTCTCTCTTTTCCTCCGAGATAAGTTCATACGGAGAGAACCATCAAAAACAGCTTCATAGGTAACTTATCTAGGGTAAAAACCTTGAAAAGTCCTTAAAACCACAAGTCTTTGTTAAAAAGTGTTGTCAAGGTAATCTCACCCGAGATAACTTCTATCGAGATATAATTATTCTATTTTAGAAGAACAAATCTCACCCAAGATAACTTCAGCTGGAATAAAATAAATTTATTTACACTGAAGTAACCTTGTCCAAGATAACTTCAACCAGAATAAATTTCCTTATTCTAGAACAAGTAATCTCATCCAAGATAACTTCACCATGAATAACTATAGTTTTTGCTCTTGAAGATATCTTGCCCAACATAATCTCGTCCAGGTCAATTAAATAGGAATCTTTTGTGAAAATCTCTTCCGAGATAAGTTCACCCGAGATAACTGTTAATGAGAGGAATCTTGTTCGAAGACCTCGTATGAGGTAAGTTCACCCGAGATAAATTTTTTTACTTTTTACTGGAATAAGACGACATTAAAATTTATCTCTAGCGAGGTAACTTTTTATAATGATGACTTATCTCTGCTAGTTTTTCCTAGACTTAATTGTCACCGTCCAAGCTATGCAATGTGACAAGGGTTGGTCGAAGAAGATATTGCAACATCAAAAGCAATTTTACTTTTACCACACCCGAGTTTTACTTTTTACCAAAACCACCCTTTCAAGTTCTTCATTTAAAATCTAAACCATTTGTGACCTAAACCACGAACCCACGATCCAACATCACATTTACTCTTATTAAATCCAAAATTCTCTCCACATAGTGTCAAATCCTACCTTTTTCTTCAATCACCATCACATAATTCCAGTTCATACTCAAGATTCTTAACAATTTCTCAAACTAATCAATTAATGGCACCTAAATCCAAAAAGGGGGGAATCTTCATCCGAAGCAAATGCTTTGTTTCATACTGAGCATAACACGGTGGCATTGCTATTGAAGACTGATAAGAACACTATCTTCCATGAGATAATAGATTTCTTAACTGCTTCTCACATACACTATGCACTAATGTTATATCCAAATATTTATGAGAATGTCATTACAGAATTTTGGTTAAATGCGTGAAGATTCAAAGACACTGAAGGAGTGTATGGAATGCATTCGACTGTTCAAGAAACTGAAGTGGTCATTACTGAAGAAGTCATTAGAACTTACCTCCGATTTAACGACCAAAATGGATTCAAGGAAGTTCCTTCTTCTGAATATCTTTCCACCTAAGGGCATGTGGTTATGGAGGAAATTAAAAGAAATTAAAGAAGTTTCAGTTGCCGTTCAAGTGGAGATACTTGGCGCACGTTATACTTCCCAGCCTATCATCCAAAAAGAGTGTTGATGAACTTTCAGCCATACAAGCTTCTGCCTTTAATGGCCTGGTACGAGGACTAAATTTTAATTTTTCAAAAATGGTGCTGGAGGGCATGGTTGATAATCTTAAACAATATATCAATTACTTTTTTCACATGTACCCTCGTTTTTACAACAAATTTTAAAGGGATTAATCCCAAATCTCAAGATTTCTAATAAACTTTATCAATTAAGAGTATCAAATGAAAAACTTTTTTCCTACCTCTCAAGTAATGATAAAAATATAGGATATGCAGACAAGGATACTGACCAACCCATACCTGCCCCAATACTTGCTATAGGTGCACAATTGGTGCAACCACAAGCACCCCTTGAGCAATAAAGTGCTCCAGTTGATAACCCTGTAATACCTGCCGTGGTAGAACCCACAACTGGAAAACCTTTCTCTTCCATTAAACTCCCACTTAAAAAGAGGAAGAGACGGTAAAAGAAAATCAACACACCATCCATGTCAACCTTACCTAAAATTTCAGAAAGTCCTAAATCAAAGGATTCCAGGTCTAGGTTTGAATGTACTTCCCTCATTCAGTAGAAAATATCCATCTAAACCAAGCCAACAAACTCCTCAAAGTGAGGGTGATGACATTTTATGCACGTCTTATGATACATTATCTCCAAATACCATATTAGCTGGAGATGAGTTGAAGAGTTTCAAGGAAAACTTACCCAAACACCACTTTGCTAAGGAGATCAGCTATAGGAGTGTAGACATAGTTGATGTGGAAAGCGCTACTGCTACACTTGGTTCCCTACTGGAACCACTGGACAGTGTTAAAGGAAATAAGACCCAATTCACGGCAACTATGCCATCTATTTCCCCAAAGGAACCTTTAATGGAACCTGAGTGAACAATAGTTGAGCATAGGAATCCCAGGAGCCCAGAAAACCAGGGTAAGGAGCATGATCAAGCAAGGCTTGATGGCTCTTTTCTACTCAAGGATACTGGTACTAAACCAGTGGAGAGCAAGTTTTTACTTAACGAACTGACGATATTGTACCACAATCTTCAAGTTCAATTCTCTTTCCTTTCACACACTGTGAAAGAGCAGAGAGAACAAATCAAGAAACTGCATGCTAATAAAAAAGTCTTCTCACAAGATGAGTTTGTGAATACCCTACCAACCCAACCACAAGAACTTGGTGCTGTTAAAGATGATGCTACCAAAATGGGTGGGTATAAGGAAGAGAACTTTACTGAATATGACTGGAACACTAGAGTCCCTCTAAGGATCGAATCAACCTCACACGCAATATTAAAACCTAATAATACCGTGTGGAATCTAGAATTACTAGTGATTCAAGAATAATACGCAATAGAACAAAAATAATGATGGAAACAATATGAAAACACAAACGAGTTGAAGATCACTTGATGAAAACCGATTGCTACACACCTTGAGAGAGTCGAAATTCTCTAAGAGAATTTCGATGAACACCCCTTGTGAACACACACAATCAACAACCCTAACTAGTTAACAATATGTTCTATATATATGGATGACGCACTTGATAAACAAGTCATCACCTAGCTACAAAATTTCGGCCCACATACTCAAAAACCGATCGGGCCATAACAACCCACTAATCTCACACAAGTTAGCCCAATTACAATTATAAACTAGCCCACAATATTTCTAATGCAAAAGCCTTATTTTTTTCGGTCTCTATAATCTTCCCCTAGGCTTTAGCATTAGCAGTCTTCTACATCCTGAACCTTTTGGAAATCTGCACTGCACTGATGAAGGATCATACTACAGCTTCTCCTGAACTATCTTTGACACTCCTCTTGTATACACCTTGGCATATTCTTCATTCTCTGATAGAACATTCAATCTGACTTCTGCTCAAAACCATAATGTCTTTTTCATAGAATCTCAGTAAGTCATGTACTTCCATCACAATTATTGTCTGAGATTTGCAAATGATTTTAGCCTCACCAGTATATTCACTATAAGCCTATGTCTGAAAATCATGCAAGCAGCCTTCAAGATGTCTCATTGGTAGAGGGATAGATTTTGTATTCTCTGTTGGTGGATACAACACATTAGATAACTTCTTCTTTGAACTCTTCTCATATAAATCCGTGTACCACTTTGTATATGAGTTCTTGTGAGGAAAATCATCAAAGTTCTTAAAGTTGCTAAGCACAACATTTTTCAACTTCTTGTAGAAGTGTGTTGCATACTCATTTCTTGATGAATTGAAGAAGGGTGCCTGATATAACTTGATTAAATCCACTGTCGTCCAAGAGTAGAATTGAGTCCAACATTTGTAATATTCCAATGGACACGACCCTTTCCTTCTTACCACAAACATATGCTTCTATCCATCAAACATCTAGGACTTTGTATCTGAAGTAATTCCTCTCCTATAATGATAATGTTCACCTGGTTGAATCAGATATCTCTCAGGAGGATATGCAAAGGTCTTAGCATCCCATCCTCCGTCAAATTCGGCACCAGGTACCGTCATGTAGTCTCGATCCCTTGTATCATTCTCCTTATTAGCAACTTCAAGCAGAATGGGACCGGATGCAGATTCATCTGGGTTATCATCCTCAAAATAAAAAACAGGTGAATGTGAGGAACGACTTGCTCCTGAACCGCTTCCTTTACAGCCTGGATCTCCTTTATCATCTTTCTTTGACTTTTACTTACTTGTGTCAGCTGAACTAAGTTGTCTGATCAGCTTGTGTAATTCTCTAAACTGCCTTGAAAATTCTCTGTTTATCTTCTTCTGATTTTCCAGCTCTGTGTTGTACACCTTTTGTATATCAATCAAATCTCCAATCACTTCACTTTGTGCTTGATTATGGGCTTTGAGCTCAGCTATTTCTGATCTGAGCTATCTTTCAAGTCTGTATTTAGTGTCTCTACAGATTTCCCTTTATCTTGGCTTGTGGGTTGAGAGGAGGAAGATGATTGACCGGCTCCAGTGCTAGGCACTCTTGGGTCTAATCATCTCCTTATTGGGTCATTCAAGGCTTCAGTCAGGTGTTGTGTAGCAACCTTAATTTTCTCAGTCATGTTATCTATAACAGCAGTACCGAGGGGAGGATCCTCTGTAGATTTCCGCTTTCTTGTCAGTTGAGCTTCAACAGCTTCTGTCTCTTCTTCTTCAACTTCTACGTCATCAAGATACGTGTCATATTTGATATTGGCATCATTATCATCAAAATGTAAAGCTTCAATCCGCACATTTCCCATGTCAAATTCTTCCCACTCATCACTATTAGAAAGTTTAGTGACAGGCTTCTGTGAAGCAGGAAGGTCATCTTCTTTAATTACAACATTTCTTTGAGGTGGGACCTTCTCTCTAGCAATTTCAGCAAACTCTCCAAACTTGTTTCCAAAGGGAACTTTATTAGTTAACTTCTTCTTGGGATTTATCATGGGAAAAATATCAATCCCCATTGGCTTTGTATCATGAGTGTCACCAGATTTTCTCAGATTTGGATATCTAGTGTCGAAGGCCAATTAAATGAATCTTGGAACTGCAGCGAACTTCTTATCTCTTTTCATCACTGCCTTGATATCTTCAAATATTAGTCTTGACCAGTTAAACCTCATGCCTTTGACAAGTGACACCATTGCATGGGTGTGCACCTGATTCAGTTAATCCGTAGAGCTCTTCTTTACAATGATACACTTTTGCAAGTAGTGTGCCAGCATCCTCCAGTAAGGTGGAATAAGGGCTTTCATTGTAGGAGGAGACTCCGTATAATAACCCATTTCCCGCAAGCATTGTGTAACAATCTCCTTATCCAGTGAAACAGGATCTGAGGCAGTGTCTTTCATTCTGAGTGCCTGTCGGAAATTTTCCTCAGTCAATATCACACTTGTGTTTTGGATCTCTGCAAAAATCTGCTTCTTATCATTTGACACGAATGCCGTCTTCCAGAATTCTTGTTGTATCCTTTTGCAAATAACTGGATTAGCAGTTAGGGCATAATGCAAGTAGCATTTCTTTAAACCTTCAATCATGGACTTATACTTCTCTTTATAGGCAGCAGGTGGATCCAGCAGATATGCCACAATGTTGTGGTCCTTGACGAACTCTAAGTCCCTTTTCGATCGAAAACTAGGTTTTTGATCGAAAAGCCTCCTTCTGATCGAAAAGCTACCCTTTACCGAGATCCCTGGTCAAAAAGCATGTGGTTTCCGAGAACACTAATTGAAAAGACTAAATCTCGTTTGAAAATCATATGTTTCGATCGAAAAGCCCAAGTTTCCGAAGACATCGATCGAAAAGTATTATTCTTGACCGAAAAGATTATGCTTTGATCGAAAAACATAAGTATTCGATCGAGAAGCCCTTGCACGATCGGAAACCGTCGTGTTACCGAGGTTCCAGATCAGAAAGTGCCTGAACTGATCGAAAAGCCTCTCGGCCTGATCAAAACATCCCTAATCCCGATCGAAAAGTGTCGTCTTCTCCGCGAATACCTGCAACTCAAAACAACAAGCTATATTCGTGTGTTTTAACACACGATTTCAATCACAAACACCTTCAACCCTGATTTCCTTCCCGTCCCAACCAAATAAACAAAAAAATAAAGCACATACCCGTCTTTCTCTTTTACGGGTCTAGCGGATCGCTTCAATCGGGGAGCCATTGCGCTTTGGAACTCAAAATCAACACGGGGAGGAAGTT
Organism: Deinandra increscens subsp. villosa; assembly: GCA_039602395.1. Classification (NCBI taxonomy): domain Eukaryota; kingdom Viridiplantae; phylum Streptophyta; class Magnoliopsida; order Asterales; family Asteraceae; genus Deinandra; species Deinandra increscens. The sequence goes on along the minus strand of JBCNJP010000025.1, from coordinate 6,341,991 downwards.
TGGTGTTGATTTCCGATCACCCAGGTGGTGTCGGATAGTGGAAATCGGTGACGACGGCAACGGTATGGTGGGAGGCCGAGGCGGCGGGGACGGTGTAAGCGAGGGGTGTTTTGGGTGTCGATTCAGGTGAGAGAGGTGGTGGTGATGTCGCAGGGAGGAGGCGATGATGGTGGCGGTGTCTGGTGGTGGTGACTGGCGGTAATGGTGGTTGAGATGGTTAGGGTTTGGTGGAGAGGAGGAGGACAAGAGAAGTGGAGAGTGTGAGAAAGGGGGTGACCGATCGGTCCCCTTCTCCTTCTCAAATCCTTTTTTTGAAAATTTTACACATACACCTCTCAAACTTAAAAAAACAAACCTTTTGACACAGAGTTTTAACAAACACACATTATCTTAACAACCTCTCCAATTTGTCAAGATAAAACTCGTTTATTTCCGAAACTTCCCCTAAACTCAAACCCGAGAGTTTTACGTCTGACAACCAAACAAAAATAATTACTAAAAAATGAAATAAAATGATAAAAAATATTAAAATAAACAAAACAATAAAAATAAATAAATAAATAAGATAAAAACTAAAAATATTTACCACTTGACAGACTGAGTTTTGAGTGAGAAGGCATATCAGGGATCATATTAGATATTTTGTGACTGAGGAACCCTTTTCAACTTCAGTTACTTCGCGTGTTCAAGTGATTGTCGGTATTTTGGTCCACCTTAAGCTCCTGTCGCTTTCTCTTACTCAGGTAGTTTTTATCACATATTTTATCTTTTAAGGTTTATTAATTATGAACATCTATCCAGGTCACACACATAAGTCCTAGGTATAATTTGTACATTATATCAAGTATACCTGGTTTCCGTATAACATTTTTTACAAAAACTTTCCTTAAGCCTAACATCATGCTCCAGACTAGGTTGAAAAAAGAAAGAAAAGATCACGGAGATCTTGGGGGATAATATACAAGTCAACTAAATTTTTGAAACATTTTTAATGCTCTCATCAGTGACAAAGGCTGAGGGTTTTGGACTCTTGAGGGTCTCTTTTGGTTGTGCACATTGGCATCTTTTGGGGTTTTATCATAATTTACAATGTGATCTTAAACGTACGTGGATCAGGGAGACTCCAGGTCTCTGCTACCGCAGAACAAAGGAGACCTGAATCACGTACAACATTCCTAGGTCATTGCTCACGTAAAGCAGAGGGAATTGCGAGTTCTTGAGCATGACATAAACACTTAGAACCGGGCGTGTGTCTCAGGATCCCTGGTACACAGTCAAATAGAAGTTGTACTAACCTAAGTGTGTGTTTCCTATCAAGCATCATACATTATCTTCAAATGTTGTGACAACCCATACCTTTTGATTGATTGATAGAAAAGCCTACCAAGCATATCAACTGTGAATCACTGTTTTTTAACATCCACCTTACACGTGTCAGTCGGCAAAAACCTGGAAATTTATATCACTTCCCAACCTGGTCAAACTGAACCAGAAAAAAAAATTAAAAGCACACAAAATTAGGGGAAACATCAAGATGTTTATTTTATATCATCCCCTTGCTTTTAGATTTTTTCAAAGAACACACACTAAGAATAAAAACACTATTTTTGGATTTTGTTAAAGATTTTTTTTTTAATTTTTTAAGTTTTTTTCATTGAAACTGAATACACATTGACTAAAAAATAAGCTCTATTTTTGTATTTTTATTATTATTATTATTATTATTATTATTATTATTATTATTATTATTATTATTATTATTGTTATTATTATTAATTTTTTTAATAAATAAACAAATAGAAGTTGTCAGACTACTCATCAAAGGCTATCATTCTGAAGCCTTTGAGACACATTTCAAAATTTGTAGTAGGGAGGGGTTTGGTGAACAAGTCTGCCACGTTATCATCCGATTGCACCCGTTCTAAGTTAAAGAGCTTGTGTTCATAGCAATCCTGTATGAAGTGCGTTTTAATATCAATGTGCTTGGTTTTCGAATGCTACACGGGATTTTTAACAATTTGCAAAGTAGCATTATTATCACAGTATATGGGAGTGTCAAAGAAATTCAAAATGTAGTCTCCCAGTTGATGCTGCAGCCATACCACCTGTGAGCAACACGTAGATGCAGCCACGTATTCTGCTTCAACTGTGGATTGAGACACCGTGTGCTGCTTCTTGCTTTGCCATGCTATCAATCTGCCTCCCAAAAACTAAGCTCCATCAGATGTAGATTTCCTGTCAAGCTCACACCCTCCATAATCACTATCAGAAAAAGCATACAGATTAAACCCAGACTGAAAAAGCATATACGGATCGATTCTATGGTAGATAATATCGAGACGAAAGTTTTGTCATATATCGTGTTGAATGGTTACATACACCGAAGGAGTATACAAACGATTAAGCTCTGGGGGAGGTTGGACAGAACCTCCCCTCTCAACACATTGAACCAGCCAGACTCTGGACAGAAACTTACAAAGAAATACAAAGATGAAACTATTTATACTTCTTAATTCTGTCCGAACTAGGAAACTCTGAACCCTGTCCGAACTCCCTCCGAACTTGGAGTTCGTCTAAGGTTCGGACGACTCCGAACCTTGAGCTCGGCTGGGGTTCGGACCCCAGCTCATGTCTCCGACAAATTAGTCTGTTTGACAATTCGAACAGTAACGACCACACAAGATTCAGGTATCAACACATACACTTTAGGGTACCAGAGGCCCCACCTTGGCCTACCCTTCAAATATTTGAAAATTCTTTTAACAGCAAATAAATGAGAGAGTTTAGGGTTAGCCTGATAACGTGCGCATTGGCACACTACAAGCATGATGTCTGGTCGACTGGCCGTCAAATACATCAGAGACCCGATCATTGACCGATACATGTATACGCTGATCGATTGACCATCTGGATCTTTGGTGAGTGCTGGCCTGGATGCCATGGGTGTGGCAGCAGGCTTTGAGTCTGCCATCTTGTATATTTCTAAAATCTCTGTCACATACTTGACTTGATAAACTAGGATACCGCTCTTACTCTGCTTCACTTGTAACGCCAAAAAGAACTCCATTTCACCCTTTTGACTCGTCTCAAACTTTGTTCGCATTACACGTTCAAATTCTTTGCATAGATCATCATTTGTGGACCCGAAGATGATATCGTCCACATAAACTTGCACCATGATGATGTCATTCTCAACCTCTTTCCTGAACAGTGTCTGGTTCACTATTCCCCTAACGTACCCATGAGCTAGAAGATGATCAGTTAACGTTTTGTACCAAGACCTTGGGGCCTGATGCAATCCACACAGGCCTTTATCTCGCTTGTACACATGATAGGGATGTTCTTCATCAATAAACCAAGGAGGTTGAGTAATGATGATATATTATAGGTGTTGGATGTGATACACATCCGACACCACTGAAATTAAGTCCCTTTCTGTCTTAAGTATTTCAGGACAGGTAAGGCGATACTTGCTTGGAGGACGGTACTTAAAGGCTGGCACTTGAAGAGCAAGTGACGAATGTGCTTATCAGAAGAGCGAGAGCCTGAAGTTCCTATAAATAGAGCATTTAATGACAAAAAATATGGATGTTGCATTTTTTACACTTTAACTATGTGTAATCGCATGTGACATAATCAATAAAATTATCTCAACTTTTACATTCATTTTACTTGTCCTTATTCACCGATCCAATCTTCATTTAGTTCGATTACGACAATTCAATTCGAGGAATTCTTGTGTCTTCAGTGGCGCCATCCATTAGTGGACTATTTTCTTATAGTGCGATCTAGATGAAGTTACCGATGGAGAAAACCGGTGATCAGAAAAATGTGGAGGAGCTTGAGCTTGAAATCGACAGGGATAATGGTGAACTTCGTATTGAAATCCAGTTGGATAGCTCAGTTCCTTCTTTTTTAGTGACAGGATTGAAGTTTGGGGACTCTACAACTCCGAATTCCAAATTTTGGATTCCGGCGGCGCGATTAGATAAATCTGCTCGATATGATGGAACGAGTAAGAGTAGTGCAGACGAGATAATTGAGGTAGATGAATTTGATCGAGAATTCCTGTTGCGTAACTGAGAATTGTTAAGATCACTGAAGAAGCAGCAGGCGTTAGGTAAAGGATAACTCGTTGCTATCGACGGAAAGCAGTTAATTGTGTACAAAAATGGTGAGGAACTTGAGAAAAAAGACTCTAAAGGTGTCGATGAAGAATACGAGCGGCGTCGGGATGATGAAATGTATCATAATAGATTTACGGCCAAACAGAAATACTCGGGGAAAGGAAAAGGTCAAGGTATGTTTTTAATAAAACTTTCCGATTATAATTCAATGGTTAATCGTATGATTTTGTATACCTAATGAGATGTTTACGTGCTCAAAGAAGTTAAACATATTGTGCTGATTGTTTATTTTATAAAGTAATTTTTGAAAAAAATTATTTGTTTCATGTGATAATTTTTGTGAGAATTCGTTGGCAGACTTAATAATTCCGTATAAACCGGTGTCTATGACATCACAGTCTAAGTTTGTTAAGTGGATCACTGATGCTAATTTTCCAAAAAAGTTGAAAATGCCATCAACAATTAGTAAGTATGGGGGTTTAGCCGATCCGGATGATCATGTTTTTGATTTTATATGGCGGCAAGGTTGGAAGGATGGGCAGAAGAATCGTGGTGCCATATGTTTGTACAAACATTCACAGGTTTGGCTATTGTGTGGTTTGATGCCCTGCCGTCTGGTGGAATTGAGAGTTTTGAGGACTTGCAGATAAAGTTTTTGTGCTAGTTCAACCAGCAAAAACGATGTGTAAAGGATACCAGGAAAGTGCATAACATCCGGAGGAAGGATAATGAGAGTATTGAGGATTTTGTGTCACGTTTTAATAAAGAAAGTGTGAGGATTGTTGGAGCTGGGGATCAACTAAGGATATCTGTTTTTTGTCATGGGGTGAGAAACTCTCAGTTTGTGGAGAAATTACATGAGAATCTACCAACATCTATGGAGTCGTTAATGGATTGGGTAAGAGCTTTCGTGAGGGGAAAGAATGCATGTAGTAATATGTGGGAGATGGAAAATCGGAAGTCCCAGGAAAAGACAGGTGGGGCAGGTCAAAATGTTAAAATTAGTGGTCCAATGCAGGGTAACCAAAGAAGTGGTACATGGAACAGTTGGAATAGAACGTCAGGTGGAAGGGATAGTCAATATGGTTATCAGCAGAGGGGTGGTTTTTACAACAACGGTAGGAATGGAAAGTATGTGGAATTGATAAAAACAACAAGTGGAATCCTGGCAACGGAGCAGGTGGATCTTCTGGTTCCAGCAAGGCAGTGTCCAGCTTTATATAAAAATTTCGATAAATATTGTGCCTATCATAAAGACAAAGGTCACACTACAGACAGTTGCTTTGTTTTAAAACGAGAGATTGATAAGGTTGTTAAATCAGGAAAGTTGGGACATTTGGTAAAAGTTATTTAGGGTGGAAAATAGGATGATAAAACAATGTCAGTCATACATATGGTGCACATGCGGCAAGGTACTTTTATAGAAAGAAACGTTAGAGGAAAAGTGGAGGATGTGCCAGGGTGGATGCGTCAGGAAATAGTTTTTCCACCAATAAGACAAGACGTTGCAACTGAAGAGCCAGTGGTGATAACAGCTCAAATTGGGGGGTTTGAGGTGCATAGAGTGTATATAGACTATGGTAGTGTGACGGAGATCATGTATGAGACATGTTTCAGGCAGTTTAATGCGGATGTGCGGGGTAGGATGGTTATGTCTAAGACTCCGTTAATTGGGTTTGCAGGGGAAATGGTTAGGCTCATGGGAGAAATCACTTTGTCGGTAACTTTGGGGCATGGTGGTTGTGTAAGAACTTTGGAGGTTAAATTTTTGGTGGTGAAAGTTGTGTCTGTTCATAATGTAATTTTGGGAAGGCCAGTATTGCGAAAGTTAGGAGCGGTTATATCGGTTATGCATGGTATGGTTCAGTTTCCAACACCCAGGGGGTGGCTACGATAATTTCTGATGCATGTGTAAGATTAATGGAAGTGAGGGCTGAAAGAGACAGTACTCCAATAGTTTCTGTAGAGGACAAAAGGAAAGAAGAGGAAGTGATATTGTCTGAAAGATGGGTGATAAATGATGCTTTCCCGGATCAAATAATAAAGGTTGGAAGTGTTGTTCAGGGAAGTGTGCAGAAACAGTTGTTTGAACTTTTAAAAGAAAGTGTCAATGTTTTTGCATAGCAGCCTTCGGATATGACGGGGTTTCCAAGGGAGTTGTCAGAACATTTTTTGAATGCATACCCAGATAGAAAGCCATATCATCAACACAAAAGGGGGATGGATGCTGAGAGGGCAGCAGTAGTAAAGGAGGAAGTTAATAAGTTGGTTGAAGAAGGAAATTTAAGGGAAGTGCAATATCCAGCCTGGTTGGCTAATCTGGTATTGGTTAAAGAACCAGATGGGTCATGGAGAATGTGTATTGATTTTAAGGATTTAAATAATGCTTGTCCTAAAGATTGTTATCCCCTTCCTGAGATTGATTCAAAAGTAGATGTGTTGGCAGGCTTTGGTTAGAAGTGCTTTCTGGACGCTTATAAAGGTTATCACCAAATTCAGATGGAAGTGGATGATGAAGATAAAACGGCATTTATAACAAGGGAAGGGACGTATTGTTATATGAAAATGCCCTTTGGTTTGAAGAATGCAGGGGCAACATATCAGCGCTTGACGGATAAAACGTTTCAGCCACAAGTCGGAAGGAATCTGGAGGCATACGTGGACGACATTGTTATTAAGAGTAAAACAGAGGAAGAAATGATTTTGGATATAAAAGAGACATTTGGTAGATTGAGATCCATCAATATGAAGTTAAACCCGAAGAAATGTTCGTTTGGGATGGATTCCGGAAAGTTTTTAGGGGTTTTTGTATCGAAGGAAGGAATTCAGGCTAGTAAAGACAAAGTTAAACTGGTGCTAAACATTCGATCTCCGGCTTCTGTTAAAAAAGTTCAGGTGTTAAATGGAAGATTAGTGGCCTTGCATAGATTTTTGGCAAAAGCTGCTGATATGTCTTTGCCATTTATGAAAGTGTTGAAAGATTATTCGGGAAAAAGTGAGTTTTGCTGGTCGCAAGAAGCGGAGGATGCATTTTCAAAGTTAAAAGAGGTACTAGTATCCCTTCCGACGCTCACTGCACCTGAGTAAGGGGAACGTCTTTACATGTATATTGCAACCTCTGAGGGGGCTGTAAATGCAGTATTGTTGGCGGAAATAAGTAAGAAGCAGGTTCCAATTAATCATGTTAGCAAAGTGTTGAAGGATTATGAAGGGAGGTGTCCTCCATTAGAAAGGTTGGTATTGGCATTGGTGGTGGCAACGCGGCGCTTGCGTAGGTATTTTCAGGCACATTGTGTGGAGGTTTACGCTGCGTTTCCCATCAATCAAATTTTAAGGAGACCGGAAATGTCCGGACGATTGGCGAAATGGGCTATTGAGCTAGGGCAGTTTGATATTGTGTTTAGGCCAAGGGTGTCTGTCAAAGGAAAGGTTGTTGCTGATTTCTTGGCGAAAATTCCACAAGCTGAACAAGGGGAGTTATTGTCGCATGAATCGGATGGGGTGGATCCCCTGTGGAGGTTATATACTGACGGCTCTGCTGGAAGTGATGGATCTGGTGTAGGTAACTTTAGTTTGGTATGAATTATGAAATATTTCCTATAAAATTCTAAATAACGTTGGCCCGGAAGGGGATGAGCTAACACATGCGTTGAAGTTTAATTTTTATACTTCAAATAACAAAGCTGAATATGAGGCGTTTTTAGCAGGTTTTATGAGGATGTTAGTTAAACTAACTTTTGTTGGCTTTTGTTTGTATAAAGTTTTATTAACAGGGAAGTGTTCTTGTAAAACAGGCTTACGCATGGCCAAGCAGCTAGGGGCTAAAAGAGTTCTAGCACATGTAGATTCTTTACTCGTAGCTAATCAGGTAAATGGGGATTATGAGGCTAAGGGTTCAAATATGGCTCTCTATCTAGCACGGGCGAAGAAGATGATGGGGGAATTTTCAAGTTGTGAAGTAATGTATGTGCCAAGATCTCAGAACAAAAAAGCGGATGTGCTTAGTAAATTAGCCTCAACTGCTTTTAAACATTTGGCTAAGGGAGTTCGGGTGGAAGTATTGGAAAGTCCATCTGTGTCAATTTCGGAAGTGTTAGATGTACAAATATCGCAACGCACCTGGATGGATAGATTGGTTGCTTATCTTAGAGACGAAGTGTTACCAGAAGACAAAGCAGAAGCTAGAAAGGTGTACGTAAATTCTTTTCAGTAGCAGTTTCAAAATTGTGTCTTATACAGGAAAACATTTTTGGGACCATTGTTGAGGTGTTTAACAATGGAAGAAGCATTAAAAGTTACGACTGAGATTCATAGTGGCATATGTGGAAGTCATGCAGGGGCGCGGTTAGTCGTAACAAAGCTGGTGGGTTTAGGTTACTACTGGCCAGGAATGCATAAGACTGTTACAGAAGAATTGAAGAAGTGTGACGAGTGTCAAAGGCATGCTACTGTAAGTTTAAAGTCCAAATATGCGATGGTTCCAGTCACATCCGCTTGGCCCTTCCAAAAGTGGGGTATAGATATAGTGGGACCTTTCCCAGAGGCTGCTGGAAGGGTAAAATTTTTGGTAGTTGTGTGGATTAGTTTACGAAGTGGGTAGAAGCAAAGCCATTGTCATCAATTACTGGGCAACAGGTAAAGAAATTCGTTTGGGAGCACATAATTTGTCGGTTTGGTCTAACCCTATGTATTATATCTGACAATGGGAAACAATTTGCTGATAATCCTTTCCGTGAATGGTGTGAAGAATTGTCGATCTTACAAACCTTTACATCTGTGGCCCATCCTCAAGCCAATGGGCAGGAGGAAAGGATGAATAGAAGTATTGTGGAGGGGATTACGATGCGGTTGGACAAGATAGGTGGTGGATTGGTAGACGAACTTTCACATGTGTTATGGTCCTTAAGGACCATGCCAAAGTCAAGTAATGGAGAGACGCAATTCAGCCTAACCTATGGAACCGAGGCTGTCATTCTAGTAGAAGTAGGAGTTCCAACAAGGAGGATAATAGAGGTAATTGACAATGAAAGTGGTTTGAGAGGAAATTTGGATGTGCTGGAAGAACGTAGGGAGATAGCGGCCATTAGGGAAGCGAAGTATAAACAAAGCATGGCTCGGTACTATGATAAGCATGTGAAAGCTTTTCAGTTCAAGGTGGGTGATTTGGTCCTTCGAAACAATGAAGCAAGTAGAGTTCTACCTGGAGGAAAATTGTCACCACATTGGGTGGGGCCTTATCAAATTTTGGAGGTTTTAGACAAAGGATCCTATGTATTAGGTAATTCAGATGGAAGTTCCATTCCACGAACATGGAATGGATTGCATTTGCGGAAATACAACATTTAAAAAAAGTTGGCCTGAAGGGGTATTGTGTATGGAGGAAAATTGGAAGTGTTAAAAACTTTTGTAATTTTCAAATTGGAAGATATTATATTGTATGTTTTTGTGTTTGTAATCTTGTAGATCGTTGATAAAAGCAAGTGCTCAAATAAAGATGACGACTTCTTCGCAAGTGATTGTTTTTATAAAAAAAAATTAATAAAAGGGGGGGGGGGGGGGAGGAAAGGTCATACTAAGTTGATTAAAAGCAACCATGTTAAACCTAAAAAGGTTAAGTCTATGATGTTATAGAAACAATTATATGACCATGCTATAAAATAGCTAAATCTTTTAGGAAAAAGGCCAAGTCATAAATATTTAAACATAAAGATGTTTAAAGATAAGCTAAGTTGTAATATACAAACATGCAAGTGCTCAATTGAGTACAATTCAGGGGTAAGGTTTCCTCCCTAAGAGATTGCAAAGTCTATATGGAAAAAGATGTCAAATACATCCAACCATAAAAACATAAACCTAGGTTATAAATATCCTTTAAAGGAAAGATCAAACTAGGCCTAAAAATTGGAAGGGCCAACATAAACCCTTCCGATGGAAATTGAAAGTTGTAAAACATAACGCTGTAAAAGTCTAAAGGCATAGTCAGTTAAAGCATAAAGCTAAAAGTGGGAAGGGCCAACACGAACCCTTCCAAAAAAAGCAGAAGTATCAAGTGTTCTTGGGTACATGCCCATTACAGACCAAAAGATTAAGTTGTTTCAAGAGAAGGCTTGTAGCCTTAATCAGCGATCACAGGAAGAAATGGTTATTTACCATTAGAGGGTCCTTCTGAACTTCCCAAGTTTGCTTGGATGACTTCCAGGGGTGCATCTGCTAATTCTGTCCAAGATTCGACAAAAGGAAAGTTGAGCTCATTAAAGGCAGCAGAGGCCTCAGCAAAGGATGCATCAGCAGAAGGGTCATACCCAGAAACTTTACCATGATCATTGTCATCACCAGTAGAGAAGTAAAGGCCAACCTTTATCCCTTCGTTATAACCACAGGCATTGGTAGCGTTGAACATATTTCCTAAAGCATCCTTGAGAGCATTACTGGTAAGGACCTTCCTGACTATGTTCCTAATGCCATCAGTCATGAACCATGTCTTCTCTCTCTTTAAAGCTTCACAAGTAAGTGCCATTGCAGTCTTTTTATCATTCATCATCTTCTCCTTTTGACCAAATTCCTCACAACTCTTGTTTAGTTTCTCCTGGAGGGACTTCATTTGCTCTGAATGATTTTTCTCTTGAGTTTTGAGTTGGTCCAGGTCTAGGTAGTGAAAAGGAGAAACAGCCAAGTATGAAAGTGCAGTTTTATGTAAAATAATGTCTAAAAAAGGAAAGCGATAAAAATTACCATCCAGGGAACTTTGAATCATGCGAGCTTGGGAGGCGTTGTCAGCTTTCAATTTTTCAATGGAAGACTTGGAAGATGCTTTTAAATCCGCAAGGGCTTGCTGAGTTTGGCGATGCTCGTTCTGCAGGTTCTTTAGTGATGTTTCCATAATAAGCTTTTCCTGTGAAAGCTTAGAAATGCTGGTTTTGAGGGAGTCAATAGACGCTGGGATAGCTGGAAGTGATAAAGGGGTAATAGCAGAAGATGACCGTGGAAGCGATATCTTTTCAGCCTTAGCCTCAGCTAGAACCCAGCGATAATACAGTTCAGGGATCAGATTTTGACTTTCTGCATAATTCATCATCACGCGAGTTGCGAAATCAGGAGCAGGGGTTTCCTGGAGCATCTTCACGCCGTGAGGGGTGGACTGATGAAGAAACAAACTTTTGGCAATGGATGGGTCAGAGAAGCTATCACGATTAGTTAAGTTCTAACTTGGGGTAAACAATTCATCAAGATGATATTGGGAAGAGTTCCTGGACAGAACTTCCTTGGTTTCTTTTTTCAATTATTCAGTAAAAGGGTTCACAAAAGGACGGAATGAAGAAGAAGGAAATAGAAGTGAAGAAGGAGGAGGTGGCGCTTGAAAAGCTGTTGTTGACAAAATAATAAACTCGGATGGGATAAGAGTTTGTTTACCTTTACCGGTAATAAGTAGAAATGATGGAGGATCAAATGAGTTGCCATATGGAGAAGTATTGATGTAATCACCGACATTGAAGATATCTGAGGCAAAGTGAGACAAGCTTGGAGGACTGGAAGTGTTGGTAAGGGGAGACTCAGGATCAGATAGTTCATGATGCTCGGAAATCTCACCTTCTAGGTGATCAGATAGGGCGTCAATAGCTGAAGAGTGGGAAGGCACCTTCTGGATGCGGGGAGATTTTCTAGTTTTCTGGGGATTACCAGCATCGGATGGGTGACCTGGACCAGGTTTTGGCAACACGCTTCTTTCTCTTGTTTTGAACAGGAGCAAGTGTGGCTTCAGGAGTAACCATAGGTGAAACAGTCAAGACGACATCGACAAGAGGGGTTGATGGAGGGGTGCTGCTTGAGGTAGCATCAACAACAGGAGAATCAACTGCAGGGGTGCTGGATTAGGATGCTGTGCTAGGGTTTCCCAACTGTAAACCTGAAAATCTTTTTAGCTTAAGAACATTTGACAGATTCATTTTGCAAAACAAAAAATCAGGTACACATGCGTTACAATTTGTAAGTATATAATAAACATAAAAGGAAGGAAAGTCAGGGCTCACCCACTTCGTCCATAAAGAGGATGGGACGCAAGTGAAGGTGAGGGAATTTCCGACTAATTTGGGCAGCAATTAGGATTTCCTCAGGGTATTTCCTAATGGGGTGAACAAATTTACTCAACAGCAAGTAATTCTTGGAGTTAATCTCCTCTTTCTTGGGTGGATCATCACGGACTGTATCATCCTTTTTTCGCCATTTTACTTCCTTGGGGAAACAGGAGTCGTCAAGGAAAATAAAATTTTGTTTCCAAAAGCGGTTTTTAGGAAGCTTCGTATCATAAAGAGAGTCGAGTTTTCTTCTATTTTCAAACGTATACCAGTCACCGGACATTGTGATCCGGTAAAAGACGCGAAACAGAGGGAGATTTAGGGCAATGTTTAAAGCACGGCAAGAAATCTCAAAGTGGTTTAAGGTACCAAGACCTAAGGGGGTTACATTGAGAAATGTGAACCCCGAAAAAGTTTAGGGTTTCGATCAGAAAAGGGGAGAAGGGCATGCGGTAATTGGCATTACAGATAGAATCAAGGTAAAGACCTATTTTTGCCTTTGGAAGAGGGTGAATCGGAGTTAAAGGAGAAGGAACAGTAGGGTTGAGATCAGTTGGAATTTCATAATCCTCAACAAATTGATCGAGGGTTTCTTGCGAAACAGTGGAAAAACTCAAGTGCATGTTGTGCTTTGAAGGTTTAGGAGCTTTCGAGGGAGGAGCCATGAAGGAAAAAGCAGGAAAAGAACTAGCGTGGTGGGAATCGGAGATGTCGCCGGAGAAAAATCGAGAAGAAACTTGAAGAGAGTTTTTTGAAAAAAATTTGGGAGAAGGAGTGTGTAATGAATAAAGTGAAAGGTAAATGCTTTCTATATTTACATTAACTGCGAAAAAATAGGGAAATAAAAGAATCAATAAATGCTTTCTGAAAACCGTCCAATCATGTCAGCAAATGATGACGGGTGTAGTACGTATAGTACAAACAAGATAAGTATAAAAAACGGTTGAGTGACCGGAAGTGAACCATAGTATATTAACCACCACACATCCGTGTGTAAGTTAATAGACTAGGGGGACTTGATGATATATTATAGGTGTTGGATGTGATACACATCCGACACCATCGAAATTAAGTCCCTTTCTGCCTTAAGTGTTTCAGGACAGGTAAGGCGATACTTGCTTGGAGGACGGTACTTAAAGGCTGGCACTTGCAGAGCAAGTGACGGATGTGCTTATCGGAAGAGCGAGAGCCTGAGGTTCCTATAAATAGAGCATTTAATGACAGAAATATGGATGTTGCATTTTTTACACTTTAACTATGTGTAATCGCATGTGACATAATCAATAAAATTCTCTCAACTTTTACATTCATTTTACTTGTCCTTATTCACCGATCCAATCTTCATTTAGTTCGATTACGGCAATTCGATCCGAGGAATTCTTGTTTCTTCATGTAACATACACCTCTTCATCCATTTCTGCATAGAGAAACACAGTTTTCCCGTCCAACTGATAGACAGTGAAATTCATGTAGGATGCGTATGCCAGAAAAACTCTTATTGCTTCCAAACGAGCAACTGGTGCATATACTTCATCATAATCGATGCCTTCAACCTGTTTGAGCCCTTGGACCACCAACCTTGCTTTATTTTTTGACAATAACACCATTGTCATCCTTTTTATTTTTATAAAGCCACCGAGTTGTGATGACCTTTTTGTTAGCGGATTTCTCCACTAATCTCCAGACCTAAAGCTTTGAAAATTGGTTTAATTCTTCATGCATAGCTTCTACCTAACTAGGATCTGTTAGAGCCATTGTGATGTTTGGAGGCTCAATTTGAGAGATAAAACATGTATACATGCAGTGGTTGATGTCTCTTGATTGACTTCTTGTTATCACCCCGGAAGCTAAAGGACCAATGACATTTCTTCTAAGGGGTGATACTTATTGATCCTTAACTCACCAACTGCTTGAACTGGGATTTCTGGAGGTAGATTTTCTTGTATGGGTTCTTCATTAATTTTAGTATCTGCCTCTGCCTCAATTTCTTGTGTTTGAACAGCTTTTGTGCCTAGGCCTTTATCTGTTTCATCTTCACCTCCAACTTCAGCAGTTTCATTCACTGGTTTTGTCACCACGTCGGAGGCATGAATTGGAGATTTAGAGATGGTATGAGCAATTGATGGTCCTGTGATTGTTTCGTCAAAAAGTACTTCAGCAATGATGGGATCCAATCCAAATGGGAGGAAGAAATGGTTGTAGTCAAATGCTTGTGCGGGACCTACTCCACCATCTGATGGATTTTCTTCAAGCCAATCCACATTAGTAGACTCCATCACTTTTCCAGTTGTTTTGTTGAAGACCCGTTAAGCTGAACTGGCAGAATAACCTACAAAATAGCATTGATCTGATTTAGCAGCAAATTTTGGCAAATCAGTATTAACTAAAACAGTGCAAAGACATCCAAAAACCCGAAGATGCCCAATTTTTGGCTTTTCATGATAGATTAATTCGTAGGGTGTCTTCTGGTGTCGCTTTTTTATGAGAACCTTGTTTTGCACATAACAGGCTGTGTTGACTACTTCTGCCCAGAACATGGTGGGCAGCTTGGAATCACATAGCATTGTTCGAGAAGCTTCAATCAATGTTTTATTGCGACTTTCCGCCACACCATTCTGCTGAGGGGTATACGGTGCACTGTACTGATGCTCAATTCCTCTTTCTGCACAGAATTCATCAATAATCTGATTCTTGAACTCTGTCCCATTGTCACTTCTGATGGACTTCACTTTCAGTTTTAGCTTGTTTTCAATGAGCTTGATGAATGCTTTCAACATTTCTGCAACATCACTCTTCTTTGGCAAAAAGAACACCCAAGTGAAACGAGAAAAATCATCAGTAATAACTAGACAATATGCACAAGGGTTAAGGCTTAACATACTGACTGGACCAAAGAGGTCCTTGTGAAGCAGCTCCAATTCTGAGGAGATTGTGTTGAAGAATTTTGGCATGTGTGAACGTTTGTGCTGCTTCCCCTTAGCACATGCCACACATTTCTCCTTGATCACGAATTCTTTAATTGGAAGGTCTTTGACAAGCCCTCATCTTGCAAGCCGATTTAAATTCTTCAAATACATGTGCCCCAACCGTCTGTGCCACAACTGAGCATGATTCTCAGTTGTCTTAGAAAGAAGGCATGCCACCTCGGTTGTGGGGGGCTTCTGCATGTTGAGTACATATGAGTCGCCATATCTTCGTTTTCGCATCAACACCCAATCATCAGGGATGGAGTATCCAGGTTTTAGAATAAAGCATTCTTTGTTGTTAAAAAGTACTAGATACTCCCGATCACAAATTTGTGATACACTCAAGAGACTGTGCTTCAATTGTTCGACATAAATTGACGTCATGGAAGCTGAGACAACCATTTCTAACTGTTCCTTTCTGACTGATACACCTCCAACTCCTCCAGCGAACGATACATATCCTCCATCAAATTTCTCTAAATCTTATAGCAGAGATATGCGCCCGTCATATGCCTGGAACAACCACTGTCAACGTACTAAAGGTTGTTAACAGTCCTCTTTGGTTGTTCCTACATTCAAAGGAGACTAATTAGTTTTGGGTACCCAGGCCTTAATGGGTCTGGGTAAGGTTGGGCTGCCTTTGGTTAAGGTGGGTAAGTCATTCAGATTTCTTAGCCGGTGATTTTCTTTCCCAAGTACCCGAGAACTTTTTGTTGGATTTTTATTATTAATTTGATTTTGATATTTTACCTCTTGAAATTGTTTGGAGTGTTTTTTATACACACCAGTAGGCTTGAAGGACAAATTTACCACCTTTGGTACATTCCACCTGTCATCCTTCCGCCAGGAAGTTGATTTTGACAAACCAACTGGTTTTGGATGGATGGGTGGTTTTGAAAAGCTGGCTTGCTTTGAGAGTGTGACAGGTTTTGAACATCCTACAGGTTTTGGAATCCAAGCAGGTTTAAAAGGACTAAAAACCTTAGCAGATCTTACTGATTTTTTAGAAGTGTGACCCATGTTATTTGCTTTGAAATCAGTTTTTGTTTGTTGCTTAGGTGACTTGGGATGTTGACACATTGTGTGTACCTGTGGGTTTTGAGGTATTGGCTTCTGTACCTTAGGGTTTGAAGGTACAGACCTTTGTTCTGGGCCAACATGTGTTTGGCCCTTTGGGACAGGCCTCTGATAGATCCTTTTGGGATAAAAGGGCTCATACGGTCTGCGTAAGTAGTTTCTTGCCACGTGTCCAGGCTTTCCACACACGTGACAAGATTGCTTCTTAGGATACGCGGGAGCCTTTGGTTGGTTTCGCCCAGTGGATATCCAAGTCAGTTTTGAACAGTTCTTATGTATCCAATGGGTTTTGCCATTTGGCTTAGTGGTCAAGATATACTCCCGCTGTATCGGTTTGTACTGGTCATTCACAGAATTAACTTCAGGGTACGGGATAAAATCATGAGGTTTGGCGTCCCGTACTTTCTGCACATTTTTCACAACCACATCATTTTATCAGCAAAATTTTTCACACTAAACAAACCATCACTTGTGGGTTTGGGACTAGCAACCTGTGGTCCCTTACCTCTTCTAAAAATCTTAATAGTTCTTAATAGTTTCACTGACTTTGCATCACATTTGCCAAAGTAAAACATACCATAGTTTTATCAAACAAAACAGACTCAGAAATTTTAGACACGGACTCAACATAAGATTCAAGTTTTTCCCATTCAAAGTTTTTATAAAAAGTATTATAATTTGAAGACTTTGAATTCTTGGGAGACTCCTTTAGATCCGTTACCCCTACTTCTTTATTACCTTTATCTGCACAATAAGTAGAATTGTCAGTAGAGTTAGAAACAAGAGCAGAGATTTTAATAGTACATGCAGCAAGTTTTGAAAAGTCGTGAGCATCGGATCGTCTACTCAATCTAGCTATATCGGATACAAAACGAGTAATTAAGAGTTTTTTTATTGATCAAAGAGCAATTACAACTCTGGACACTTAGAACACAGACTCATAGAATCTCACCACAAAAAACACACACTTAAGATTCCCTCTGCTACACACTCGTACACAAAACAACGACCAAACTCCTATTTGTATACAGGTGGCCAAACCCTGTCCGAACTCCAGGTTTGGCAGGTCCGAACTCCAGGTTCGGACCAGGTTCGCCCAGCAGCAAACCTAGCTTAAACTTGATCTTGTCTTGTCTTGAATCTTCACACAACATTTTCTGATTGGATACATCACACGATGCACAGACTAGGTATCAACAAACTCCCCCTCACCATGTGTTGTATCTCTTTAACATCCTCACACTGTATCTTCAAACAAACTCCCCCTCAAGTGTAGAATATGTTTGTTCAATGAAATGAATCTTCAAACAAACTCCTCCTCAACTTGATCGTAGCTTGATTTTAAATACTTGACAATGTCTGGTGATTCTATGGTCTTTATCAACAGCTTCAGAAGAATTGAAGTTGTGATTTCTTTCACTTTAGAAACCTGCTCAAAATTTAAATAATCTTGGCGTAAAACGTCTCTTCGAGACTCCAAGATATGATTTTGAAAATTGAATTTGTATCACGTGTTGATCAGATTGAAAATAAAGCAGAAACAAAATCTTTTTGGCTTTTAGAAAAATTTATATCAAAACAAACCTAAAATCTTTTTGAGTTTTCAAATTTATACTAAAACACACCAAAAATCTTTTAATTTTTCCAAAATGAAACGAAATTGCAATACAGAATCAAACTCTATTTTTGGTATGAGAAAGATCACTATATGGGATCATATTGATCATGACGCACTGAATTACACTTCAATTTCAACTAACTGAAGCACATAATTCATGCTGATTGCCGGTATAATTTGTCCATCTTAAACTCAGGCAGAATCATACTCATAACATCTGGATATGTTAAGGTATTGATTAGATTTTGCTTTGACCTGTGTATCCCACACTATCAGACATATTCAGACATTTGCTTTTCTTTTTTCTTTTGATTTTTCTTTTTGTGTGATTACACTTGTGAACTTTCACAAAGTATAATATTTTCATGATATTATCAACTGTGTTACATGCAAAAAGAAATAAGAACGTTAAATCGTCTACTTTAAGGTCGATCTTTCGATACGCAGATAAGGCCTCGGATTTAACAAAATAAGAAAAATAAAACAAGTTGAAATTGTATAACCCAACAACAATCAGGTCGGTACTCCCGTACACGCAAAGAAAGTCTGATGAGTTATACGAAACACCAAAGAAAATAACGCAGAACATCAAACGAACAACAATCAGGTCGATCTTTCGATACGCAAAGAAAGTCCGATCGTTTGACAAAATAAAGAAAATCAAACAAGTTTAAATCTTTGCAAAATGAACACATGTATACACAGTGACTTCTCATTTTATTTTTCACACTTATTTTTCTTTTTGTCATGAAATACGCATCAAGATGTTATCCACATGGTCAAGCATTAGTATTTTGTGTATATCACATCTGAATACTTTCTGATTTTCCGAGCCTACCAAACATATCAAACAATGATCTTATGGCTCTTTCATCTACTCTATCCATGAGTCAGATACATAAGCCAATGTACCATCATTTCCCAATGATCAATCCCTCACAATTTTATATATTGTGCATGTATTCACCTTCCTTATATATTGTGCATGTATTCACCTTCCTTATATTTATGCATGTATTCACATTCTTCCCATAACATGCAATTTTATAATTTCTCCCCCTTACATGCAATTCTCCCCCTTAAAATGAAAACTCTATTTTTGGATTTTCATTTTACAAAAACAAGACTCAATTTTTGGATTTTTTATCAGTTGAAAATGCATAAAGAAAGAAAACAAATTGATCAATCAACAAGAATACCTTGCAGTTTAGAATTTCAGAAATGTTTGTAGGTTAGAAAGATACATTGCAAGAAATTTAAGTTAAGCAGAATACTCATCCATCAACAACTTTTACAATCGTCGACAGGTCTTCTAGAAGTACCTGCACACTGGTCAAACTGATTAGTTCTTAACTTGACCCGAAGCAATAGCTTCTAGTCGAGCAGTGTCCTTGTTTTGCTTTAAAACCACCTTTGGTTTCCAGAATTGTGATTGTTTTGGTAAGTCAGTTTTTGATGAATCAATCACAGGTGGCTGTGATGAAGAACCTACATTTTGAACCCTTTGAAACATGGGAACAAAACGTTTTTGTTTGAGAAAGAATGTAGGCTCAACTTCATCAAAATCTCTGCCTTGTTCATCAAAGAACATTGGTTTGGCAGGTTTACCAAAAACTGGTCTCTGTTGAAACATTTGAGATGAATCAGCAGGAAGTGGACAATCTTTTTCCATATGCCCTTTTTGGCGGAAAACATAACATAGTCGTTTTGTTGTGGTCCACTGTTTAGGTACCTGCAAACAGTTACAAACATGAATATCTCGAACATGATCAGAGAATGAATCATATACCTGTCAGCGATGATCATGAACCCATTTGGATGTTGGGCTTCGAGAATAAGAATCTTCAGAAGAAACTTTAGCTTTTTGATTCTTCATGTTTGATGAAACAACATCTTTGACAAATACTTCTGAAATCTTCCTTACATCAAAGCAGTGAATAGGAAATTCTTTATCAGAGAAACAAAAGAAAATTTCAAGGGGGAGAAAATTTGAAAAGAAAAAAACCTTGAAAAATGAAAAATTGTATCCGACATGATTAGGAAATGATGGTACATTGGCTTACATTGTCTGACTCATGGATAAACTAGATAAAAAAGCCATAAGATCATTATTCGATGTGCTAGTTAGACTCGACAAATAAGAAAGTATATGAATGTGATATACACTAAATCTGATGCTTGACCTAGTGGACAACTAGTGTGTTATGGTGTATATATAATATATGATGTTATTTGTCACACCTTTTTAGCATTTGAAGGTTTTAAATTTATAAAACTTGATTTACCGACAACTACTATTTCACCACATCACGGGCAAGTGCACCCATCGTGGAGTAGTATAGTAGTGGTAAGTTGAATCGAGGTCGATCAAGGACACAATGGAAAGTGGGGAGTTTAATACTTTATCTTTGTTAATTATGAAAAGGGTTCCTGAAACTAAACTAAAAATAAGAAAAGAAAATAAAGATAAAATAAGATGGTGTTTTTAGTTTTGTAAATCGAAGTTAGTATTACTTGGAAGAACTTAATAGTGGTTGAGGAAGGTTGAACAGACACTTATAATCTTGCTTATGATTGTTCACTGGCAGAAAGTCAACCACCTTTCGGCACATTTTAGTTGACCACCATCCAACTGCTAATCATCTGCGAGGAGTACGAATGTCGAGGGAAGGTGCTGCCAGTGACCAAACGAAGTGGTGTAATGCCACTTAGTTGTAGGGCTCCTTGGTCGGGCCAATGTTACACTCGTCACGCCGTCATGAACCAGCAGGGGAACAACCCTGCGTGCCGGATTATTTTATAATGAAAATAATATTTTTAAGGGACTAAGGTCTGTTTCTTCCATACACCGCTCTCGTATATGCACATCCTGCGTAACCAGAGCCAAGTTCACAAACACGTACCTTTCGACTTTCGTGAAGTGACAAAATATTATCAACCCTCATTCCCAACCAAATACTTTTAGCACGCACTTGCGTGTCAGTCGAGTTTGCTTACATAGACATAAGGACCTTGAACGTATCATGTATCATGGGGCGCGAGTCACCTTTTGGATCATGCATCGTCCCCTGACTAGGTGTCTAAGTCTGACCTTTGGGATTTCGACTACCCAAATGGTCTGTGATACGTGAAGCATGCTTTGTTCAGAAAATCAATAATACAATTTCAATAAAAGGGGTTATAATAAAGTGATTAAACACACCTTAAGCGAGACTATAGGGCTGTTAACCAACCTGCCTGTTGGTGCAAAATATGTGTGACGTGTGTGTATTCCAGATTGTGTCATTTACTAATAGTTGAGGGGTTTGAATATGTCAAATTCATATATTATATGAATCTCATATTTGAGATTCATATAACAGTGTCCAAATCAAGTAAAGAGTCCGAACGGTGAAAAAGAATCATCTGAACTGGATCAAAGGGGGCTCCGAACTGGTGTGCAAATATATATATGTTTTGAAGTTCGGATGAATGAAAGACTTCTCCAATAACCGTTTCTGAGATCAATTTCTATTAGGGAGGAGTTTTCGATTTTGTTTTTCTGAGAGAATTGATGTTAGGATCATGATTATGAACTGTTAACGAGTCTATTCATGTAATCGTTGATCCGATTCGAGCTATAAACTGAGTTTAACTTACATCTTGTGTTCTTGAGTTTCGGTGAACTTTCGATCTTAATTTCGGTGCACAAATCACTAGATCGGGACAAATCGTGTTTTCAATTGATTCTCTCCGTGCTCACAAGGCCGACCTAATTGCTAAGTATTTGAGGCTTCTGCTTTCTTTTTGCACGAAACACCATGAACTTGATATCTCTGTGGCATTTGATTCTATATAAGCAATTTTATAATATCAGTATGAGAAATCTGCTGCGAGTAACTTGGCTTGAATATAAGGAAAATACAAAAATATGAAATAAGCGGATTGCGAGTATTCCTGATTGTGTGGGTACCATGTTATCAATGCTCGATAAATACACTTAATTTCTATCAGAAAGCTATAGACAATGACCAGCTTTAGCTGAAATAAACCAAATAGTTGTATTCTCAGTCAGCTTGGCTTGTATGCTTAGTATTTTGAAATTGCAGTGTGTATGATGCGTTATGTCTAATATGATCTCATGTTGTGATCTTTCTTACCAAAAACAAAAATAGAGTTTAATTCTACATTGCATTTATGTTTCACTTTATGAAAAATCAAAAAGATTTTTAGTGTGTTTTGATATAAACTTTGTAAAATCCAAAAAGATTTTCTTTCTTCTTTGTTTTTGATCTGATCGACACCGGATACAACAAATTTTCAAATCTAAATGTCTTGGTTTCTCCAAAGGAGGAGTTTTACTTACAATATTAAAGTTATGTTTGAAAAAAAAACTACACTTTTGTCTTCTGAAGGTTGCAGGTTAAAATCATCCAAGTCTTTCAGATAAAGATCTCAGAATGGATTGCAAGCATGGTTATGAAGTTGTCAAAGAGTTTATCACTTTCAGAAATGGTTCAGTTGACTTAGTCCTGATCCAGCCATGTCTACCCTACATCATCTAACAACAGATTCAAAGAGTTTGAAGATCTAATACATCACACGTCAAGGGGGAGTTTGTTGGTGCAAAATATGTGTGATGTGTGTGTATTCCAGTTAGTGTCGTTAGTTGATATAGTTAGTATAGTTAAATCATTGTAAAAGGTCAGTTTGTGTCATTTACTAATAGTTGAGGGGTTTGAATATGTCAAATTCATATATTATATGAATCTCATATTTGAGATTCATATAATAGTGTCCAAATGAAGTAAAGAGTCCGAACGGTGAAAAAGAATCATCCGAACTGGATCAAAGGTGGCTCCGAACTGGTGTGCATATATATATATATATATATATATATATATATATATATATATATATATATATATATGTTTTGAAGTTCGGACGAACTAGAGACCTCACGATAACCGTTTCCTGAGAATCGATTTCTAGAGGGAGAAACTTTTCATCTTAATTTTCTGAGATATTCATTGTTAGGATCATGTTTAGTGTATATTAACGAGTTGATTCATGTAAACATCGATCCGATTGGAGCTATAAACTGAGATTTATATACACTTTCATGTTCTTGAGCTCGGGTTAACTTTCGGTCCGATTTCGCTGTACAGATCACTAGATCCAAAGCTATTCGTTTTTTCAATGCCAAAGGTTTGTTAGTTCCCAAGTAAGTATAAGAGTTTAGCCAAACATGGTTTCAAAGATTTGCTTAAGAGAAGAAGAAAGATTCATAGACAAATATTTTGCAAAAACTACTTAAGTTATATTTCTTATAAGCTTGACTTACAAAAACATAAAAACGCCAAATGGCTCAAGAAAAAAAACAAGGACTACACTAAAGAAAGGAGGAGAAGATGAGCAAGTTGGAAGTGAAGAGGGTTCCTCTATTTATATACCAGCCGAGGTGGACACGGGGTGTGTGTGTTAGAGGGGCGCACGGGGCATGTTCCTTGGAGCCTGGGGCATGTCATATCAGATCCGTCAGTCATCTGGCAAGCTTGTCAGGGGCACGGGCCGTGCTTCTCCAGGCACGGGGCATGTCATGTCAGAGTCTTATGCCGACGGTGTCAGTGGGATGGGGCGTGCTTGAAGGAGCACGGGCCCTGCTATGTAAGAGACTTCTGCCAAGGTGGTCAGGGGCACGGGGTGTGCTGAGTGGGGCATGGGGTGTGCCCTAAAAGTCAATTTTTAGGTTTTACACGGGGCATTTTGGATTATGGCACGGGGCGTTTTGACCAAAAAATCATCTTCCTCTCGCCGAGATACTCAAAATTCACTAGTCATGGGTCCCGTAACTCATTTTCTAGCCCGAGATATGCTTCTGCGAAGTTTAGGTCATTTCCTAACCGCATCGGCGTCTTTCAGGAGTTGCGCTTCGAGATGTGGTTGAGTCTTGGGGTTACGACTATGTCTTGACTCAAGAGAAGGTTGTATGAGGGCATCAAGTCCATCTTGCAAGGTTAGAGCTCGGTTCTTGGCACAAAATCACGAAGTCTTCATATATTCTTCATTTTTGAGTGTTTCTGTTTCTTTTGTGATTTTCACCTGGATCATACTTAAAAACTAAAAAAAGAAACAATATCATACTGTTTTGATAATAGTTAGTTAGATATAACCCGTAACGCGAGGAACATTTGATATAAAAATATGTATAATTTAGCGCATATCAACAACATCTTGATGTGTATCTCAAGATATATCAAGAAATGGTATGTGAAAAGAAAAATGAAAAGTCACTGAGTATATATGTGTTCTTTTGCAAAGATCTAAACTTGTTTTATTTTCTTTATTTTCTTAAATGATCGGACTATCTCTGCGTGTTCACAAGACCAACTTGATAGTTGTTCATTTAAGGTTATGCTTTATTTTCTTTGGTGTTTCGTATAACTCATCGGACTTTCTCTATGTGTATGGGAGTACCGACCTGATTGTTGTTGGGTTATACAATTTCAACTTAATTTTTTTTTGTGTTAAATCCAAGGCCTTATCTGCGTATGGAAAGATCGAACTTAAGGTAGACGATTTAACATTCTTGTTTCTTTTTGCAAGGAAGACGGTTGACTATATCATAATTACAATCACTATGTGTTAAAGCACAAGTGAAATCACAAAATGTGATAAGCAAAGCATATCTGAGTATGTCTGATAGTGTGGGGTACACTAGTCAAAGCAAATCTAATCAATCCTTTAATATATCCAGATGTTATGAGTATGATTGTGCCAGAGTTTAAATTTGGACAAATTATATCGGCAATCGACATGGCTTATGTGCTATAATAATCGAAATTGAAGTGTAGTTCAGCATGTTGTGACCAATATGATTCCAAGTCATGATCTTTCTCGCAAAAGACAAAAATAGTGTCTGATTCTGTATGGCATTTGCATTGCTACATTAGAAAATACCAAATATATTTTAGGTGTGTTTTGATATAAGGTTTTGAAAAAACAAAATGATTTTGTTTCTGATTTGTTTTTCGATTGCTCAACATGGAATACGGAATCAAATTTCAAAATCAATATATCTTGGAGTTTCGAAGAGACGTTTTGCGCCAAAAGTATTTATGTTGGTAGGGTTCTAAGTGGAAAAAGAACATCACAATTTCAAGTCTTCTGAAGTTGTTGATAAAAAGATTACACGCGCTGCAATTTCAAGTATTCAAGATCAGACTCATCATCAAGTTGAGGGAGAATTTAATACAAGTTTATTTGGAAGTATTAGACTATATATTTATATGTATATATTGTATTTGTATAGGGGGTTATACGTAAATGTATCTTGTATTTATAGGGTCTTTGTAATTATCTCAAATCAATGAGAATACAGAAACTTTCATGGTAATCAGAGCCTAACCCTAGCTCTCTTTTTTTTTCGAAACCCTTGCCGCCGGCGCTAGCTACGGCTTCGCCACAACAGCCGGCTTCACCGGCCTCTTCCGCCTCTTCATCATCGTCAACCACCTCCTCCGATCACTCCATCATGACCGACGCTGCCACCAACACCCCTGTCGTCAACCCTCTCACCGAGATCTTGAAACAAGCCTACGCAGTTAACAATATTCAACTTAAGGTTCGTCCTCTTGATGGCGTTAAGGTGACGTACTCCTCCTGGGTCAAGCTGTTCCGCCTCCAAGCACATGCCTACAAAGTCACTGACCACATAGACGGGACTGCCCCTCCCGCCGAAGACCATGCCGACTATAAACTCTGGAAGGAAATCGACTCTCTGGTCCTTCAGTGGATATACGGTACGCTATCCGATGAAATCTTGGCAAGGGTTCTTGTTAATGATACCACTGCTCGCTCCGTTTGGGTTAAATTACACGAGCATTATTTGAGCAACAAAGGTGCCTGTGCCGCGGCCCTTGAGCATGAATTCACAAATCTGACGTTGGCAGCATGTTCGTCTATGGACGATTATTGTCAGAAACTTAATGATTTAGCGGAACAACTTAAGAATGTTGAACGTCCCGTGGATGAGAACCGTCTTGTTCTCCAATTAGTTCGGGGGTTACCCCCTGAATATGACACAGTGGCCTCGTTCATCAATCAGAGTGCTCCTAAATGGGAAGTGGCCCGTAATATGGTTCAACTGGAACTCCACCACTTGTCTGCCCGCCAAAACCCCAACCCGGCAGCCGCCACCCAATCCTCCCAATGAACCTCGCCACCCTGACAACCCACCCCGACCTCAGGAACCTACCTACAACAACAACCCGTACCCCAACTACCGTAGA
Source organism: Deinandra increscens subsp. villosa (assembly GCA_039602395.1). NCBI lineage: Eukaryota > Viridiplantae > Streptophyta > Magnoliopsida > Asterales > Asteraceae > Deinandra > Deinandra increscens. The sequence continues at coordinate 6,315,861 of JBCNJP010000025.1, read as the reverse complement.
ATCAACAATCGGGGACGGTCAAACCCGGGTGGCCGTAACCGGTTCAACAACAGAAACGGGCGCAACTTTGGGTGCGGTGGCGGTCGAAACAGTTACAAAAATCCTCAGAACACTCCACCATGGGGCTAGTGGAATATGCCACCTTGTCCATACCCAACCCAACAGCCGAACTGGTACCCCCCCACCCCTTGGAGCTCTCGGCCACCACCCCCACAACCGTACCCATCCGCTAACATGGCTCAAGGGCAGTATCCGGCGTATGATGGTTTAAACCCAAATGACATTGCAGCGGCGTATCATGCATCTCAGATGACCCCCACGGCTCCCAACTGGCATATGGACTCGGGAGCTACGAATGACATCGCCGGTACTTCAGGTATGATCAATTCTCCCGAGCTATCTCCTAATATAAGCAACATATTCGTTGGTAATGGCCATCAACTTCCCATAACAGGATCCGGTATTGCCACTTATCGTACCCCTCATAAAACCTACCAACTTCGAAACATCCTCGTTGCTCCTCATATTGTTAAAAATTTATTATCTGTTCGTCAATTTTCACGAGATAATCAAGTTATTGTTGCCTTTGATCCTTATGGTTTTTCTTTGAAGGATCTCAAGAGTGGCAGGCTCCTTTCCCGCCACAATAGCACGGGCGAGCTCTATCCGTTCACCACCCCAGCACCGGTGTCTCCTGCATGTTTTCAAGTTTCTTCAGCATCTCATCTTTGGCATTCAAGACTTGGTCACCCGAGTTCTCAAGTCTTAGACTTTTTATCATCTCGTCATTTTATTTTTCATAATAAAAGCAAACATGTGTCGGTTTGTCATGCTTGCCAATTGTCGAACAGTAAACGTTTGCCGTTTGATGACTCTTTATCTTTTACGTGTGGTGCTTTTGATATTATCCATTGTGATTTGTGGACTTCTCCGATTCTTAGCAAATCAGGGTATAAATATTATATGGTGCTTATAGACAACTTTACTCATTTCGTGTGGGTTTACCCGTTAAAATTTAAATCGGAAACTTTCCCTACTTTTGTTAAATTCCATAAACTAATTCAAACTCAATTCAATAAAACCATCAAGGCATTTCAGTGTGACCTTGGTGGGGAATTTAATAATCGGGAATTTCAAACATTTGCTCACAATGCCGGGCTTCTTTTCCACTTTTCGTGTCCACAAACATCTCCTCAAAACGGGAAAGCCGAGCGAATGATTCGCCGACTCAACGACATCATTCGTGCTCTACTCACTCAGGCCGGGATTCCCCCTCCATTTTGGGTTGAAGCCCTGCACACGGCGGCTTACCTTCATAACATATTACCCACCACCAAATTGAACTATAACTCTCCTACCTTTGCCCTTTACCTCCGACACCCCACATACACACACCTGCGCACCTTTGGGTGTGCGTGTTACCCAAACCTCTCGGCCGTCGCTCTAAATAAATTTTCCCCTCGATCCGTGAAATGTATTTTTCTCGGCTACCTGACTAACTTCCGAGGATATAGGTGTTACGATCCAGCCACGGGACGCGTTCACCTTTCACGCCACGTCATCTTTGACGAAAGCTCGTTCCCGTATCACCAAAACCCAACCCCCACTTCGATCCCACCTAGCGTCGACACCACCCTCCCACCAGATTATCCCGTCGACCCATTCCTCTCTCCACCTCAGCCCGCTTCCCAGGCCCCTCTGTCCCCACAGCAGCCTCCCCCCAGCCCAAATGCCGGCCGACAGCCAATTCCCTCCAGCCCTGCTTCGGCCTAATCACACTCGGTCCAGCCGCCCACTGTCACCACTCCACCGAGCCCAGTCCACTCCCCTCCTACACCTCCTACCCGGTTGAATGCCCACCCCATGCAAACTCGGGCCAAATCGGGCATCGCCAAACCCGTCACCCGTCTGAACCTCCATACTACCGCTACCCCTCCCGTCTCACCGATTCCCACCTCCCTTACCCGTGCATTATCGGATCTTAATTGGAAAAAGGCCATGATTAATGAATTTGAAGCTTTGCAGGAAAATAACACGTGGGAACTGGTCCCCCGACCCAACAACCACCCGGTTATTCGTTGTATGTGGTTGTTCAGGCACAAGCTTAAAGCGGACGGGTCCTTTAACAGATACAAGGCTCGTTTGGTTGCTAATGGCAGGTCACAGACAGTAGGAATTGACTGCACAGAGACGTTCAGTCCGGTTGTTAAACCAGCAACAATTCGGACCGTTCTGAGTCTTGTCGTCTCCCAGGACTGGTCGATTCGACAAGTTGATGTCAAAAATGCATTCCTCCACGGTAATCTAGCTGAGACAGTTTATATGTCGCAACCACCGGGCTTTGCGGATCCGACACACCCGGATTATGTGTGTAAGCTGAATCGATCTCTATACGGCCTTAAACAGGCCCCACGGGCATGGTACAACCGCTTCTCTACATTTCTCTTCTCTAAAGGCTTTCGGAGTAGTATATGCGATACGTCGTTATTCGTTTATCACAATGGGGTTCATTCGGCCTACTTACTTTTATATGTCGATGATATCATCTTAACAGCCTCTAGTACTCAGTTTTTGAACTCCATTGTCAAGTCTTTATCAGGGGAATTTGCGATGACCGACATGGGGGAACTACATCATTTTCTGGGCATATCCGTGCAGCGTGACCAAACTGGGATCTTTCTCAATCAGACACAATATGCCCGGGATATTCTTCAACGGGCCTCGATGTTAAACTGTAAACCATGCTCTACTCCAGTGGATACTAATGCAAAATTAAGTGCCGAAGATGGACCGCTTTTGTCAGATGGTACGTTATATCGGAGCTTAGCCGGGGCACTCCAGTATTTGACTTTCACCAGACCAGATATCTCCTATGCGGTTCAGCAGGTATGCCTATTTATGCATGCTCCTCGTGAGCCACACTATGCCTTTATGAAGCGGATTTTCCGCTATATCCAGGGGACTTTAGATCATGGCATACGCATCCGCCCCTCGTCTACCGCTACTCTTACGGAATATTCGGATGCGGACTGGGGCGGATGTCCGGACTCCCGTCGCTCCACTTCGGGATACTGTGTGTTTATGGGAGAAAACTTGATATCTTGGTCGTCAAAACGACAAAACACCGTTTCCCGGTCCAGTGCCGAGGCCGAGTACCGTGCTGTTGCGAATGCGGTTGCCGAGATTAGCTGGTTGCGCAATCTCCTTCTGGAACTGCGTGTACTGCTTCGCACGGCCACCGTCGTTTATTGTGATAATGTCTCGGCTGTTTATCTTTCGGGAATCCGGTTCATCATCAACGCACGAAGCATGTTGAGATCGATATTCACTTCGTGCGTGAACAGGTTTGATTGGGGCATATACGGGTTCTCCATGCACCATCTCCATATCAGTACGCAGATATATTTACAAAGGGCCTTCCACGACATTTGTTTCAGAATTTCAAGACCAGTCTGACCGTTTCCTCTTTCCACGATCAGACTGCGGGGGCATATTAGACTATATATTTATATGTATAGATTGTATTTGTATAGGGGGTTATACGTAAATGTATCTTGTATTTATAGGGTCTTTGTAATTATCTCAAATCAATGAGAATACAGAAACTTTCAGGAAGTTGATACTGCACATGCCGAGGGGGAGTTTGTTAGCATAAGGTTCTTGGTCGTCATGTGAAGTATCAAGAACAAGACAAAGAGACACATGATGGCTGATCCGAACTGAAGGCGAACTTCTAGTTCTGACTCACACGAACTTGTCCGAACTGGCAGTTCGGCTGATCGTGTATTTGCATATTAATGTTCAACTATAAATAGTATTGTCTTGTATAGGTTTAGAACTACTTGTCTAAATTATTGTTTGAACTGAGTGTGTAATCTCTCTGTGGTCTAATACAAATTCTTTTGTATTTACTCTTGTCTTTTTCGTTACATTGATTTCGAAACGACCGAGTAGACGATCCTACGCTCACGCAATTTCAGAACCGTTGCCTTTTTCTGCTTGTCCACCTCTCATTGGTTAAAAGAACTCTAATGGGAGCCAGGGGTGCAAAATCTGCGGCAATTTACTCCTAGTTGCCAACTTCTGATTGGCGGATCACCCAACCACACGGATTGCGAACTCCCAACCCTTAGATCTGATCTTTTTCAGCCGTTGGATTTCTTTTATTCCTCAATATGATTGGTTGAAATAATGACACACGGATTTTGGTCCTTTGCTCGTATTTTTCGATTGGTGGAGGGCATAATTCAAGGATTATGGGTTTTTCTTGAGAATTAATTAATCTAATGGTATTTGCGGCATTTTTTGTTAATACGTGTATTTCTAACCAGTCTTTAACGAGACTAACAGAGATAACGCCCGTTACGAAATTTTGGAAATTTTTCGTTGGTAATGGATTTATTCCGATTTATTGGGGTTCTCATTTATTGACGTCACGTGTACGTTAGTTATTGACCACTGACGGTTTAGCTTCACTATCCGGTTAATTATGCACCTTTTCACGTGATGTCTCACTGTTTTATTTTTAGATGATGCAGCGCTGATGTCAGCTAACTGAATTAACTGGAATCTCAGTTAATTATTGGAATTAGCCGTTAAATCTCTCGAATGGCCGTCACTTGAAGAAATTTGATGTAATTTTTTCAGATCGCGTCGTTTTCACCGATATTTCTTAGAAATCTTCATGGATTTTTTTCCCGAGCTCGTTTTTCTTCACTCAAAATTAAAAAGATTCTTGTTATGATTATTATACGCTCGGGATCTCGGTTTTTCGACGATTTGGCATATTTTCTCGATTAGAGTGACGTTTCTCGTGACGTTTTTCACCCGTCACTCAAATCGAACATCATATTTGCATCCAACCTCAATCACGCAGAACAAAAATATTATCTACGGATCATTCACAAGTGTCAGCATCCGTCTTCTGGTTTTTCGGGAGATTGTCCGATTTCAGGATTTTTGCACCGGTTTCTATAGGCAACCGAGCGGATAGGTTCGACTCTGTGCATCTGATTCTTACGCTTCCGATTGGATGTTTTTGGAGAGATTTAGAGAAATAGAGGAATTATTGTGGATTTGGATTATCGAGCCGATTATCCGGAGTTGGAGAATTTTCACTGATTGATTGGTTTTATCGGATTCGGTATGTTATGATTTGGACTCCGAGATGAGGTATTTTCTTAGTATTGTACCCGACCGTGTGAACCGAGTGAGCGGAAACACTTGGCTCTCAACTGGAGAAATGAAAAAAGAAGAAGCTTATTCAGAGAATTTCCACATCAGATTGTCTGGGGGATCAGTTTCTCATTGAAGATGTACGGTAGATCGATTCTTCAGCAGTTGAATAGATTTGAAAGCATCAGTCAAGGGGGAATATATTGGAACTATAATTTATGTGACTAACGCCATCAAATCTGTTTACCGAAGCATTCTGTTGAAGAATCCATTGTGATATGATTCAGAGACTGGGTTGTGATGTTAGAGGCTTGCGAGTTTGGACCGAAGACGTTTTCCGGAAAAGTCAACCGTTTGAGTCAACAGTCAACGTAAAAGTCAATGGAAGATCGGTTCAAGCGAGTCAAGCTTCATGTTAATTAAATCAACTTTGATTTAATTAATGTTTATGTTATTTGATTTTATTTTGTATTTGCTCATTGTACTTGTGTCTTGCTAGTTAGCGGGCTAGTGAGGCACATGGGCTCTCACTATAAAAAAGAGTGTTAGCCCTCATTTGTAAAAGATGAATCTTTGAGAGTGAGTGAGCACCATTTTAGAGAGAGAGAGAGTCTCATATTGGGTTTGAGCTCAACCCACGATGACCATGGAAGATTCATGATGGTTATGATATATTGTTGTGATTTCTTGTTCATGTATTCAACTTTATCATCATATTTGTGTTTTATCCTAGACTCTCCTTCATCCTGTCTCACCATATTTCAAGCACTTTGTTGAACACGATCCGGGTTTGGGAGGTACCAATCGGTCCTACAGTATCTACACTCCACCTCCTGCCACTCAAACTTCCACTACCCCACTCAAAAGAAACCCACCAAGGGCCAGTAGACAACCTCCCAAAAAGCCAGCCACCAAAAAGCCTAAGATTGCCAAACCAATACCACCTAAGTTCAGAGCTAACAACTTTACCCCTATAGAACACAGGTCCACTAAACCAAAAGTTACACCTTCACCTTCAATCCAAAAATCAACTCACTCACCCACTAAAATGATTAAACCACCTCTAATAATGCCTCAACCACCCATTGAACCTTCAACCAAACCAACTAATGCACCTGCAAGTACATTTAGGAGAAAGAAATCAATGGCTAAAAGAATAAGAGCCCAAGTAGTGTCTTTAAGTTCAAGTTCTGAGTCATCTCAAAAGGAATTTGAAACAATACAACTCTGAAAGAAGAAGGATTCTCTCCTGGAAGTTTGATGAAGAATCAGACAAGTACTTATTCACCACCAGAAACAATGAAGTACTAAAGATGACAGTTGATGAAGCTTTGAAGAGCTTATCAGAGTTAGAGCTTGGTGATGTGAGAAACACTCAAGGTGACATCAAGTGTTTGTGTGCACATGAGCAAAGTCTCATGATGAGAATCAGAATGTTGTTTGATAAATCTGAAAGAGAGACCACCAATGCAGTGCCCTTAAGTACCAACTATCCTGTGAGTGGATTAGAATAGGATGATGATAAGAAATTAGTATTCTATAGAGCTGATGGTACATTTACAAGACACGGTAATTAAATCCCGATAAATGGAACCAAGTTGATAAACAAACTCTCATTTATCTTTACAATCTATCCAACAAGGATAAAGGGCCAAAAGAAAAGTAAGTGTTGTTGGTGAAGCAAGTTTTATTAGAATCTGCCAAAGAATTGGAGATTTTTGAAGTCTGTATTATTTTTGAATATTTTAAAGTCGTCGGTAGTGATAAGGAAAGAAAACAGAAGATTTTGGAAGCATCATCTTGGGGAAGACTGTAAGGAATCGCACCCCCTAGCTAGATAAATGCTTATTAGCTTACTATAAGTTATATCGGAGGATATAGAAGGCCCGAGATTAGTTATCTCGAAAGAAACAAACTGTCCGGAGTAACTTATTTTTTCTCGGAAGCTATATTATCTCGGAAGCCTAAGTGTTACCTCGGAAGTGGATAAGCACCCTAGATAACTCAAGTTACCTCGGTAAGGCGAGTTATCTCTGTCAACTTGTTTGTATCTACATGTTCCGACAGACCTGCTATTTTGTTAGACACTCAAGCATTTTCCCGCCATATCTGATGCCGTCAACTTGTCTTCTAGACTAGATAATATATTTTTAGTTCATTGTATCTTGTTTTAGCGGTCTAGATCGATCATAGAGAAATCAAGGGCTCTCCTTAATTTCTTAGGCACTATATATAGTTCTTGTACATTGTAACCAGACAAACAACAGAGTGTTGATTAGGAAAAAGTTCCCCATGGCTTAATTATCTGCTGATTTAGCTCAAGCTCTTTGACTGGTCCACATTACATCAAATGTTATATCAATAAGTAACATTCATATATTTCTGAACTATATTTGTGGAGCACAGATCAACTATATTGAAAATATAAATAACATTTTATCAGTTACGAAACCAATGATTTTACAAGTATAACCTAACCCTAAAGAATTAATAGTAAACTAAAAAAACTTCCCACGTCCTAATTTCTACGGTTTAGAGTACTGACTTGAACGACCAAATTGACACGCACGCATATAAACTAACAATCCTAGACTACCGTACAAAAATGCAAATCCTACTAGAAAGATGATGTTAGCACAAAAGCATGTATATGACAGAATGAAGTATGCTTTGATGGAAGAGTCAGAAGTAAAGTTTTACTTGTTAAAGGGTTTTAAGTCGTTTGAAAGCAGGTCGCCGTTGGTTGCAGATGTAACACAACCAGATTTTGGCCTTGTCACCGCTGTGAGATTCCTCCATTAGTTTTGTTTCGGTTAGTTACATGTAAGGAAATGATTTTCTGAGTCAACCGGATCAAGACGAAGATTTCCGGTTGAAGATATGTTCAAGCGGAAGAACGCTTAAGCGGAAGTTTTGTCAACCGGAAGCTCAACCGGAAGAACATTTCCGGGTGAACTCTTTTATCCAACAGTATAAAGAGTTCAACCGGAAAAGTACAGAAAGATTACTTTTGCAGAATTCAGACCTGCAACTGCTTCTATTCTTCCAAAGTCACATCCTAGCCGTCTCCTACTTTTAGATAAATGCATTTTGCACATTTCCTCTATTGTATGTTTACTAATGTTCTTTTAGTAAGTTTATTGTTTGACTTTCATGTACGGTTAGATTAGCCCGTATGAGATCAACGGCTGTAGTTGATCTCCTTAGTACTATTTATAGTTGTTAGCTAGTTCATTCACAAGTACCAGATTTAGTGCTTACACTTGTAACAGTTTGAACTTGAGTTAATGCAAATAGTACCGAGAAATTTATTATCTTGTGTTTACTAGTTTATGCAATCAATACAATCAAACTACAAGTATAAGTAAAACAAAGCTTAAGTAAAAACAAGTATGATACAACTTTATTCCGCATGGTTGTGATCTTCAAGTAAAGAGTTCTTGTTTTGATTATTTCTCTGAGTAATCAACGGTCCTACAAGTGGTATCAGAGCCTTGGCTCTACACTTTGAAGACTTCTAGTGCTTCAAAGTTGATACTTTACTTGCTCACTTGAGTTTTTACAAGCTTTTTCTGTTTTACAAACTGTTTTTCACAATGACTGACTTAACTCTTGGTTCACTAAATGGTAGCTCTAACAAACCACCAATTTTCACTCCTGATGACTTTGATACTTGGAAACTCAGGATGGAATGTTTTGTTAGAAGCCTAGACAGACGCATTTGGAACAGGTTGACTGTAGGTCCTTATAGTCCAACTGTTCAATCTGCTGATGATGCCGAAGTGTACATACCAAAACCACTAGACAAATATGTTGAAGCTGATTATAATGAGCTTGAATTTGATCACAAGGCCTACTGGACACTCCAGGCTGCATTACCCAACTCTATACTGGTAGGGTTTAAGGGATATAAGACAGCAAATGGCTTGTGGAATGCTCTCAGTGAAATGTATGAAGGGTCTAGTGAGGTTAAGGAAAACAAAAAGGATGTTTTGAAACAAAGATATGAAAACTTCACTTACAAAACTGGTGAATCTATGACCAACCAGTATCTTAGATTTGTTTCACTTCTTGATGAATTGCAAAAGGTAGAAGTAACAATAGAACAGGCTGATGCCAACAGGAAGTTCCTGAGATCCTTACCTCCAATGTGGATTGTTTACACAGTAAGCATTAGGGAGTGCAAGGACCTCAAAAAGCTTAAACTAAGTGAACTCCATGGAGTCCTTAGTGCTTATGAAATGGAGCTTAATCTTAAGCAAAATAACTTCCCTGAGGTATCACCACAGTTGCAAACCACTGCTTTGGTTACAACTGATTTTCAAAAGATCTCAAATTCTTCTCAATATCACTCACCCTCAGTCAGTTTCAATGAGTCAACTAGATGCTCAGAGAGTTCTTCAACATTGTTTGACAACTCTCACTCTGCCTATGTGGCAACTGACTCATCTCAAGGATTCACACGTGAAGACTTGGAATGCATAGGGGCAGATGATCTAGAGGAAATGGACATTTTAACTCAATTAGCTATGGTTTCTGTAAGAGCCCAAAGGTTTTATAAGAGAACAGGAAGAACTTATAAAGGGTCAAAGGGGTCATCAATTGGGTTGGATAAATCTAAAGCTAAATGTTATAATTGTCACCAACTTGGTCATTTTTCCAGGGAATGCAAGCAGCCAAGGAGAGATGGACAGAATAACAACAACAATGTCCAACAGAGATCAAATCATGGAAGCAACAACAGCAGCAGTCAACACATCAACAGCAACAGCAACCAACAGCCAACTCAACCAAAACCACTTGGAAATCAAAATGTAGTGGCAGCTGTAGCTAACCAGACTGAATGCTATGAGTGGGATGACTTTATCACTGAGTTTGAGCCAATCAACCATGCTTTGATGGCCAAAGAAGATTCAACAGAACAGGTAAATGAGATTCCTGAAAAAGTTTTGGAAAATCTATGCAGCCCTGCATGCATAGAACAAGTGTCAAAGTACAGGAAACATAACACTGATCTAATTGATGAAGTTTCTAATCTGAATGAGTTGAAAAATTGCTTTAAGAAAACTGAAAATGCATACATCACCAAACTTGAAAATTTGAACAAAGAATTTGATGCATTAAAGCTGACTAACTCTATTTTGGAAACACAATTGGAAGATTTGTTGAACAAACTAACTGTTTCAAGACAAGAAACAAAAGATGCAAAAGCAGAAAATGACATTCTTGAAATTAAGTTAAAAGATGCTTTGTTCACCTGTGACAAATTTCAAACAGCTAACAAGAAAGCTGAGAAACTTTGGAATGGAGTAATGCATGGGAAAACAGGTATTGGGTACAACAATGTTGAACCACCCAAGGAGTATTCACCTGTTATTGCTCCAATCCAAGCACTTCAGAAGGAGTGTGGTGTGAGTCTAACTGTTGATAGCACCACATGCTCTCCTTCTGAAACAAATTCTGTTGAATCATTATTAAACTGTGAAGTCAAAGATGCTAGCACATCAGCATCTGTTGACCAATCCAAGGTTTTAAAACCAAAAGTTGCTTTTCCACCACCAACTATTTATGAGCCCAAAGACTCAAAAGTTGGAGGAAAACTACCTGAGCAGCCAAAACCCAGTGAAACTGAGAAAATGGGTAAGTTAACTTACCACCAGGTCACAAATGAAGATTCAGCCAAAAACACAAACACTTACCAAAGGAAAATGTTTGAATGTGTTTTCTGTGGTGAAAAAGGGCACATGGCTGCAATGTGCAAATTCAATCCTTTGAGCAAAACCCAAAATTTGTTAAAACCCAAAACTGTTCTTACTCAGAAAAGATCTACAGGAAAAACTTCACCTGTAAGAAGTAACACTTTGAAATATTTTGATACTGAGTCAAACAAAGTTTTAATTGGGAACAACAAAAATGGAAGTTTTTCAGTCTTAAAATTGAACATGGTTCCGGCTGAACTTCAACCGGAAAAATTTTCAACCGGAAATGAAGTTCAACCGGAAAGCTCCAAAACACTGAGATCAGTTACTGCACCAAAACACTCAGAAAAGATCTACAGGAAAAACTTCACCTGTAAGAAGTAACACTTTGAAATATTTTGATACTGAGTCAAACAAAGTTTTAATTGGGAACAACAAAAATGGAAGTTTTTCAGTCTTAAAATTGAACATGGTTCCGGCTGAACTTCAACCGGAAAAATTTTCAACCGGAAATGAAGTTCAACCGGAAAGCTCCAAAACACTGAGATCAGTTACTGCACCTAAACAACGACCCAGGGTTCAGTTTACTGATGAGTATGACCATTTTGAAGGTCAAGGAAGGAGAAACCCATCTAGAGGCAAGACCACCTCTAGAGAAAATTTTGTGAAAAACAAGCACAACTCTCAACCGGAAATTCCCTCTAGTTCAAGTGGAAATGCCACTGTTGCATTTCGCAGTGAGAAATCTAGCCAGTCAAACAAATTTTCAAATCCAAAGGCTAGAATCTCACCAGTAACTAGTGTTGATCAAACCTACATCTCACACAATGAGGTGCCAAAGGTTTTGACTAACAAACAAAAGAAATATAGGGAATACAGAGAGAAGAAAATTGCTGAGAGAAGGCTTAGCAAAACAAACAGGCAATATCAAACAAGTGAACAGTCTGAACACTTGAACATTGATCAAGATGATCTGTTGAATGAGGATCCAATACAAAATACTTTAGTACTTAAAGAGTACAAGTATTATGATGCTTCTGGCAAGCCCAATACCTCAAAGGCTTGGGTTCCCTTTAGAAATTAATCAATTTTCTCTGTGTGTAGGTGCATAATAAAGGCCAACAAAGCCTATGGGTTGTTGATAGTGGATGCACTTGCCACATGACAGGAAATAAGCATGTATTGGAAAACCCCAAAAATATAAACGGAGGTCCTGTAGCTTTTGGGAGTGCAAAAGGACACATTACTGCACAAGGTGCTGTTAGTAATGGGAAGCTTACCTTTGACAAGGTAAATTTTGTTGATACATTGAATTTCAATTTACTTAGTGTCTCACAAATGTGTGACAAAAATTTGAATTTGATGTTTACTGAGAGAGAGGCAATAGTCTTAAAACCTGGTGTTAACATCCCTGAGGAACTTGTGTTACTCAGAGCACCTAGGAGAGAAGGACTATATATTTTGGATCTATCTGCTGCCACTCCAGCAAGTGGAATTGCATACTTTATATCCAAAGCCTCAGTGGATGAATCTGATTTATGGCACAGGAGGTTATGTCATGTTAACTACAAGAACATGAACAGGATAGTGAATCTTGGCTTGGTTAAGGGTCTTCCTAACAAGCAGTTCAACTGTTCTGAGCACTGTGTTTCTTGCCTCAAGGGTAAGCAACACAAGACCTCCTTCAAGCCAAAAACTGAGTCTTCTATCACTCAACCTCTAGAACTTTTACATATGGATTTGTTTGGTCCAACTAGAGTGATGAGTTTGGGAAAAAAGGTCATACTGTTTTGTCATCATTGATGATTTTACAAGATATACTTGGGTGTTTTTCTTAAAAACAAAAGATGAAACTGCTGAATTGTTAAAAACACTAATTGTATCTTTGGAAAATCAAGCAAAACTGAAAGTTAAGACAATCAGAAGTGACAATGGCACTGAATTTAAAAATCATGTTTTGAACTCATTTTGTGAGGAAAAGGGAATTCTTAGACAATTTAGTGCTCCTAGAACTCCACAGCAAAATGGTGTTGCAGAAAGGAGAAATAGGACATTAATTGAGGCTGCTAGAGCAATGTTGGCAGATTCTAAATTACCTGTGATATTTTGGGCAGAAGCAGTAAATACTGCTTGCTACGTCCAAAACAGGACTTTGATTGTTAAGGGTAAAAATAAAACTGCTTATGAACTTTGGAGAGGTAGAAAACCTAACATTTACTTTTTCAAATCATTTGGATGTCCTGTTACTATCTTGATAACTAATAGGTTGTTATCTAAGTTTGCTGAAAAAGCAGATGAAGGATATTTTGTTGGATATTCTGGTGTGTCAAAAGCATTCAGAGTATACAATAAAAGTACCAAAATTGTTGAGGAAACCATTAATGTGACTTTTAATGAGAAATCTCTTAACAACTTTGTATCTCAACCGGATTGGTTATTTGATATAGATGCACTAACCTCTGCTTTCAATTTTACCATTGAGAAGCCATTAAGTTCAACAGTGCAGGAACAGGAACATAAGCAGAATCACATGAGATCAGCTGAGAGCATCTGGCAGATGAATACCAAGGGACTGCAAATGCGACCTAACTTCTTTTCATCACTCAGCACCAAGCCTGTGACACCCTACAATTCAAAGAAAGTCTCTGAAATTGTTATTGCTGATGCAGAAGTTCATCCGGTTGAACTTCCGGTTAAAGTTCAAACGGATCCTGTGACAGTAGAATCTCCGGTTGTCACTCAACCGGAAAACAATTTTTCAGAAAATTTTGAGAACAATGAATCCAATGATTCAACTGATGCTGGGTCAAATGAGTACAGTCTTGAGCATCTAATCTCAGATTCAGTCCCCAGTTCTCAAGAAGTTTCAGATCCTACATCACAAATCAACAATATTGAGTTATTACCTCAGCTCAATGTTCCTCACAATGGTAGAAGCCATGAATTCCCAATGTTCACTAATAGAAGAGTTAGTGAGAATCATCCAAGGGAGAATATTATAGGAGACTTGTCAGCTCCTGTGTTGACAAGAAGCAAGTCTATTGATGCAAACATTTGCCTACATGCTGCATTTCTGTCTCAAGAAGTACCCACAAAGATCAATGATGCTCTGGAAGATGAAAGCTGGGTAGAGGCAATGCAAGAGGAACTGTTTCAGATCAATAAACAGAAGGTTTGGGAATTGGTAGACCTACCTGAAGGTGAAGAACCAATTGGCACCAAATGGGTATTCAGAAACAAGAAGGATGACAGAGGAATAGTGATCAAAAACAAGGCAAGACTTGTAGCTCAAGGTTACACACAGGAAGAAGGCATTGATTATGATGAAGTTTTTGCTCCAGTGGCCAGGCTTGAAGCAATCAGAATATTTCTTGCCTATGCTGCTTTCAAAAACTTTCTGGTATTTCAAATGGATGTCAAATGTGCCTTTCTGTATGGTCTTTTGGAACAGGATGTGTATGTCAAGCAACCTCCAGGCTTTGAAGACCCTCATCACCCCAACAAGGTATGCAAGCTAATCAAGGCTTTATATGGTCTCAAGCAAGCTCCTAGGACATGGTATGAAACTCTTTCAAACTACCTCCTAGAGAATGGCTACAAGAGAGGAGCTATTGACAAAACACTTTTTGTGAAATCTGATGGCAAAGATACTTTGATGGTACAAATCTATGTTGATGACATCATCTTTGGTTCATCCAATGCTGCCTTATGCAAAGAGTTTGAAGGTCTGATGCAATCTAAGTTTGAAATGAGTTCAATGGGTGAACTGAATTTCTTCTTAGGATTACAAGTGAAGCAAACTGCAAATGGAATATTCTTGAATCAGTCAAAATATATTCAAGATATGCTAAAAAGATTTGACATGCTGTCTGTTTCAACTTCAATAACCCCCATCTCCACTTCCCACAAGTTAAACAGTGACTTAAGTGGAAAGCCAGTGGATGTTCATCTCTACAGGGCAATGATTGGATCACTGCTCTATCTCACAGCTAGCTGACCTGACATCATGTTTAGTGTCTGTTTATGTGCTAGATACCAGTGTCAACCAAAGGAATCACACATGTTAGCAGTGAAGAGAATTTTTAGATATCTCAAAGGACAACCAAAGCTTGGGTTGTGGTATCCAAAGAATTCAGATTTCTCCTTCAAAGCTTACACTGATAGTGATTATGCTGGCTGCAACTTGGATAAGAAGTCTACTACTGGAGGATGCCAATTTTTAGGAGAAAGACTTGTGTCTTGGCAATGCAAGAAGCAAACCTGTGTATCTACTTCTACTGCTGAGGCTGAATATATTGCCGCATCAAGCTGCTGCAGTCAAGTCTTATGGATTCAGAATCAAATGTTGGATTACGGCATCAAGTTCATGGAAACTCCTATTCTTGAAGACAACAACAGTGCCATCTCAATCACAAACGACCCTGTTCAACACTCAAAAGCAAAACACATTGACATCAGGTACCATTTTATTAGAGATTGTGCTGAGAAACATTTAATTAGAATGGTTAAAGTTCATACTAATCAACAATTGGCTGATTTGTTTACCAAAGCATTTGATGAAGCTAGATTTTTCTATCTCATCAGTGCCATTGGTATGATGAACTTTGACTGATTAAACTGTTTTCACAAACTTAATAAAAGAGACCATTTTGTGTCAAAGAGCCCGTCTCTTGATACAAAAAGAAAAGGAAAAAGAACAGTCTCTGTATCAGTTAGACACCTTTTCAAATCATAGTCAGGTCATACTGTTAAGCTATGGTAACTGATACATGAAATTGTTCAAAATCAAGTGTTTTTCTATCTTCCGGTTGAACTTTCCAGTTTAACATATCCGGTTGAATCTCAACCGGAAAGTCATCTTCAACCGGAAACTCAAGTTTTGATCACACCATCCCAATTTCTGAAACTGGTAAACGAAACAACAATTCTTTATTTGAAAGATCAGTTTAACTTTGAAAATTTTTCAAACGGAAATTCTATTTCCTGTTGACAATCTCAACCGGAAAAATTTTCAACCGGAAATCTGTCCGGATCAACTTTCAAACAGAAAGAAATTTTGTTGTGAGGAGAGAAAAATCTCCGCTTGAATCTCAACCGGAAAACTTTTGCTTTAAATGAATTATTTAATTTACCGGTTGAGGCACACATTTTCAAGCGGATTGTGCATTTAAAGTGTTTGAATTTATTGTTCAAGAAAATATCTGAATTAAATTCAAAAGACACGCAACAGGCGGTTGTATTGTACAACCACCTGAAGCACACTTTTTGAGGACCCACTTGCACTTTTTCCTTTCTCTCTCCTGTGACTCAGCGCACTTTATCCATCGCTGTTAACTGTCTCTCACCGTTAAACCCACCAGTTAAATACCCCCAACCCCTTCAACACTCCTCATAATCCAAAAGCAAGAAACCGTTCAAAATCCGAAAACCTAGAAATTTTCAGAACCATTTCTTCCTACTCCCAAATTCTCTCTCAAAATAAATCAACAATGGCACCGAAGTCCAAAGCACAAGGGAAGCAACCAGTAAAGAATGATCCTTTTCCTCTTGAACACAACTTGGTTGCGTTTCTTGACGAACCAGTGAACTCTACACACGCTGAAACTTTCACAGGGATGATCAATTTTCTCAAATCGTCATATCTGAATCACGCACTCACAGTTGCGGTTTATATGTATGAAGAAATTCTCTCTGAATTTTGGAAGAACATCCAACTGCTTGAGAAGGATGTTGATGATGTGGAGGAAGATACACTGAAGTCAACCGTAAAAGGGGAAACTGTTCTCATCACTGAGTCGCTGATAAGGGAATTGCTGAAGTTAAATGACCAGAACGGGTATGTTCGAAGACCACCGAAGCAATACATGGCCCTGCTCAACGCAATTGGCTATGGTGGTGCTACTGAAGGAACTGCCACGGTTCACAAGGGTCAAATACCCTACAAATGGAGATTTCTGGCTCACACTATCATGGTGTGCCTCTCGCCAAAGAAATCAGGTTTTGATGAAATGGCTACTGAGCAAGCATCTGCATTCTATGCTGTGGTGAAAGGGGAGGTATACAACTTTTCTGCTGTAATCTTTAATGCTCTAAAGGGTAATGCAAAGAATTTTGCTTTTTACATGTACCCTAGATTTCTAACTTACATTTTGCAAGAAAAATACCCCCAACTTAATTTAGAAGGAAACATGATGCTGGTTCCAAGAGCATTATCTGAAAACACTTTTTCTAAATTAACCACCAACAAGAAGCCTTTCCTTGGGAGGGACACTGACCATCCCATGCCAATCCAAAGGGTGATTCCGGTTGAACAGGGAGAACCTAGTTCTCAACCGGAAACACATGCTTCTGAAGAGCAACTTGCTCCAGTGGACAACACTGTACCATCCACAGTTGTTGAACCCACCACTGATCAACCACCTTCTCCTTCTGATAAGCCAACCTTAATTTTCAAAAGAAAAAGGAGAAGAGATTCAGACCCACCATCAATTCCCATCATCCCCCCTTCCCCAAAGCCTACAAAGCTCAAAAGGCTCAAAAAGGTTGTGCAAGAGCCTACTCCTCTCTTGCAACCTATTACCTCCAGCCCTGAACCAACCCTTGGCACACAGCCATTTGGGTCAGCCAAATTGGGATTTAAACTTGTTGATGAACCTTCTTCTGAGGGGGAGTCATTTCATATGGATGTACAATCCCCATCCACTTTCTCACCCTACACTTCACACTTCTCACCCGTGAATGATGATGTAGAAAGAGTTGTCACAGATGATGGTGTTATTAACCCAAGCACCACATTACATGGGAACATTCTGAGTGACACTCACACTGCTACATCTAACCCCCATTCACCCCAGGAGGTGAATCTCAGGAGTTTAGATGAGATTCATGTGGAAAGGGCTGCTGCCACTCAAAGGTTCTCATTGAACTTTGATGATGGTAGTAACATCCATAAGACCCAATCCATGGCAACCCACACTTTAGTTCAACCGGAAGATCCCCTAGTGGATCCTAAGGGAAAAACTATAGTTGAGGGGAATCCCAGGCGCCAAGAAAACCAGGGTGGTGGACTTGATCAACCTAGGGTTGATGGTCCATCTTTTTCCTATGATGCTGGTAAAATTCCAGTTGAGGATAGTTTAACACTTACAGAATTGACGGCCTTGTACAAATCACTACAAGCTCAGGTAATCAGTCTCAATTCGACTGTTGCCAGCCTTGTAATGTCATCTTCTGCTGCTGCTCAAGCTCAAGAAGTTCCTGTTGAAGCCCCAACTGCTCAACCGGAAACTTCCCTTGCACCAAAATTTCAACCGGTTACACAGCATTCTGCTGAGGTTAGTTCTTTGAACCCATTTCCTTTTGGAGCTCAGGCTGTAGAAGCTGATGCTGCCAAAAAGGGGGAGAAGACTAATCCTTCAACACCCATTATTGCTGCTGCTGCAACCACAACTGAAGAAGAAGAACCTGATCAAACAGTGCCCCTACCTGAAGATGTAAGGCACACAACCTTCAAACTGGCTGATGTTGACCCTTTTTCAGTTGCTGATGGGTTGACTAAAGTGAAGATGAGCTCACTCATGAAGGTATTTCCACAGGACCCAAGCCTGTTGGAAATGATTGAAGCAACAATGTTAGTTGCAGGTGCTCAGCCAGAGAGCATTCTGCAGGTCAAGCATTTCTTGACCAATGTGATTATCCCACAAGAGGAGGCAATTGCCAAATCTAAAGTGGATGAGATCACAACTAACATTGCTTCTGAACCAGTTGTTGATATGGTTCATGAAGATGTGGTTAATGATGCTTCAGTCACTCAGACTGAAGAAGTTGAAGGTGAAAATGGAGAAGAAGCTACAACTGAAATAATCAGCAATGTACTGAAAGATACAAGTACAAAATCTCCGGCTGAAGTTCAACCGGAAAAGTCTCAACCGGAAAAATCTCAACCGGAAGAGACTCAACCGGAAAACTCAACTGAAGCTGAGATTGCTGAAACATTGATTCAAATGCATTCCACCTCCGACTCAGAACCTCCCCTGAGCTTTAAAAGAAAGAAACAAACCAAACCAAGGAGGGTGATCAGACTGAAGGAGAGTAAGGATTGCATAACTCCTAAACCAAGGGTATTAGAGACTATGGTTGATTCTGACCAGTCAGAAGAGCAAGAGACTATGGATGATCTAGTTGAAGAAGATTTCGTCCATGACTGGGAAGATAATCAATCCAGAATAAGATCAGAAGAAGCCAAATCAAACATACAATACAACAAATTCTTGGCAGATCTAGATCTTTTCTCTAATGATTTTGTGGTTGAAGGAATGGTAGATGAAGCAAGGAAGAGGTCAATTGAATGGAGAATGCAGGTCTACGACCTTGCTAAATTAGATGAACAGGAGAAAAACAGGCTGATCAACATAGCTTCCAGAATGCCAACTGTCTTAAACAAGAGTTTAGACAACCTGGAGCTATTGGAAAGGATCAAGAGATGTGCTATCATCAGATGTCTCAAGCCTGCTGCTGAAGTAGAGAAGATGAAGGCTAAAGATACTTGTAAAATTGTAGATGAGCTGCTCAAACAATTGAAAGGAGCAGAGTTTGCTGTGATCCCAAGTCTCCAAATGCCCTTGCCATCTGAGACAGTCACAGGTAACCCCTCATCTACATACATTAAGCCAGAACCCTTTGAAGAATCTGACCTACTTGCTGAGTCTCTCCCCTCCAACTTGTTGGAAAGACTCAAGCAATCAGCCTCCCGTGTTCCCATTCCATCTTCCAGATTTTACTCCCATAGACCCAGGGGAATGAATCCTAGGCCCAGGGGATCCAGATCTACCAAGCCTAAGTTTATTCATCCAAAATACAGGTTAGATAACTGGACTGATATCACCCCTGCTAAGCCTAAACCCTGCCCACCTACTTGGAAGTATAATCAACCTTCATCACCACCTAAATACTCCACTTCTTCAACCCCACAACCACAAGCCATGAAACCACCCACCATATCTCCAACAAAATCTTTTGAACCCACTGAGTCAGCCACAACCAGTTCTATTCAAGCTTCATCTCAAGCAGATAAAGGGAAAGAAAAAGTCCCAACAGAAACTGTCAAGCCATCTGCTGATCCTGCCTCTGGTGCTTCACCTGGAAGGAAGAAGTCCATTGCTAAACGAACCCTTCTTTCATCCAGAGACTTTAAGACCAGGAGGATCATGAGAGAATTGAACAAAACAAGGATTCAATTTGAAAGGCCACCATCTCCTGAAGAATGAAGTTCTTGGAGATAGTCGATTTTTGAAGAACAACATACAGAGGACAAATTTTGGCAGCATCATCTTAGGGGGAGATTGTAAGGAAATGATTTTCTGAGTCAACCGGATCAAGACGAAGATTTCCGGTTGAAGATATGTTCAAGCGGAAGAACGCTCAAGCGGAAGTTTTGTCAACCGGAAGAACATTTCCGGGTGAACTCTTTTATCCAACAGTATAAAGAGTTCAACCGGAAAAGTACAGAAAGATTACTTTTGCAGAATTCAGACCTGCAACTGCTTCTATTCTTCCAAAGTCACATCCTAGCCGTCTCCTACTTTTAGATAAATGCATTTTGCACATTTCCTCTATTGTATGTTTACTAATGTTCTTTTAGTAAGTTTATTGTTTGACTTTCATGTACGGTTAGATTAGCCCGTATGAGATCAACGGCTGTAGTTGATCTCCTTAGTACTATTTATAGTTGTTAGCTAGTTCATTCACAAGTACCAGATTTAGTGCTTACACTTGTAACAGTTTGAACTTGAGTTAATGCAAATAGTACCGAGAAATTTATTATCTTGTGTTTACTAGTTTATGCAATCAATACAATCAAACTACAAGTATAAGTAAAACAAAGCTTAAGTAAAAACAAGTATGATACAACTTTATTCCGCATGGTTGTGATCTTCAAGTAAAGAGTTCTTGTTTTGATTATTTCTCTGAGTAATCAACGGTCCTACATTACAGCACACAGACAAAATGGTTAAGCCTAGTTTTGACTCATGAAAATAGCTTTGGAAGAACGAGCGTTTGGATGGAGAGGTAGAATTCATTTTTTCCATGAAATAAAATACTTGTGGGAAATCGATTTTGACCTCTAATTTCACCTTTCTTCACCCCCTTCTAATCGAGTAACAACATTTTCTTGTTGAAACTGTGAACAAATTACGGCAAAAATCTAGAGATAAGAGAGTAATTGAGAATGATAAACAGAATACAATCAAAATTTTGGAGATAAGAGAGGGTTAGGGAAACACTTTTTCTATTGGACGTTGAACTAGTAGTCAAGAACCCTGTCGGCTTGTTTAGCACGGCAACGGAGGTGGTGAAGGAGAAAGAGGAACAACATCGGAGAAGAGGGAATCTAATTTTACATGAGGAGATAAATTTTGGAGATAAGAGGAGGGATTTATGTGTGGAGTGAAGGGGGAATCGAATTTTATAAGAGTTTGGAGGGAGAAGCAAAAGCGGGAATCAAAATTTGGGAGAGCGGGAGATCGAAAATATAAGATGACACATTGGGGTGACGCCTACTTTTAATAAGTATACTCCGTGTTTATCTTTTTTTAATTTACTAGGGGGAAACCCGCGCTTTGCGGCGGATGAAAGTTTATAGCGTGTTATTTGTCTTATGTTTGGACATTCGACGACAACAATAATTTACAGTGCAATATTTGTTACTATTAGCGTGGTTATCATGTGAAGACCAATTTACATCGGAAGAAACGTATAAAGGTCATATTATGTGATTATCATAATGAAGAATAGGAGGTCAAGTCTGAGTCTATTAAAGAGAGGTGATCTACTTAAATAAGGAGTCGAACGAAGTGAAATATGTGATATCAAGAAATTAAGGATTGTAGTTGAAGAGTAGATCATGTTAGAAATACAAAATCTAGGTAATACAAACATTAAATTTAAAGAGGACTTTTTTTAAGTTTATCAATCCTCGCGTAATATACCGCATTGTACGTTTCTTCGTTTTTTGGTTGTGTAGTGTATCTATATCATGAGCTTTGCATACCTTAATTAAATAGTCACCATCAAACAAATAAGGTTGGGTAACCGATGATAAACATAGTAATTTAAAATAGAACTTTTTATACATGAATGTTCTCACATAAATCTAGTAATGAAGACAAATAAATCTTTAAAGGGACAAAAAAGGCCAGTAAAAAAAATTATTATGTTTTTTATGATTATTTCTTTCATCTATATAAACAAAAAGTTCACAGACACAATGAGAATCCTATCATTAAATCATGGCAACTTGTACAAATAAATATCAAAAGAAACTATAACATGCTCAATTTCTACTGTCCTTGTAGATTTTAACTACCTAAAAGAGATTCGACAATGCCACAACTAAGACGATGTCTTCACAAGAAAAAAAGACCGTTGCGGGGCGGCGAATGTATTTTCAAATCCAAAGTGTACAAATCTTGTATTTGTCTTCATGAAAACTTGTATCATGTTCCTAAAATCGCTAAATCAAAAAATACAATTCAAAGAATAATCTCTAATCCCAAAACCAAAATTCAAAAAATCAATGCAACTTTCTCATGGGAATTTACTATAGAAGAATGGGTAATCAGGAGCTCGTAGTGATCATCCCTAACTCCTCCACACCAACCTGCACATGAATGATTTTCCTTTCATAAAGAGTAAGAATTTATGTAAAATATGCAATTATGTTACATATCTCTATAAACATTCATGAACCTTAAATCTTATCAAGTGAAAATAAGAAGAATGGGCAATAAGGCTTGCATATGATCCATGTGCTTGTAACGACATGAATGTATTTAGCAAGTGAAAATAAGATTCACAACAGCTTTAATCTCAATACCACACTCACATGCTTTGATCACAACACCTAGATTTTGAAGATCACAATATGGTTGACAATTTTATTTTGTCAAAATAAGAAGAATGGGCAATAAGGCTTGCATCTGATCCATGTGCTTGTAACGACATGAATGTATTTAGCAAGTGAAAATAAGATTTGATCCATGTGCTTGTAACGACATGAATGTATTTAGCAAGTGAAAATAAGATTCACAACAGCTTTAATCTCAATGCCACACTCACATGCTTTGATCACAACACCTAGATTTTGAAGATCACAATATGGTTGACAATTTTATTTTGTGAAATGCTTAATTCTGACCCTACCAATATATTAGTGGGTATGTTTGTATTCTGTGGCAAAGCAGAAATTTATTTCTAATGAGTTCTACAGGTCAAGGTTAATGATGTCTACAGGTCATGGTGGCATTAATTCTCTAATAGTATTGTAATTGTTTGACCAAGTGAAGTAATTTCTAGTGACCTGATATCAAAAAATAGGAATTCCATACCTGATAAATTTCATTTAGTAACTTAGTAGCAATACATTCAATTGCTATATCAACTACAAAAGCTGCGGCATTTATAAATTACTTTAGATGATGTGCATCAGCCAATCACATGTACCACAATACCTGCACGGGTCAAAGTCTGTCTTAGCAGTTGGGAGATGCCACATCAATAAAATGATGCTATAATAATAGCTACTGTGATAAGTTAGAAAGACCAATTATATAAAAGAGAAGATAGAGTATTACATATAAAATACATACAAATAAAGTGTGGAAAAATACCTAAAGACCGTGTATGCTTCAAAGATCTCACAAATGTTGCACGACTATAACCTGCAAGAGAAAACAGAAGAAAATAAATACATGATGAAGGTATAAACTATAAATACATAAGGTTGTAGAAACCCATCAGAATCCTGATCAAGCTCACTCATATCGATTCTCGCCTGTGTAAGAGAAACATGTATAAGAAAACATATTTTGCAAGATTGTGAATCATGATATCCCAAATTTGAAAATAACAAGTCTATATTTAGCAAAATGCTAGTACAAACAAATCAATATTGTCCGTTTTGTCCGCTAGAAGTTAGCATCTACAGCGGTATCCAAGAATATGCTTCAGCATTGTTCCATATAGAAAATAGACTCATACCCAGATAGGAAAACAATGAAACAAAATTCTCACCATGCGTATTACATACAGGTAAAAGGACAGAATCACGATTCTTCCTGATTCGTCTTTCTCAAAGCGCCACTACAGTCTGCAGTTTCTTTGTTCTTTTAAGTTCTTTTATTGAATCGAGATATAGCTGTATACCATAATTTCTAATTGAAAGAAGCAAAAAATAGCAAACTGTAACTTCCATATCACAAATTTAAATTTATAAAATACAAACTGCAGACACATACGTTCACTCAGTAACACGAAGTAGTTGATTTCAACTGGCAAGGAACTTAAACATTTGGATGAGATTTGTGTTCAATCAGATTAGTTGCACTTAATAGATCCACACAGGATTCAAACCATAAAAATATGAGGTTAGTGGTGGATGGGAGATTAGCAATAACCAACATAAATCAAATAACAAATTCATGACCCTGGTTAATCAGAATATGAATCTCAAGTACCAATTGAAGTCAAAACACAAACCTTTAAGAGCATAATCAGAAAACAATCATTCAATATGAAGATGAAAACACAACGCTAACAAAAATATGAACTCAACAAAAATAAACTAAAATGAGGAACATCATAGTGAGGAACAAGAAACATGTGACCATGACTCTGAATTCGCCCAATTTCAGTTGTTGATAACTGAATCCAAGGCATATAGCTCGGTTTAAACACTGTGTAAATCCAAAATTTAAACAATTAGACAACCATCTTACAATATATCTTATAAAACTGAGTAAAATATAGCCCAAGAAAACCCTAGAAAATCACTGTAGACAATCATAAAGAAAAAACCTAATTTATAAAATGAAAATCAAGGAATACATACGATTTCTGCAATGAAAAAATCAAACTAAGAGCCCCCAAAAGGAATGAAAACCTAATTCAGAAACCAAGATTTGTGCCTACCTCGAAATGGAAGTCTCATCATTTCAACGAAGCACTATACATCTTTGTTTGTCTAGTTTAGAATCGATAATTCCAATCAGTCAAGCTTCTGTAGAACCATAATACAAAGTTTCAAAAATCACACAACAAAAAATCAAAATCAAAAGGTAAATGCACAGATGCAGCGAGATTCAGGTTGGGAATTTCAAGTTGAAATAATCCATTTCTTATACTGTGATAAGTAAATTCTTCTATTCATCAACAAAAGTTTTGGATAATTAGTTTAGCATTGGCACCTATTTCCACCATTGTTCAAGAGTGTTATTAGAACCATACAGGACATAAAGAGCCCCTGTTGCGAAGATTATGAGCACAAAGAAGGATTACTTACATGGACAATAGCATGAAATTATCCTCTTTGTCCATCTTCGATGCCTGCAAGTCATCTTTTATATTCAAAATGATCAAACCAATTTAGCCTGGTACCTAGTCCAAATAAAAAGTAAAAACTTACATTGCCAATAAAGGCTACTGCAACCCAACAAATATGAGCAGACTGTAGAAAAGGTATGTAGCCATGAAACTTAACGCACTTCAAACAAAGACTTATTTGAAGTCTATGTACTCCTGTGGGTTTTGTTGGAGCAAATCTGTAATTGTAGATTGGTGGTCAGCCTATAAACAGCCAAAATGGTTACAAGTAGACACTCACATGCTTTTACTGTGATCAAGCAAAGACCCCAGCCCCATCTGTGATTAGTAAGTAGTTATATCAGATGGGGGAATTGCCAAAAGAGCCTCATAGACTTCAAAGAAAATTTTTAAGAAAAAAGTTTCCAGAAAAGAGCTTACTATACGGTTATAGAATAGTGAAAGTGAAAGTATTTGTGCTCTGATTGAATCACCATAACCGTTCAGCCTCAAAATTCCTTGACCATAAACAACCAAGTTTGTGTTTGGATTGATGTTGAGTTTTCCTGCCAGAATCAATAAAACATAAATTTCTGAATGTTCTCTTTAGTTTTCTAGATTTTTCATTAAATTTCTGCACTTGCTCTTCACCATCAGAAACTAAATGGAGTCTCAATCAATAAAATAACCATAATAAATTGTTGGAATATATCAAACATACAACTAAAAAAACTAACTACCTCTGCAAATTGAGCAATAGTCCAAGAAGCCTCTTTCAATCGAGTGCTTGAATTTACCATTTTGAGAATGGACTTGTATAAATACAATCAATTTTTTCTTCAAGTCACTGTACTTTTTTTCTGAAGTAGAAGGAGCCTGCTGATCTGAACACATAAATGACACATGAGACATGAAACCCTGACCATCTATCACTATACATAGGTTTATTTTCATTTGACTTGTATGAATAGTCATCATAAAATCAGTTCTAAAACAACATTGAAACACTGCTAAAACAGCCTAATAAAATTTCAACATTGTTAAACAAACTGCAGTCCCAAAACACATTAAAACAGTCCCAAAACAAATAACGAAATTACATATGATACCATTTGCAAGTGGTGTTTCAGATTTCAGGCGGTATGGGAACAAACATTCTCTAA
Organism: Deinandra increscens subsp. villosa; assembly: GCA_039602395.1. NCBI lineage: Eukaryota > Viridiplantae > Streptophyta > Magnoliopsida > Asterales > Asteraceae > Deinandra > Deinandra increscens. The sequence goes on along the minus strand of JBCNJP010000025.1, from coordinate 6,289,466 downwards.
AAACATTTTTATCAGAGAAATGGAGAAAATATAACAAATACATACCTTGAGGTTTCCATCAAGTAACCCATTCAAGGCTATGTAGGAAAAAAACCCTTAGGAGGACAGAAACATTGTAGTAACTATTACTTATTAAGGTTGTATTGAACTAAAGATGTTCTAAACTCTAAAGCCTAAACTCATGAGCATATAAATTTATCGAAAACACATAGAATCGTACCTGAACACGAAAGGCAAATGGTCTTCTTTCACATCTACAACCTGAAAACTGTGTAAATGTGCAGCCCTTAAAGAACAATAAAAGAAACCTTAAAATATTTTTATAAAAATGGACCCCTGCATAAATAATAAGAATCTCAAGGAGGATGCAGACTACCATCAATGCTATACAAGCACAAAATCCACAAATTTGATGTGAATAACCATGAATCTACAAAACCTAATTCTAACGTAGTAACCAAAACTATACCATTGTGGTGTTCGTTTCAACTTGATAATTAGCGATAAAAATGACACCAAACAGCATCATTTCAACTTGATAAATAGTGATAAAAAATCGAGAAGTAATCGATTTCTCACCTGTGGATGTCAAGACACCCAAATCTGTTGTCCGTCAACACCAACCATCGCCGTTACCAGTCGAAGATCACTTCGCCGGCTCCCTCTCTCCCGTCCTCTCACTGCATATTAAGCAATCGTTGAATCATGATGATAACAAACACGATTGAAGCAAGGGTTTTGTGGTTCGGTACTGGAGCGAGAGTCATCTAGGGTTTTTAGGATTGATTTTGAATTCTGGGATGAATAGCACATAGCAATATTGGTCGTGGGTTTTGAATTTCAAATTTTTTGTTCTGAATCATACATAGGACGATCCTCGCATTAAAGGGACTGTGAAAAAGAAATGGGAGAAAGAAGAAGAAACCCTTACCAGATTTGGGTTATTGATCAGAGCGAATGATTAATTTGGGATGTTGGATCTGAGGACCGCCATAAAGTAGCGTGAAACTTGCTTTGGGGAGATTCAATCAGTGTACAGATTCAACATAAATAATAAGTTTTTTGGCTTTGAAGAGTTTTACATAATGCTTTGATTTCTTGTACATGTCTTAATTTTTCAACACCTCAACTTTCTCTCTCCAATATATATATTATAGTAGTAAAGATGATGGAAATTCTATGATGCGCAAATTGCACGTCATCGTTCGTGCATCAAGAAAGGCCATGTTTCTAGTAGTGAATGATGTTGTTGAAGATTACTCTTAACGATCTTGTTGCAAGGCTATACTTAACAATCTTCTTGGGAGTACTCTTAATGATCAAGATGGTGTATACGTTCTTATTTCCAGTTCGGTCTTCGGGCCAAATTATTCAAGTCAACATCAAGTCTACTTCAACAATGCTCAAGACGACACGCAGGTCGTGATTTAGCTGAGCCAACTCAGCGGGTCGTTTATCTCAAAGCAGATTTTTTGATTTAACTTTGTTTCACTCTTGGTCGTTGCTATAATAGAACACTTAGGTTATTTTTTAGAATGTATGCGAGATAGCCTAAGTGTGTGTTTTTCAACGTGTAAATCTCCATTTCCTCTCAACACTTTGTTAGAGCATAATTTGGTTCGTCGTGTGAAATATCTGAACAAGACAAAGATGCAAGAGTGCTGGTAACGAAGTCAGTCATGAACTGGAAGTTCATGACCAACAAACTCACAGTTCGTGGGTCTCTAGCTCGTGACCAGTAGACATAGTATAAATGCAAGTTGCTTTGTTGAAAACTTAGAACTCTTGATCATTTTCTCTGTGTGTTTTCTATGTCTAAACTCTCTGGTTTGTGCAATAGTATTCCAAGGTTTCTTTACCTCTTTGTGTTCTTGATTCGTACTCGAATTCATAGTATTCATTATGATTAAGTAGACGATCCAATGCTCACGCTTTTTCAAGTGGTATCAAAGCATTTGGTTCATTCTACTGATCATTTCTTAGTTGTTTCTCGAGTTTCAGATCCATTTGGTGTCAGATTTTTATAAACCAGAGTGTTTTTTTCCGTTTGATTATTTCAGTCGCATTTTCAGTCTGAGTTTCGATCTAAATTCAATCCTTTCAATTATTTCTAATCTACTGCTAAAAATTTCACCCAGGAAACATCTAAAATCGTGAAAAATTAGATAAAAAATGTTTCAATTCATCAAGCATTTGCTGCAAGGCAAAATTTGATGCAAACTAGGATGCAAAGTTTACTGAATAATGATAATGAAATTGGAACGAGTCAGAAAGTTCCCAAATTACTCAAGTGAGAAGATTATCATAGTTGGGTAAAATGATTCGAATATGTTGGTACGAATGATATTGATATTTGGTTATCGTATACTGAACAATGTGAGTATCCGACAAATGGTAATGCAAAACCAATTTTACAAAGAAGGTTATCATCTGATCAAAAGAAGGCATATTAAAAGAAGAGATACTGTAACACCTTGTTAATTCCGGTAAATTAAGGGGGAAATTTTTCCAATTAATGAACTGGACTTGATAAGCCCAGTTAGGCCCGTTAGGCCCATTAAGGGATTTACGGCCCGACAAAGGCCCAATCCATGTATTCGATGTCCGGTTAAGTTGTTAGAAGTATTCTAACAATCCGTTATGAAATACAAGGTGTTGCGGATCGAGAAACGATGAAATCGGTAAACGGGACTGTTACTCGATATTAATCGAAAAGGACGTATTTAATTATATAGGATGGTTTTACCGACCCTGTGAAGTTATAAATATTTTTCTAAGTGTTTACTGAGAATTACAGTCATGATTATATATTCGGTTCGTAAAACGGAGACAAATGGGATTCGCGTCGGATACGCACCTTATACCGAATGTCCTACTAAATATTTATCAGATTATTTATAATCTAATGTTTTAAGCGTTCTGAAAATATTTACGAGGCTCATATAATATTACAGACATGTCAGGAATTATTATAAATAATTACTTGACAATCAGTATTTAACGAGTTCGGAGATCGCGGTATAATACCAGTATATGACTGATCGTTTGGTTTTGAACCACTCAAATCTTATCTATATTTATAAGGGTTATTAAACCCATTTATTTCACTTAAACAAAATACCACACACACACACAAGTGTGTGTGTTCGAGAGTTGCAGCCACAAAGGGGGCTCTCCCCCCGTTTTTCCGGCCACCGGAATCCGGCCGGCCACGGCGGCGGTCCGGCAAACCCAGGCAGCGACCTCCCGACCTCCACCATCTCTCTCTCTACTCTCTCTCTCTCTCCGGTTGTCTCCCGATCGGCGCAGCATCAGGAGCGGCGGCAGCTGCGACCTCCGGCGACTCCCCAGGCAGCGTCCGGCCGGTCTCCGACCATGGCCGGCGCTCGGCGATCTTCTGCTCTCCCGTCCGCATCCATCTCCGGCGCAGCAGAAGCTGCGACAGCCGCAGCGGCGGCGGCGACGCCCCTCTTCTGTCTGTTTCGCGGTTCAGAGGAGCCGAACAACGGCGGCGCTGCTCCTCTCTCATACTCTGGCGACCTTGCTGCCATTGTTTTCCGACGGTCTCAACCGCATACAGTAGGTTGGGTTCAATTTCGTTGTTATTCCTTTCATTTCAACTCGTACATCACTTTCTAAACTCCGGATCTACACATGCATATTGCAGATTTGAACGATTAAAGAGTTTGGTGGTAGAATGGTGGTGGTTTGCGGCGGTTATACGGCTGTCCGGCGGCGGCCATGGACTCCGGCCGCCGGAACCGTTTTAATAGAGAATGGAGGTGATGGTTTTGGTCTTGAAATATATTTGGGAGTGTTTGGATCTGATTGGGACTAAACGAGTTAACCCGGTACCGAGTCAACTGAGTTGACTCGGTAAACAAGCTGGTCAACAGAATTGGATGGTCAAACGATGTTAAATTCAAAAACTGAACTTACAGTATTGTTCGTGACGAAAAATCTTGCGGGATAGACTACTTATTCGTTAATTTTGGTGTCGGGTCAAGAAAGTCAAAGAAAGTCAACCGGGTCAAACCCGTGACGAATATGGTCAACAATTTTGAAGGGTCAATCGAGGTCAAATCTGGAAACCGAGCATGGATTATTGTTCATGACGAAATTCTACTTGGAATGGACTATTCGCTCGTCGAATTTGGATGTGTTTAGCATTTTCGGTTAACCGGGTTCGAGTCTGCGTACCGACCGGAGGTATAACCATGTTCGCTATCTTGTTATTGTCTTAATAGTATTGTGTACGTCGTGTGAGGAACGTTCTGTCAAATAGAAGTATTATTGTTTATAAAACATTGATAACAAGAAAAATATATATAAAGCTTTATTATGATTTTATGTAATAAACTTATGATTTCATGATTAACAAAGTTATGATCTTACAATGACAAAGCCATGATTTTATGAAAACTATGATTTTATTCTATATAATACTATTATTTCATGTGAGGTAAAACTTATCATTTTATGTAAGTTTATATAAATGAAGGTATGTTTTAAGCTCATAGAAATTATGATTTCATGTAAACTACAAAACGGATAAATATATATACAAAACCAATGATTTTATGTGAAGTAATATTATGAATTATTATTAACAATTTATGATATCATGTGAACTATAAGATGGATACATATATATATAAAATCTAGGATTTCATGCAAATAATATCATGATTTTATATGAAACGTAAATAGATAAATCTATATCTAAAGGCTATGATTTTATGTAAATCATAAATAGATTGATATATAGACAAGTTATGATTTTATATAATATTTGAAGTATTATAAAACATAACCCGATCGAGACTCGAGTGATATCGTTTAATTTAGATAATCTGTCAAACCAGCCACACGACCGTTTTGTCACTAAAGGCATACGACCGTGTTCGGCAGGAACTGTTTAATTAGAGATTGACAGATAAATTACGATCATAACCGGGTTTAGGCCATACGACTGTATTGGGACATCCGGTTGTATTGGGACCTCAACTGCGGGCGTATCGTATCGTTTTTAAGGCACGGAGCACAACCGAGCCTAACCAGTATTATTACTGTGTTAAACTTAAGTGTACCTATACTTGTTTAGGTTATTGGATTCTCCAAGCTTAACATGACGTTAAGCCTTGTCTAGGCAATTGCATCTATGACATCTGCGGATTGTACGCAATCCTATCCGTATGACTTTGTATTCCGAAGATCTGTGAGTCCTCTGACTTCCTTCATTAGTTAACTGTTTGAGATCACATGTTTGCTTGATGTATCTGTTATATCTGTTATAATTATCTTGTCGAACACTGTTAGTCAGAATGCCCTGTGTGGGTCATTAGAGACTTTCAGGTCATTAAGGTTGAGACCACTAGGCATATAAGAGATTATGATGGCCGTTATAGTTGAACGATCCATATTCACCCGGATCCTCTAGTATTAATTTACTAGGGGGAATATGTGCTTATATGTTGAACTTAAAAACTACTTGCAGAGGGTGTACGGCTATGCGCAACGTGCCCGTAGAGTATCTGAGTGTTGACCGTGGGTGTGGCATGATATGTTCATAACCTGTATGTATTTGATAACTGTTAATGTGATGATGGTAGTTAAGACTCACCAACAACGTTTGTTGTTGACTCTGTGTTGACTTATGTTGTAGGTAATTGTAGGTCCGGAAAATCTACCAAGTCACGATATTTCTATCACAAACGAGTGCGGAATCCTCGTAGGTGACTGATTCAAGAAGAGAAGAAGAGAAAACACGAAGAATACGATGAATAAACGTTAAAAGCTTGATCTTTGCACACAAGAAAACTTGTCGGGTACAAAATAAGAAAATCGTAAACTCACTACACTCGGGTTTACGATCGTAATTTCTCCTAGATCGTAAACACCTCTGGTTTCTCTCTATGGATCGTAAACTCTCTTAGATGATCAACCTCCAATGGAGAACCACATGGGGTTTATATAGGATCCCTAATGGGTTTACTATTGGGCCCCTTGTGGATCATAAACCCAATAGTAAACCCAAACCCAATCATAAACTAGCCTACTAATCTAGTTAAACCCTCTAAGCCCAGCCCAACTTATTTAATATTACAAGCCTCATAATCTAGCCTCTACAATCTTCCCCTAGGCTTGTGATATTAAATGTCTTCGATCTTTGAACTTCTTCTTCTTGACTGGCTGGCATGGATGTTGATGAAGATTCTTTCCGCAGAAATCTTCAATGGGTTTCATGACGGGCACTTGGGACTTCCTCTTGATCAGCATCAGCTTGAACTTCTTGAAATGAACAAGTTAATGAGAGGAGGATTCTCATTGACTTGCTTCTCTTGAAAAAATTGGTTCTTGCTGAATCTTCGGTAACTGTCTTGAATCTTCATAAATTAGAGGGTAAAATTTTGAAAGCCTCTACTTTGACAAATTTGATTGTTGAACTTGGATCTTCATGAACTCTGACTGCCCTCTGTATCATTTTCTTTTTCAAAATTTTGAAAGCCTCTAACTTTGACAAATTTGATTGTTGAACTTGGATCTTCATGAACTCTGACTGCCCTCTGTATCATTTTCTTTTTCAAAGATTTGACTTGAACTCTTCAGCTTCCCCTAGACTTGTGAGCATTTTCTTTGAAAACAATTGAAGCTTTTGAAAACTTGTAAAGACACCAACAACTTCCCCTGAACAGTTGCTTATTCAGATGGAAGTCTTGTCCGGCTGGTTCTTTAACTTTGAGCAGCAGTAGCATCAGCAGCATCTTTTTATCATCAACCTGTCAGACACACATTTGAAAAAAAATATACTCCACCAGACATTTGATGACTGGTCATTGGGTTAATTATCATCTGTTCAGTTGATTCAAATTAACATAAGTTTAACCAAAAACCCTAATATAGATTACGGGTTTTCTATAAAACTTCCCCTGAACCCAAGACCTCTAAAGACTTCCCCTTAGCTGAATACTTCCCCTCAGCTAAGGACTTCCCTTTGAGATAATACATATTATCCTCGAGTTCCCTTCGGATACTATGTATTATGGAAGTCTTTTCGGATAATACTTATTATCCTCCCTCCTTCCCCTAAAAATTTGTCAAGATCTGACGGAGGAAGTCTTTTCCTTTAGATAATAAGTATCATCCTCGAGTTCCCTTCGGATAATACTTATTATCCCATACTCCTTCCCCTAAAAATTTGGCAAGATCTGTCGGGGGCATATTGTCATGCATTAAAACCCATGAAAAACACATTTTGACTTCTCAAATCAACCTGGCCAAGACGAAAACACACCAAAAAGAACTAAACGACTCACACACGAAAGATATAAACCAAACATGAGAAAGTTTACAAGGGATCAAACCGTATGAATCTGACTGAGGAACCCTTTTCAGCTTCAGTTACTCAACTAGTCCAAGTGATTGCCGGTATGTTTGTCCGCTTTAAACTCAAACCCGTTTAATCCCAACCGAATGCGTCATTGTTAATATAGTACAATATTACCGTCATGTTTAATTGTCCCCACACCCAAGCGTACACAGCAAAACCTACCCAACCTCAGAGTTTATTGAGGATTCACAAACCCCCAACTTGAGGAACCATGCAACACCGTTATGACTACCACTTATTTCATTAATAATCAGTCGGTGATCAGGTCGGCTGCTAAGCACGCAAAGAAGACCAACTGAGTGATTATTTATTCTCTTTTCTTTTGCATTTTCTTTTTCTTTTCTTTTTCTTTTTCTTTTTCCTTTCTTTTTCATTTTCTTTTGCTCTGTGGTGTTGTCATAACAGCAGAAACATGGCGTGTGAGAGAGTGAATACTAGGTATAACTACCACTCTCAACCCGTTTTTGCCGGGACTCAGTTTTTTAAACCATGCAACCTGGGATGGGAAACTAAACATATATATCTTTTAAGTTCACAGCACTTTCATTGGAGGTCATAAGTTTAGGTCGAGCCTACCGAGCATATCACCGTGGAGCTTGCCTTTCACTTCCGCCTTACGCGTGTCAGCCATCTCCAACCCGTGCATTCAATTTACTTCCCCTAAACTTCTCAGAAACAAGGCACAAACAATTAAAAATTGAAAAGCACACTATTTTTGAGGGGTCAACATTTTCATCTTTTCCATTTCTTCCCCTTGCTTTTTGATTTTTAATGTCACAATTTTGTGAGCATCATCATATATATATATATATATATATATATATATATATATATATATATATATTTTAAACAAATAAACAAAACACACAAACATACTTAAAAGAACAAAACACAAAATTTTGAAGATATCTGGCCAAGCTAACTTTCAAAGTATTGATTTGAAAAATTTTAGAAAATTGGGTTTCATGACATGCACACTTCATTGCATTTGAAGTCAAACACTTAATCAATCAAGTGAAAATTTTAAAAAGATTTGACCCAAAACACCATTTGCCTCCTCATCATTCAAACAACCAAGTTAAGAACAGTACCTTTCATGCTGAATTTTACCTTTTACCTCTCAAAGAGACATATCCTCCAATGTATAACTTTCTTGTGAAGATTTGAAGATACGTCTCCTAAAATGTGCCTGGAACAATCACTTATCAACAAACAAATTAGTAATAAAAACGTTAGTGATAATCCTCCATGATCGTTCCTGCACAGAGTGAGAGATTAGTTAGCCAGTGGTACCCAGGCCATTGTTTTTCTGGGTACACCTGAGGAATCAATGAATGAAACTTCTTTTAAAAACATTCCTTTTGAAAAATCAGGAAGTTGGGATGATTCGGTTGTAGCTGCCTTGACTTTTGGCTTCCAAATTCCAGGTGATTTAACATTTGTTTTAGTCACTTTTGGAGTTGTGACCTTAGGTATTTCAACCTTCTTCATTTTAGATTCACTTTTCAAAACAGTTTTTGTTTTAGTCACCTTTTGAGTTGTGACTTTAGGTATTTCAACCTTCTGCATTTTAGAAATATTTTTCAAAACAGTTTTAGTTACCTTGGGAGGGGTAACTTTGGGTTTTTCAAATTTTGATTGCTTTGAAAATGGTTTCATCACCTTTTTCTGAAAATTTTGGTAACTTGGAAAGCTGTTGTTTTGATTTAAAGATTTTCTTTCAGCTTTGGCAGCGCCCCAATGTTGATCAGAGGGTTTAACCTTAGGAGTAACAGTCTTCATTGCCTTAGGTTTCTGCACCATCATCGGCTTAGACTTTACAGACTCCTGAGATGAAACCCTTTGACTTTTTGGAAAGTAGGGTTCATAGGGGCGATAAAGACAGTTTCTAGCAATATGACCAGCGATGCCACAATTAAAGCAAGTCTGCTTCTTTAGATAGAAGTCAAACGTGTACCCATTTGTCTTTGGTGGCTGATATGGAGCTGGTTTGCTCTGTGTCTGCTTCTTTGGTCCATTTGCCGATCCAAGATTGACTCTTGGCTGGTTCCTCGAAGCCTGTGTCGAACCTGTCTTAACCGTCTTTGTGCTTCCTTGATTCGTTGACGTTGAAGCACCATTCTTGCAATTACAACAACAACTGCATGATCCAACTGAAGAAATGGGAGACACAACTACTCCCTTTAGTTTTTCATTCTTCACTCCAGCTGTTGGCTTCATACTCGGATGCTTAATGGTGATCTTTGGCTTCTCATCTTTAGCTTCACTGATCACTCCATCAGTTAGTCCCTTGAACTTGGAGGAGAAGGATGGTAAGTCATACCCAACATCTGGTTCTTGGTCAAACATAGATCCAGATGTCATAAAAATCTTCCCCTCAGGCCGTGTTGTCAAGATCACCTTTTCCCTTTTGACTTCGTCAACAACTTTCAAGCATGGGGTTTCAATTTTAGGGTATGGTTTCAACTCTATCCCAGCTTCATCAGACTTAGAGTTGTGACACCTGACATATCTCTGACACTCAGCATCATTGTCTGATATATCATTTACTCTCCCTTCACCATAAGTCATGTTTGCTTCATTATCAATTTCCTCTTGAGTCAATGGTGTAGTTCCAACCAAAACACTATCAATAGGCGGAGCAGCTTCTTTATAATCTGACTTGGTTCGTTCAACTTGATCCTCACTAAGAAGTATTCCTATAATGTCTCTGGGAACTGGTGGAGGAATAATGTTGTTTGCAGCCAAGGCCTTATCAGTCTTTTCTGATCCAAATCCAGGTGTATGTTTCCCAACTTGACCAGTCACAACAGCATGTGACAATTCCTTTCCAGCATCAAGCATTCTTTTGCTCCTCATTTGATTCATATCAAGTTTAACCTGCATCTCATTGTTCTTATGCTTCAGGTCATCTATCTGCTTACTTAGCTCAGCTATTTCTAACTTAGCGTTGTCATACAAATAGGCGTTCTCAGTTGCAAGGTTCCTATATTTTGCTATATCTAATTTCTGGGCTTTAACTTTTTCTTCATTCTTTTGCCATCTACCTTTAAATGAGCTCTTCTCGCACTTTGTCTCAAACAATTCTGACTGAAAATTTTTACAGATTTGCCTAAGTTCAGGAATTAATCGAGCACAAGTAGGATTGGGGCATATCTCAGCATCTTCGTCCTCCAATATATTCTTTTCTTCAACCACTGAACTCATTTTCTTCTTTAGATATGCAGCTTCTGAAAATTTCGAAAAATCGACAAAAACGGCAAAATGGCAAAATTACTATTCAAAGAATAGTGTCAAAAACTTAAAACTGAAAAACGGAGGCCTTCGGAGTGGAATTTGGGGGTCCAAACGAGCTCCCCTGGACGTCAGTCTAGGGTGATTCTGGGGCTTGATGTCACGAACGTCGTGTTCAAATTTGAGCTTCTAACTCCAAACGAGTCAAAAGTTACGCCCGTTTCCTTGAAAGTGAGAAAAAGTGACTTTTTGCCGCAAAACCTATTTCCGATCGTAAACCCTGTTTCCGATCGTAAACGTGATTCCGATCGTAAACACCCGTTCAGACAGCTGGATCGTAATCACCAGATCGTAAACGCCGATTCCGATTAAAATTGATCGTAAACTCGATTCCGATAAGAAAAATCGTAAACACGTTTCCGACAGGTTAAAATCGTAAACACTCAAAGCTCCAAACTTTAAGTCGTAAACTCAACTTTTCTGATCGTAAACACTCAAAAATTGCTTCTTGAAGTCGTAATCTCGATTCCGATGAAGATCACCAAGTACACCCAGTCGTAAACACCCGAAAAAACCCAGAAAACGATCGTAAACTCAGAAAACAGCAGCAGCACCGGTCGTAAACTCGTAGAACAGCTTCAAAACCTTCAAAAACTCGAACTTTTTCCAGAAATACTCGAATCCAATATCGTGAGAACCTCGAAACACTTCTTTCTTGGCTCTGATACCAATTGTAGGTCCGGAAAATCTACCAAGTCACGATATTTCTATCACAAACGAGTGCGGAATCCTCGTAGGTGACTGATTCAAGAAGAGAAGAAGAGAAAACACGAAGAATACGATGAATAAACGTTAAAAGCTTGATCTTTGCACACAAGAAAACTTGTCGGGTACAAAATAAGAAAATCGTAAACTCACTACACTCGGGTTTACGATCGTAATTTCTCCTAGATCGTAAACACCTCTGGTTTCTCTCTATGGATCGTAAACTCTCTTAGATGATCAACCTCCAATGGAGAACCACATGGGGTTTATATAGGATCCCTAATGGGTTTACTATTGGGCCCCTTGTGGATCATAAACCCAATAGTAAACCCAAACCCAATCATAAACTAGCCTACTAATCTAGTTAAACCCTCTAAGCCCAGCCCAACTTATTTAATATTACAAGCCTCATAATCTAGCCTCTACAAAAACATAACCCGATCGAGACTCGAGTGATATCGTTTAATTTAGATAATCTGTCAAACCAGCCACACGACCGTTTTGTCCACTAAAGGCATACGACCGTGTTCGGCGGGAACTGTTTAATTAGAGATTGACAGATAAATTACGATCGTAACCGGGTTTAGGCCATACGACTGTATTGGGACATCCGGTTGTATTGGGACCTCAACTGCGGGCGTATCGTATCGTTTAAGGCACGGAGCACAACCGAGCCTAACCAGTATTATTACTGTGTTAAACTTAAGTGTACCTATACTTGTTTAGGTTATTGGATTCTCCAAGCTTAACATGACGTTAAGCCTTGTCTAGGCAATTGCATCTATGACATCTGCGGATTGTACGCAATCCTATCCGTATGACTTTGTATTCCGAAGATCTCTAAGTCCTCTGACTTCCTTCATTAGTTAACTGTTTGAGATCACATGTTTGCTTGATGTATTTGTTATATCTGTTATGATTATCTTGTCGAACACTGTTAGTCAGAATGCCCTGTGTGGGTCATTAGAGACTTTCAGGTCATTAAGGTTGAGACCACTAGGCATATAAGAGATTATGATGGCCGTTATAGTTGAACGATCCATATTCACCCGGATCCTCTAGTATTAATTTACTAGGGGGAATATGTGCTTATATGTTGAACTTAAAAACTACTCGCAGAGGGTGTACGGCTACGCGCAACGTGCCCGTAGAGTATCTAAGTGTTGACCGTGGGTGCGGCATGATATGTTCATAACCTGTATGTATTTGAGAACTGTTAATGTGATGATGGTAGTTAAGACTCACCAACAACGTTTGTTGTTGACTCTATGTTGACTTATGTTGCAGGTAAGTGTGTGCAGGTGATGATGTATTTGTACATGAACGTTGGGGTACTGGTTGTGGCTATCTGTTTTGAGTTTGTGCAATTTTAACTGATGTACGTATGTTGTTCAGTGCATGTTATGACTACAATTCCTTGATATATGTATCATTTGTTTGTTCAGTCCTGGGTCTATCCGGGGCTACCGATTCCATTAGGTCGGCTATGAGGTGCTTAGTACATCCTCGGTCAGAGTCGATCTAAGGTTTCTCTGTGAGGACTGGACGTCCGTGTTTGTCGTATGTTTTATTCTATTGTTGGTGCCTAGTGAACTGATACGGACAGCCGGTCCCACACCCTCCCCCGCACCTAGCAGGGGGCGGCGGAGGGGGGGTGTTACAAGTTGGTATCAGAGCCAAAGGTTCCAGCAGATTGGAGTCTCTTAGAACCCCTAAGCTTGAGCCTGTAAGGACTCTGGGACTAAGCACGGTGCTAAGTCTAGGACTTAGGCGAAAGTCTGTATATTAGGGAGTAGTCGAGGTTTAGTGTAAGGTCGGTGGTAGTTGCAGCCTTGCAAACTGTCATTCCTACCCACAGGTGCACTAAGACTCGGCGAACCCTAGTAGACATATGAATGCTGATAGTCATCTCATTTTGTTTAAGTGTCTGGCTTAGGCAGAAGTTTGTGTGTTAGGGAGATATCAAAGGTAAAGTGTAAGGTCGGTAGTAGTTACAGGCTGCAGACTGCCATTGCTACCCACAGGTACATCGAGACTTGACGAACCCTAGCAGACACATGGATGCTGATAGTCTTCCCATTTGGCGCCAAGTATTAGATGTTTCTTTTGTATGTAAAAGTGTAATAGGACACATCGTCCTTTGTGTGAATTAGGGTACGGTACCCTAAGTGTGCATCGGTATTACCTTGTTTGAATCCTATGCTGATTCTTCATCTTGCAACGTTCGTTCATGTGATTCGTGTTGATTTCATTTCCCTTGGATTTCTTCCTTTTGTCATATTGTTTTCTCCATGTTTATTCGTGTACGGATTTTTTATGATGTACCTAGATCGAGGAAACTTAGGAGTCTAAGAATTTGCCTATATGATAGGATTCGTTTAGGATTCCGTGTGTTTTCGATTTCTACTCGTAGTCATAATACTGCACTGATTCTGATTCTGTGTGCTCCCGACGTGATATTCCAGGAGACTTGAAGAGTACTCCAACATTGATAAACGTGTTCCTTGAGACGTCATGAAACGTGAAAGGAAACTGGTTCCACGTCATAGATGCATATTTTATTGCCTATTCAATATTACACGTGTTCCTTTCTAATGTAGTGTTTCGGTTACCTCTTCAATCGATGTCGAAAATTATTGCCAGCAAGATTGTAGACAAAGGAGTGAAAACACTCACAGGACTGGAGTTATCTAACTAGAAACTCTCGCCTGCATGGGCTAAGAGTAATTAGATGAAGTGGATTGCAACTGAAGACCAAAACGATTAAGGTAGACATAATGAAGATTTTCAAGATAGAGCGGATCTCAACGGAGGACAATTACGACAACTACCAATGACGACAGGACGACGCTAATTATCTCTATTCAACATGACGAAGCAAAGGAAACAACAATTCATTCAGACGACGACAAGATGTGAAGCAGCAGCAGATGACGACAAATTCTTCTTACTCTTCCTTACCTCTCCTTATGACGCGGACGACATTATATGTACTAACGATCATTTCGAAATCTCTCTTGTGTAAAGTTGTTACTTTCAGATCATATCTGACTCGTGATCTGATCACTATGTACCATCAGCCTTGCGTAGTTGATGGGATTTTCCAGTAGTCGTATGACCATTTGTGGATGACCTTATTAATTTGATTCGACAGTGGTGGCACCATCGGTGAGAGTACCCTGCTTCTATCCTAATGTACGGTATTTTGATTCGTACCGTCTCCATACTTGCGTGAGTAATAGTTAAAGTGCAAAGGCTTGGAAGCTGAGACAAGTAAGTGTCTCGATTTTCTTGGAGAATTATCGCACAAGTAACTGTCACGTAAATCTCAGGCGTTGAGATCGACGTTAACTTCGTGCGTTTGTCTGATAATTGTGCTTTTATTCTAAATCTGGATGAAATCCTGGAGCTAATTGGTTAGTAAAGAACCATACGGCTAGTCTTCTCGACGGAGACGTGGATTGTCGGTAATTAGAATCCTTCTTTTTGAATGTATTGTTTAAATCTATTGCTTAAGCCAACAGGGTTTAAGGAACTTGATAGCGACTGTCATGATAGATTTAATTTTATGAAATACATTTTGATGTCGGTTCGTTAATGATTCCAAGAAGGAGTCGTGGTGCGAGATAGCAAGGTCTAGTAGTAAAATTACTACACTGTGTGACCTAAGGATGGCAGATGTTTGGCACATTACCAGGAATGGTGAAGACAGGTTTTGATGAAACCATATGTTGGTGGCAATGTATAGAGTTATATAATGCCAGGTAAGAACGGTGGACATACTAAAATATATGAGAATGGCCATGTGTTTAAAATATGCGAGTATTGATTGTATGCTACCGAAGGGCAGCGACCCAAAGGTTACAACTTGTGTATGAGAACGTACACATTCTAGGTAATGATGCATTTATCATTATGTCCGAGGTGTGGTGGGATAGCTGCGGTAAGCCCTATATATAAACACCTTAGGCATAATGGTTTATGGCACCTGAGTTGGAAAGTGTGGAAGTTAGGCATGGAGACCACATGGTTATGATGATTGGCATGCTCACGTTTATGCCAAGTCTGAGATATAATAAATAGATTAAGATGCCAAGTAAAGGTGGGAGAGTTACCACTAGTATGGCAAGGATACATCATCAAGATAGATGTGATTAAGTATAACCGCGATGGTTATGAACACGATCTAAAGATAAATCGATGGATTCACTTAATGAGAAATTTGATTGATTATAGCTATGAAGATGTGGTCATTTAGCTAAGTGTGTGGTTGAATACGTGGAAGGTTTGAATATCCTATAATGGATTGAACCCTGCATTCAGAGTAAAGACTCATTGACCTAGACTATGTACATATGAAATGTAGAGACCTTTAGTGGTTATGAATTCCATTGTAGAAAGGTGTGAGCTAGTGTTGACGGCTATGACATAAGTCTGTTAGAGAAAATAGACTGGTAATTAGGAGTAATGTGATACTCCATGTGGATATTTACCCTGAACTTTTGACACATGTCAAAAGGAGATTAGAGACGACACTCTAAAGAGTGTAGGGTAACAATATGTTCGTCTAGGTGGACTAGATTGAACTTATGAGTTCGTGACATTGATAAGCTTAACACGTACCATGGATATATAAATATTTTCACCCTTTGCTGAACGCAAAGGAGGGGAGAGACAGAAACATTATTTGTTTTTATATATCTATATTGCCTAATCAATCCGACTAGGACTTGTGATGATTTTAGAATAGGGGATGTTTGATGTAAAGTGATGTTGTGTTCTATTAGTTACCCCAATAATCTCTTCTGGTTTCGTGTGGTCGTGACTGGATATTTTGAGCAAGACATTGTCCTTTGTGAACCAAACCTTGTATAGGTATGTACGGATAAAGTTTTGTACGTGTATATCAATCATGTGAGTAAAGATACTGTGTTTCCAGAAAGGGACACACAGAAATAACTATGAGTAGCTTTGAAATCTATGGAATTGGCACGATAGTCGGTGCATTTGGGACCAACTATGAGGCGTTTATGTTCGATGTCAGGTTGTATATTTGTGATGCATGACTTTTTGTGATTGAATCCTTCAGGCTGGGGATGATTAATCGTCCATAATGGTTTAATCTAGCGAGGTGTATGATGCCCTTGGCTAGTGTAGTCGATTAGCTTGTAAGGAAATATTGAATTTGTGGAAGACATCTTGTGTCGCCATTAATGGTGAAGTCAGATTATGCACTTTACTTAGAAAGTTGAGCATCTTGATAACCGATTAACCCGAAACCGTGGTGGGATATGAGTGTGAGTATATATTGAAATTGATTAGTAGTATAGACTACTTGTTGGATCCCGAAAACCTCATGCGATTATAGTATTTGTATATCTGACTATCTCTGATTATCGTAATGATGAAGACCTTTGACAAGCGCTTTAAGTATCCTTGGGAACTGGTGATCTTGTTAGATCGGATCGAATCTGTGAGTCCATGTGATTGACTTGTAGTCAAGATGACTCTTCTGTGTTTCCATTAATGGAACTGTAATAATAAGCTATGAGTAGCTTGGTGAGACCAGGATACTGAGAAGTTGGCTTATCGGTCCGTATGGTACTAAAACAACTGAAAGATATTGACGCGGAGTCGTTACGTGTATTATGTTGTGTGATTGTGCAACACAACTTATGTGCTAGACCTAAGTTAGGTCCCTCTTGGTGTATTGAAGTGACCTTTGCGTTAAGACGCATATAATGTTCGATGTGATAGGGCCGATGGCTAATTATTGGATGTGTTCCTATAAGGCCACAACATTCCCTGTGATAGGGCATATGTTTTGAGTCGGTTCCTTAACATGAAATCCTGCAACTTCTCTTCGGAGAATCTGATAATGAGAATGACTCGTCAAATTTATGACTTGTCGCAACTATAGGAATCAGTTACTAGGTCAGATTATCAGTAAACCTACGGAGGTGAGGCTGATTAATTCCGCATGTTTCACCAAGTGAGGGTGATGGGAAAAGAATGCTGATCGGGAAGTGACAGATGATTCCTATGGTTTGATGTCAGAGAAATTCCTTCTGGTAACACTACAGAGTGGTGATTAAGTCCGTGTGGTAGTGAAATCACTTAAAGGTATATCGGACGTTCGTGGCATCATCACTAGAACGGTAATCGTATTGCAATTAGTTGCAAATATAGTACGATATACGGGACGCCGTATCAAGACCGAGTGATAGCCAATGCCACATGATGAATTATCGGTACGAACTGTCAAGTATCAAGTGATAGTAAGTCCACGCTAACGGCATGTAAGTCCACTAGGTAGTAACATCATAGGAAGACATCATGGGCCACGTGGTGGCACTGGTAAGATAGATGTCCCCAGGAGAACATCATGCGTGATGTGATCCACAAGCGTTAGGTTACTCCCCGTCCTGGTAGGTAGGGCGAATTTCGGGACGAAATTCATTTAAGGAGGGGAGAATGTAACACCTTGTTAATTCCGGTAAATCAAGGGGGAAATTTTTCCAATTAATGAACTGGACTTGATAAGCCCAGTTAGGCCCGTTAGGCCCATTAAGGGATTTACGGCCCGACAAAGGCCCAATCCATGTATTCGATGTCCGGTTAAGTTGTTAGAAGTATTCTAACAATCCGTTATGAAATACAAGGTGTTGCGGATCGAGAAACGATGAAATCGGTAAACGGGACTGTTACTCGATATTAATCGAAAAGGACGTATTTAATTATATAGGATGGTTTTACCGACCCTGTGAAGTTATAAATATTTTTCTAAGTGTTTACTGAGAATTACAGTCATGATTATATATTCGGTTCGTAAAACGGAGACAAATGGGATTCGCGTCGGATACGCACCTTATACCGAATGTCCTACTAAATATTTATCAGATTATTTATAATCTAATGTTTTAAGCGTTCTGAAAATATTTACGAGGCTCATATAATATTACAGACATGTCAGGAATTATTATAAATAATTACTTGACAATCAGTATTTAACGAGTTCGGAGATCGCGGTATAATACCAGTATATGACTGATCGTTTGGTTTTGAACCACTCAAATCTTATCTATATTTATAAGGGTTATTAAACCCATTTATTTCACTTAAACAAAATACCACACACACACACAAGTGTGTGTGTTCGAGAGTTGCAGCCACAAAGGGGGCTCTCCCCCATTTTTCCGGCCACCGGAATCCGGCCGGCCACGGCGGCGGTCCGGCAAACCCAGGCAGCGACCTCCCGACCTCCACCATCTCTCTCTCTACTCTCTCTCTCTC
Organism: Deinandra increscens subsp. villosa; assembly: GCA_039602395.1. Taxonomy (NCBI): domain Eukaryota; kingdom Viridiplantae; phylum Streptophyta; class Magnoliopsida; order Asterales; family Asteraceae; genus Deinandra; species Deinandra increscens. The sequence goes on along the minus strand of JBCNJP010000025.1, from coordinate 6,270,784 downwards.
TCTGGTTGTCTCCCGATCGGCGCAGCATCAGGAGCGACGGCAGCTGCGACCTCCGGCGACTCCCCAGGCAGCGTCCGGCCGGTCTCCGACCATGGCCGGCGCTCGGCGATCTTCTGCTCTCACGTCCGCATCCATCTCCGGCGCAGCAGAAGCTGCGACAGCCGCAGCGGCGGCAGCGACGCCCCTCTTCTGTCTGTTTCGCGGTTCAGAGGAGCCGAACAACGGCGGCGCTGCTCCTCTCTCATACTCTGGCGACCTTGCTGCCATTGTTTTCCGACGGTCTCAACCGCATACAGTAGGTTGGGTTCAATTTCATTGTTATTCCTTTCATTTCAACTCGTACATCACTTTCTAAACTCCGGATCTACACATGCATATTGCAGATTTGAACGATTAAAGAGTTTGGTGGTAGAATGGTGGTGGTTTGCGGCGGTTATACGGCTGTCCGGCGGCGGCCATGGACTCCGGCCGCCGGAACCGTTTTAATAGAGAATGGAGGTGATGGTTTTGGTCTTGAAATATATTTGGGAGTGTTTGGATCTGATTGGGACTAAACGAGTTAACCCGGTACCGAGTCAACTGAGTTGACTCGGTAAACAAGCTGGTCAACAGAATTGGATGGTCAAACGATGTTAAATTCAAAAACTGAACTTACAGTATTGTTCGTGACGAAAAATCTTGCGGGATAGACTACTTATTCGTTAATTTTGGTGTCGGGTCAAGAAAGTCAAAGAAAGTCAACCGGGTCAAACCCGTGACGAATATGGTCAACAATTTTGAAGGGTCAATCGAGGTCAAATCTGGAAACCGAGCATGGATTATTGTTCATGACGAAATTCTACTTGGAATGGACTATTCGCTCGTCGAATTTGGATGTGTTTAGCATTTTCGGTTAACCGGGTTCGAGTCTGCGTACCGACCGGAGGTATAACCATGTTCGCTATCTTGTTATTGTCTTAATAGTATTGTGTACGTCGTGTGAGGAACGTTCTGTCAAATAGAAGTATTATTGTTTATAAAACATTGATAACAAGAAAAATATATATAAAGCTTTATTATGATTTTATGTAATAAACTTATGATTTCATGATTAACAAAGTTATGATCTTACAATGACAAAGCCATGATTTTATGAAAACTATGATTTTATTCTATATAATACTATTATTTCATGTGAGGTAAAACTTATCATTTTATGTAAGTTTATATAAATGAAGGTATGTTTTAAGCTCATAGAAATTATGATTTCATGTAAACTACAAAACGGATAAATATATATACAAAACCAATGATTTTATGTGAAGTAATATTATGAATTATTATTAACAATTTATGATATCGTGTGAACTATAAGATGGATACATATATATATAAAATCTAGGATTTCATGCAAATAATATCATGATTTTATATGAAACGTAAATAGATAAATCTATATCTAAAGGCTATGATTTTATGTAAATCATAAATAGATTGATATATAGACAAGTTATGATTTTATATAATATTTGAAGTATTATAAAACATAACCCGATCGAGACTCGAGTGATATCGTTTAATTTAGATAATCTGTCAAACCAGCCACACGACCGTTTTGTCACTAAAGGCATACGACCGTGTTCGGCAGGAACTGTTTAATTAGAGATTGGCAGATAAATTACGATCATAACCGGGTTTAGGCCATACGACTGTATTGGGACATCCGGTTGTATTGGGACCTCAACTGCGGGCGTATCGTATCGTTTTTAAGGCACGGAGCACAACCGAGCCTAACCAGTATTATTACTGTGTTAAACTTAAGTGTACCTATACTTGTTTAGGTTATTGGATTCTCCAAGCTTAACATGACGTTAAGCCTTGTCTAGGCAATTGCATCTATGACATCTGCGGATTGTACGCAATCCTATCCGTATGACTTTGTATTCCGAAGATCTGTGAGTCCTCTGACTTCCTTCATTAGTTAACTGTTTGAGATCACATGTTTGCTTGATGTATCTGTTATATCTGTTATAATTATCTTGTCGAACACTGTTAGTCAGAATGCCCTGTGTGGGTCATTAGAGACTTTCAGGTCATTAAGGTTGAGACCACTAGGCATATAAGAGATTATGATGGCCGTTATAGTTGAACGATCCATATTCACCCGGATCCTCTAGTATTAATTTACTAGGGGGAATATGTGCTTATATGTTGAACTTAAAAACTACTTGCAGAGGGTGTACGGCTATGCGCAACGTGCCCGTAGAGTATCTGAGTGTTGACCGTGGGTGTGGCATGATATGTTCATAACCTGTATGTATTTGATAACTGTTAATGTGATGTTGGTAGTTAAGACTCACCAACAACGTTTGTTGTTGACTCTGTGTTGACTTATGTTGTAGGTAATTGTAGGTCCAGAAAATCTACCAAGTCACGATATTTCTATCACAAACGAGTGCGGAATCCTCGTAGGTGACTGATTCAAGAAGAGAAGAAGAGAAAACACGAAGAATACGATGAATAAACGTTAAAAGCTTGATCTTTGCACACAAGAAAACTTGTCGGGTACAAAATAAGAAAATCGTAAACTCACTACACTCGGGTTTACGATCGTAATTTCTCCTAGATCGTAAACACCTCTGGTTTCTCTCTATGGATCGTAAACTCTCTTAGATGATCAACCTCCAATGGAGAACCACATGGGGTTTATATAGGATCCCTAATGGGTTTACTATTGGGCCCCTTGTGGATCATAAACCCAATAGTAAACCCAAACCCAATCATAAACTAGCCTACTAATCTAGTTAAACCCTCTAAGCCCAGCCCAACTTATTTAATATTACAAGCCTCATAATCTAGCCTCTACAATCTTCCCCTAGGCTTGTGATATTAAATGTCTTCGATCTTTGAACTTCTTCTTCTTGACGTATTTAATTATATAGGATGGTTTTACCGACCCTGTGAAGTTATAAATATTTTTCTAAGTGTTTACTGAGAATTACAGTCATGATTATATATTCGGTTCGTAAAACGGAGACAAATGGGATTTGCGTCGGATACGCACCTTATACCGAATGTCCTACTAAATATTTATCAAATTATTTATAATCTAATGTTTTAAGCGTTCTGAAAATATTTACGAGGCTCATATAATATTATAGACATGTCAGGAATTATTATAAATAATTACTTGACAATCAGTATTTAACGAGTTCGGAGATCGCGGTATAATACCAGTATATGACTGATCGTTTGGTTTTGAACCACTCAAATCTTATCTATATATATAAGGGTTATTAAACCCATTTATTTCACTTAAACAATATACCACACACACACACACAAGTGTGTGTGTTCGAGAGTTGCAGCCACAAAGGGGGCTCTCCCCCCGTTTTTCCGGCCACCGGAATCCGGCCGGCCACGGCGGCGGTCCGGCAAACCTAGGCGGCGACCTCCCGACCTCCACCATCTCTCCCTCTACTCTCTCTCTTTCTCTCTCTCCGGTTGTCTCCCGATCGGCGCAGCATCAGGAGCGGCGGCAGCCGTGACCTCCGGCGACTCCCCAGGCAGCGTTCGGCCGGTCTCCGACCATGGCCGGCGCTCGGCGATCTTCTGCTCTCCCGTCCGCATCCATCTCCGGCGCAGCAGAAGCTGCGACAGCCGCAGCGACGGCTAGGGGTCCGCCGCAGGAGCGGCGGCGGCGACGCCCCTCTTCTGTCTGTTTCGCGGTTCAGAGGAGCCGAACAACGGCGGCGCTGCTCCTCTCTCATACTCCGGCGACCTTGCTGCCATTGTTTTCCGACGGTCTCAACCGCATACGGTAGGTTGGGTTCAATTTCTTTGTTATTCCTTTCATTTAAACTCGTACATCACTTTCTAAACTCCCGATCTACACATGCATATTGCAGATTTGAACGATTAAAGAGTTTGGTGGTAGAATGGTGGTGGTTTGCGGCGGTTATACGGCTGTCCGGCGGCGGCCATGGACTCCGGCCGCCGGAACCGTTTTAATAGAGAATGGAGGTGATGGTTTTGGTCTTGAAATATATTTGGGAGTGTTTGGATCTGATTGGGACTAAACGAGTTAACCCGGTACCGAGTCAACTGAGTCGACTCGGTAAACAAGCTGGTCAACAGAATTGGATGGTCAAACGATGTTAAATTCAAAAACTGAACTTACAGTATTGTTCGTGACGAAAAATCTTGCGGGATAGACTACTTATTCGTTAATTTTGGTGTCGGGTCAAGAAAGTCAAAGAAAGTCAACCGGGTCAAACCCGTGACGAATCTGGTCAACAATTTTGAAGGGTCAATCGAGGTCAAATCTGGAAACCGAGCATGGATTATTGTTCATGGCGAAATTCTACTTGGAATGGACTATTCGCTCGTCGAATTCGGATGTGTTTAGCATTTTCGGTTAACCGGGTTCGAGTCTGCGTACCGACCGGAGGTATAACCATGTTCGCTATCTTGTTATTGTCTTAATAGTATTGTGTACGTCGTGTGAGGAACGTTCTGTGAAATAGAAGTATTATTGTTTATAAAACATTGATAACAAGAAAAATATATATAAAGCTTTATTATGATTTTATGTAATAAACTTATGATTTCATGATTAACAAAGTTATGATCTCACGATGACAAAGCCATGATTTTATAAAAACTATGATTTTATTCTATATAATACTATGATTTCATGTGAGGTAAAACTTATCATTTTATGTAAGTTTATATAAATGAAGGTATGTGTTAAGCTAATAGAAATTATGATTTCATGTAAACTACAAAACGGATAAATATATATACAAAACCAATGATTTTATGTGAAGTAATATTATGAATTATTATTAACAATTTATGATATCATGTGAACTATAAGATGGATACATATATATATAAAATCTAGGATTTCATGCAAATAATATCATGATTTTATATGAAACGTAAATAGATAAATCTATATCTAAAGGCTATGATTTTATGTAAATCATAAATAGATTGATATATAGACAAGTTATGATTTTATATAATATTTGAAGTATTATAAAACATAACCCGATCGAGACTCGAGTGATATCGTTTAATTTAGATAATCTGTCAAACCAGCCACACGACCGTTTTGTCACTAAAGGCATACGACCGTGTTCGGCAGGAACTGTTTAATTAGAGATTGACAGATAAATTACGATCATAACCGGGTTTAGGCCATGCGACTGTATTGGGACATCCGGTTGTATTGGGACCTCAACTGCGGGCATATCGTATCGTTTTTAAGGCACGGAGCACAACCGAGCCTAACCAGTATTATTACTGTGTTAAACTTAAGTGTACCTATACTTGTTTAGGTTATTGGATTCTCCAAGCTTAACATGACGTTAAGCCTTGTCTAGGCAATTGCATCTATGACATCTGCGGATTGTACGCAATCCTATCCGTATGACTTTGTATTCCGAAGATCTGTGAGTCCTCTGACTTCCTTCATTAGTTAACTGTTTGAGATCACATGTTTGCTTGATGTATCTGTTATATCTGTTATAATTATCTTGTCGAACACTGTTAGTCAGAATGCCCTGTGTGGGTCATTAGAGACTTTCAGGTCATTAAGGTTGAGACCACTAGGCATATAAGAGATTATGATGGCCGTTATAGTTGAACGATCCATATTCACCCGGATCCTCTAGTATTAATTTACTAGGGGGAATATGTGCTTATATGTTGAACTTAAAAACTACTTGCAGAGGGTGTACGGCTATGCGCAACGTGCCCGTAGAGTATCTGAGTGTTGACCGTGGGTGCGGCATGATATGTTCATAACCTGTATGTATTTGATAACTGTTAATGTGATGATGGTAGTTAAGACTCACCAACAACGTTTGTTGTTGACTCTGTGTTGACTTATGTTGTAGGTAAGTGTGTGCAGGTGATGATGTATTTGTACATGAACGTTGGGGTACTGGTTGTGGCTATCTGTTTTGAGCTTGTGCAATTTTAACTGATGTACGTATGTTGTTCAGTGCATGTTATGACTACAATTCCTTGATATATGTATCATTTGTTTGTTCAGTCCTGGGTCTATCCGGGGCTACCGATTCCATTAGGTCGGCTATGAGGTGCTTAGTACATCCTCGGTCAGAGTCGATCTAAGGTTTCTCTATGAGGACTGGACGTCCGTGTTTGTTGTATGTTTTATTCTGTTTTTGGTGCCTAGTGAACTGATACGGACAGCCGGTCCCACACCCTCCCCCGCACCTGGCAGGGGGCGGCGGAGGGGGGGTGTTACAGATACAAATCAAATTTCAAAATCAAAATATCTTGGAGTCTCAAAGAGACGTTTTGCGCCAAGATTATTTATGTTGGCTAGGTACTAAAGTGAAGGAGAATGTCACAACTTCAAGTCTTCTGAAGCTGTTGATAAGGATGAAACACATTGTGCATCATCAAATATTCAAGATCGAGATAACCATCAAGTTAAGGGGGGTTTGATTGAAGATATGATTCTATGGGATGAACCAGATACAGCACACATCGAGGGGGAATTTGTTAGATCATAATTCGGTTCGTTGTATGAAGTATCTGAACAAGACAAAGATGCAAGAGTGTTGTTAACGAAGACAGTCACGAACTAGAAGTTCGTGACCAACGAACCCATAGTTCGTGGGTCTTCAGTTCCTGACCAGTAGACATAGTATAAATACAAGTTGCTTTGTGTAAAACTTAGAACTCTTGATCATTTTCTATGTGTGTTTTCTGTGTGTAAACTCTCTAGTTTGTGCAATAACATTCCAAGGATTATTCACCTCTTTGTGTTCTTGATTCGTACTCGAAATTCATCATATTCATTGTGATTAAGTAGACGATCCAATGCTCACGCCTTTTCACATTTGTAAAATTTGTGATCTTGAATACAATAAACATTGAGAATTATATTTGTTCTTCGTGTTCTTGAATTAATTCGTTCGAGCTTCTTGAATAACCTGGATTCCGCACCTATTTGATCTCATACTTGTGAGATTATCGGCTCTAAGAGGACCTGACAAACTTCGCTATTGGTTTTTAGTAAACCAACATTTCTAACCTTGATTTGTGTTATCATCTCATAAATGTCTACCATTGTGGCTAGTTCGTCTTCCACCATGGGGACTCTTGTCTCCACTTCTATGGGACATTAGTTGGTACCCAAGTGACTCAAAGTAGGGCTAACCATGTTAAGAACAATAAAATTTTTATAGTTTAAACTTCAAGAGATGGTAGCAAAAGATGTCATTTTACTTGACTACTTTAAAGCTTGCGAGATTCTTGACTGAGTCACCCCTTGAACTTGCCAAAGAAAATGATGATACTCAATCTGTTAGTGCCATTGAGGTATGGAAGCATTATGAGTATTTGTTTCATAACTATGTGTTAAATGGACTTGTTCATACCCTGTACAATTTGAATTGCAAGCTAAAGATTGCCAATGAATTATGGGAATGTGAAAGTATAAGACAAAAGATGTTGGTACAAAGATTTTTTTCATGGCAAGGTTTTTGGGTTATAAAATGATTGATTATAAAGCTGTTATCAACCAAATTTAAAAACTCAGGTCATTCTTAGTGACATTTTGTCTCAGGGATGGTTCTTGGTGAAACTTTTCAAGAATTGCCTAAAGCATAAGAGAAAGGAAATGACTATTGAAGACCTTGTGGTCCATCTTCGGATTGAAGAAGATAATATGTTGGCACAAAAGGGAAGCCAAGTGAAGGCATATGCTAAGACCAATGTTGTGGAACATAGTTAAACTTCCAAGGGTAACAAAAAGCACAAGCCTAATAAAAAAGGAAAGGCTAAGGTTGTGGACCTTGGTCCAAATAAAGGTGGTGTGAAAAAGAAAGTTGGTCCCTTAAAAGGGAGATGTTATAACTGTGGTGAATCTGGTAACCATGCTAATTAGTGCAAGGCTCTTAAAATGAACAAGGCACACATGATTGATGATGACATGCCTCTTGTGGCTATGATCACTGACCTTATTGTCATGATAGATGAGGTCAACATGGTGTGTATGTCACACCCCCGCCGTAGCCGCCACCGCGGGGATGGTGTAGGACCGGATGCCCATATCAAATCTCGTAAAAACGAATAGATAGACGACATCATAAATACATAAATGGACACCAGTCCACAACGATGCACCAGTGCTATTGAGCGGCTCACATACAATGCGCTCGATAAGCGGGTACACATGGTCTAAGGGCTTCATATTACCCTAAGACCGGTATAAACACCATAGACTGCAAACTTAGGCCACCCAAACTGCTAGTGCTCGCACACGCCAATTCTAGCCAAACCTTGCCTATCCTTCAATATAACACCGGTGGTTCCCGTAAATCACTAACCTGTAATATGAACCAAAACACGTCTTGTTGGTAACCATAGCTAGTGACTCAGAATATTCCAAAGCAGTTTTTAAAATACAATGCTTGTTATAAATATATAGTCCCATCAATTGTCAACCTACACCCAAGATAAACCCGGGGGTGCTCCCCGAGTTCCCGCTGATGTTCCAAACATATACGCCATATACGTCCACACAAAAGGCAATCTAGTGAATATGAGACACCTGATCTAACTACAACAGATGCTAGGATGCAAATATAGGCATCGTGGTTGTAGAAATGAGAAACGATCTTACTACTGCATGCTTTGATCAAACATAATGAACACGGATGTAAATAAGAGAATTGTATTGATCACTTGAAGATACAAACACAAGCTCTCTAGTTTCTCTCTCTAGAAACACACACAGAAAGGTGTAGAATGACAGAAGTGTTCAACTCATTGCCTACACATTCTAACACACAGGCTATTTATAGTTAGTGACATAGCACCCAGCGTACCAAACTGATACGCCGGACCATATGATCCGCCGGACCATATGATACGCCACCAACCAAATAGGCACTACAACTCACTTTAAGACATGCTCACATAGATACAATACACGAGACACTCATAGCATAGGAATATGCTCTAACAAACTCCCCCTTAACGTGTAGTGTATCTATTCTCTAACTAAACTTCAGTCTTCAATCTTCAACATGGCTGCATCCGATCTTTGACTTAAAATCTTGTCAGAAATAGAGCTTGCATGGCTGGATCACTCTTAAATCATCTTTGCACTTCAAGATCCACTTGTGAAAGATACTTCATACTCCCCCTCTCACCATACTTGAGTCTTTACACACAAACCTGCAATTTCAGAAGACAGAAACGCGGTTTCCTTTTTCTTTTGAAACTTAATTTAATCTTGGCACAACTTCTCTTCGAGAATCCAAGATAGATTTTAAAATTTCGATTTCGTATCACATGTCGATCGGTCAAAAACAAATAAGAAACAAAATATTTTTGGCTTATTGAAACTTTATATCAAAACACACCGAAAATCTTTTTGAACTTTTCAGATATGAAACGTAAATGCAATATAGAATGAGACACTATTTTTGTCTTTTGCGAGAAAGATCACAACATGGGATCATATTGAACATAACATGCTGAACTTACACTTCAATTTCAATTACTTCAGCACACAAGTCATGTCGATTACTAGTATAATTTTTCCATCTTAAACTCAGGCACAATCATACTCGTAACATCTTGATATGTTATTGTATTGATTAAGTTTGCTTTGACCAGTGTACCCCACACTATCAAACACACTCAGATATGTTTTTTTTTATGTCACACTTTGTGATTTCACTTGTGATTTAATCACATAATGATTATATTCATGATTCAGTCAACTGTATTCCATGCAAAAAGAAATAAGAACGTTAAATCGTCTACCTTAAGGTCGATCTTTCGATACGCAGATAAGGCCTCGGATTTAACAAAAAAAAGAAAAATAAAACAAGTTGAAATTGTATAACCCAACAACAATCAGGTCGGTACTTCCGTACACGCAGAGAAAGTCCGATGAGTTATACGAAACACCAAAGAAAATAAAGCAGAACGTCAAATGAACAACAATCAGGTCGATCTTTCGATACGCAAAGAAAGTCCGATCGTTTGACAAAATAAAGAAAATCAAACAAGTTTAAATCTTTCCAAAATGAACACATGTATACACAGTGACTTCTCATTTTCTTTTTCACATATCTTTTTCTTGATATCATGAAACATGCATCAAGATGTTGTCCACTTGGTCAAGCATTAGTATTTAATGTGTTTATCACATCAGTATTACTTTCTGATTTAATGTCGAGCCTACCAAGCACATCAAATCAATGATCTTATGGCTTTTTCATCTATTTTATCCATGAGCCAGACATGTAAGCCAATGTACCATCATTTCCCAATTATGTTGGATACAATTTCTCATTGTTCAATGTTTTTGTATTTTCTGTTTTTCTCCCCCTTAAAATGAAAACTCTATTCTTGGATTTTCAATTTAACACAAACAAAAACACAAAGACGCTATTTTTGGTTTTTCAATTTTCTCCCCCTAAACGACATACGGAAAGGAAAAAGAAAGAAAATGGACCTTTCGACATGGATACCTTTCAAGTTTAGCTTTCAGAAATAAATTTCAGTTTTGAAATTGTTATCACATGAAATTTAACTTAAATCAGCAGAATACTTCTCCATCAGCAACTTTTCAATCACCGATAGGTCTTCTAGACGTACATGCACACTGGTCAAACACATCAGTTTATAAATGACACGAAGCGGATTGCTTCTGGTCGACCAGTATCTTGGTTTCCTTCCGAAACCACTTTAGGTTTCCAGTGTTGTTGTTTTGGTAAATCAGTATTTGATGAACCAGTCACAGTTGATTGTGACGAACAACCTACAGATGAAACATTTTGAAAACAAGGAATAAATCTTCCTTGAGTTTTGAAAAATGTAGGTTGTGAATATTCATCAAATACTCTGCCATATTCATCAATGAATCGTTGTTTGGCAGCTTTACCAACAAATGGAACCTTTCCTCTTTTTGAACTAGAAGTAGCAGAAACTGAACACTCTTGTGCCATATGTCCTTTTTGTCAGCAACTATAACACAAGCGATTGTTTACATTTCGCCTTTTGGGAATCTGCAAAGCTTCACCAACATATTCATCTCCAAAATGATCATAAAAATTATCAAATACCTGAAAACGATGATCATGAACCCATTTGGATGTCGGGCTCTTTGGAGTAGAATTGGATCCTCCAGAAGAATATTCAGCACCTTGTTGCTTCTTGGTCTTTGAATCAACATTCGTCACAAAAACTTCAGCAACTTTCCGAGCATCTACGCAATGTAGCGGGAATTCTTTATCAGAAAATATTTGTTCAGAACCCTTGAGTTTGTAGAACCTCTCGGGTTGAACTTTGTCAGCTTTAAAAACTTCTTTCTTTACTTGCTTCAGATTAACTTTCTTCAAATTCTAATGTTGTTGAACCTTTGAAACATTCAAATTAACCTGTTTCTTTTGAAATCCCAAACCTGTATATTTTCCAGAAACCTTCTCTTCTGAATCAGATGATTTATGCCCGTTCTTTGCAAGACGAGAAAATTCAGCTTTAACTTTCTTGAGATCTTTTAGAGCATTGATAATTGTTTCATCAATGTCAGCTTTTGAAGACGAAGACCCAGACACAACCTTTTGAGCTTCAGAAGCTTCAGTACTTTTGCCTTTTTCCTTTTGCTTTTCTTCAACAGATTTGGAACCAACAAACTCAGAATAATCACCAATCTCAGCCTTGTCTTTCAAATCATGAACGCCTTCTTTGAGACTTCCTGGTGGTGAGACTGTCTTGTTAAACATCTTCTCAAAATTTTCATCTTTGGCCAGAAAACTTGTAAAAGATTGTGAGTTAGTAACATTGGTCAAAAGACGTTTTGAATCAATGACTTCAATCTTTAATTCAGAAATTCTTTGATGAGCTTCAGCCAACTCTTTTTCTGTTGCAATGAGCTTCTTTGCCACTTTGTTAGTTTCATACTTTTGCAATCTTAACTCAACTAATCCGGCCACCAATTCCTTCTCGAGTTTATCTTCATTTCTTTTCTGAATATCCAAATTTGCATTTTGCAACTTGTTCACTCTAACCAACTCCCTCTTCTCATCAAGTAACTTTTCCATATCAGTCTGATAAGATTAAATCTTAGTAGCTTGATCACCAGAAAGTTGAGTAAGAGTATCAAGTCTGGACTTTGATTTATCAAAAAGATTTTGAAAATCTTTTGCAGTATCCTCAGCTTCATCTTTCCATTTCTTCACTTCTTGAACTAATTCATCCTTTTCTGCAGATAATTTTGTAAATTTCTCTTCAAATTCCTGCTCAACACCTTGAAACTGCAACTCTTTTTCAATTAACTCTGTCTGAAAAACTGAAAACTTTTCTTTTTGAGATTCTAACTCTTGGATCATACCTTCAAACTTTTCTCTATCAGCAACCAAATCTTCTTTTTCCTTAACTAAACCTTGAATCATTTTATCTTTTTGAGAACAAAACTCACAGACAGATTCATAACCACTAATTCCATAACTACTAACATCTGAATCAGAATCTGTTATCTCTTCTTCTTCATCACTGTGAACAATCTGAGCAACTAAACAAGACTCATCAGGAAAATCAGCAGCCCAATCATAACCTTCATTCGATGTTTGTTCTTTTGATGCAGAAGAAATAGCAGTCAAAGCAATTTGAGGTGAATCAGTTTTATCAGCTGTCTGAACCACCTTTTCTTTTGCGGGACACTCACGAGCAAAATGACCATATTTGGAACATTTGAAACATTTGATCTGTGACTTATTTAAACCAAGTTTGTCTCCTTGAAAAATAGATGTCGTTCCATGTTTCTTAATAAACCTTCTACCTCTTTCAGTTAGCATAGCAAACTGCCACTCCAAATCTAATTTGTTCAACTGATCTTCATCCATATGATCTAAATCCTCTCAATATAGACAAGATTTACCAATTTGACTAAATATATAGCCAGAAGAAGATGATATGAATCCAGATAACAACGCAACTAAATCTTCAGCTGACTTCCCATTAATCGAACTAGCAGATGATCTATTAGGAGTAGTGAAACTGCACCCCCTTGATGAACTTTCATACTTTCCTGATCCATGATCAGCAACAAATGCTGTTTGAGGTGGATTTGATGTATCATAACCAGATGATTTAGACTTTGCATTGATACTTGCAGAATTTTGTCCATGATATAACTCAGGATTTTGTAATTGAGCAGTGGTCTTGTTTGAATTCATCATTTCCATTTCTCGAGCATGAAGCTTTCCAGTCAAATCATGAAATGATAATGTGGAATAGTCTTTGTCATGAGTAAGCAACAACACATAATTTTCCCATTTCTCTGGTAATGCTTCCATCAATTTCTCTTTCAATTCTTCCTCGGTCTTTTCAATTTTGACTACTTTCATCTCACTAATTAGATGTGAAAATCTTGAAACAAGAGCAGAAATATTTTCTTTGTCGTATTGTTGAAAATTTTCAACTTCTTTGTTCAACACTTTCCTTCGACTCTTCTTATACTGATCATTGCCTTCACATCGAGCAGATAAAGCATCCCATAACTGTTTAGCCTTCTTGCAAGTACTGAATTGATGTAACAACTCAGTAGGTAAAGCCATGGTAAGATAACCATAAACTTTTTGTTCAAGTTCATAACTTCTTCGTTCATCCTTATCAAAATCTTGAATCTCTTTATATTCTCCATTGTCAGTTGGACGCATATACAGCGTGCGAATCGGAATCCACAAATCAATATCATTTGTGCTGATGTATGCAGAAAAACGTTGCTTCCAATTTTGATAATCTTCCAATTTTAACAACTTGGGAACTTTCTGACTTGTTCCTATTTCATTATCAAAATTGAGCATAGCTTGTACCGTGCTTTGCATAGCCGCAAACGCTTGAAAATCAGACATTTTTCACCGAAAATGATACTTCAAAAACTTCGAACTCAAAAATGAAGGTCTTCCAAGCGGATTTTGGGGGTCAAAACTGGACGGTACTGGCCGTGGGCTAGTACAAGTCCTAGATCTCGGAAAGACGAACGTTTTGGCTGGTATTGGGTTTCGTAACTCCAAACGGTTTGCAAGTTACGTCAGTTTTAGTGAAGATATGTTTTCTGCCAGCGGATCAACAATTCCAGCGGATCAAACTCCGTATCAGATCAACTAGTGGATCAAAAATTGTTCACCGGATCAGAATACTCTCAACGGACCAAATATGTTCCAGCGGACCAGATATCTTTGGCGGATCAGATTTTGATACGGCGGACCAAATTTTGGTACGGCGGACCAAATGGTACTCTGTAACTGCCGCGGACCAGATTGATGAAGATTGCCTGCGCGGACCAACCGGCGGACCAGGTGTTCCTTGAGCGGACCAGACGCGTTTCACGCGGATTTCGATGGATTTTTCAAATTTTTGACGTATTGAGCTAGAATATGAATCAGTAAGGTGCGAAATCACTCCAGAAACACACAGAAATCATTTTTTTTATCACAGAAACATTCGGAATTGGAAGAATTTGATGAAAATGTGAAGAAACCCAAACTTTCTCTCTCTAAAACTCCGAAAATCGATCAAAAACACAGCAGTAGAGCAACCAAAAGCTCTGATACCACTTGTAGAAACGAGAAACGATCTTACTAC